>CM026083.1:1660000-1762500 GCA_014839685.1 Anableps anableps
CTGAATGGTTGTTGGACCGTACTTCCTCTGTGAATAGGACAAGGAGAGGTCATACCAGGTTGAAAATACATATTTGTTTCTTAAAATCTCAGAAAAATATTTTTAAATGAATTAAAATAAAGCAAAGTTTCCTAATAATTCTGCTGTAGCTGCTGTCTAACTGTATAAGTGTGGTGGGTTGTCTTTTATTTTATAAAACCAGAATCTCAACTAGATCTGGCTACTGTTGCTGCATATTCAGCAACAGATAAATCTAATCTACATTGGTCCTGGGCAGATGCTCTGAGGAACTATTTGGCCTATTTTTTACACACATGGAAGCTCTAAAAGACTATTTTACTTTTCATCAATAATATGGCAAAACCTTTTAACTTCTCTAAACTTCCAGAGACAGAAAATATTAATTGTAGTTTTCTTGTACATGAATACAGCTTTGACAGATTTTGACCTTGATAAACAACTCCGTTTAGTCATATATACCATATCTTATATTGCTAGTATCGCTTTTATTATTATGTTATGATAGCAGTTTTATTGTTATGGTAAAAGTTGTTCCATTGATGATAGATGCCGTTTTCACATGGAATGCAGACTGCAACCATCAATAGACATTAAAGCTAGACCATCTTATCCACATAAAACCTTAATACAGCTGTTGTTCATCAACAGTTATGGTTGGGCGTGGGGGCGTGTGTGTGTGTGTGGGGGGGGGGGTAATCTAGCTTCAGTCAGCTTGCAGCGCTAGAATGCTGAGCGTCTGATGGCAGACTAATGTGGTTGTCAAGGCGACCGCTAACGTGGAAAAAGCTAACGCGGAGCTATGCTAACTTTAACATGACTCGAAGCCGCCCGCGCCTCATTTCGAGACAGTGTAGACGTGAAAGGACTCAGCGTTTTATCGCTCCCCTCCCATTACCAACACGGATACACAAAGTCTTCCGTTAGCTTGTTAAAACGTGACTGTCCACGGAAAGGTCTCCTGTGTCCTGCCGTGGGAAACATGCTGACAGCTGGAGAGACTGCTGCTTTCTGCGAGCAGGAGCGGAAACTGTTAACATCATTAAAGTTTTAGCCTGCCGCGTAAAATTAAATGAGGTGATATCCTGGCCAGCATCGTCTGACACCTGATATTGCTGTAAAGAATTGTTTGTTAATAAATAGGGAAGAACGTCCCCACCTTTACGCTCCAGCTGCGTCAGTTCATAGAGCTCGAGCCGCTACGCGCACCTTGGCAGGTACACAGCTCGATCAGACAGGGAACTTTTGTTCTCCACTCAGATCAGGAGCCGTGCCTCTGCGCTCTCTTTCACTTGTCTGGGATCCCTGTATTGCACTACTTTACTGATGGCTGCTGACAGTAAATCGGGGAGACTGTCATCCTCTGGTGAAGCCAAAAAGAAAGACAAAGGTGCAGCGGAGACAATGCAGTGATGAAACCTGCAAATCAATTCTCTGTTTTTATTACAGTCTCTGCTTCCAATAACCCATCCCCCTTCATATTGCTCCTCTCCTTGATCTTCAGATCACTATTAACCTTCCAACGCATTCCATGCATTTTAGTTAGAGACAGCTCCCGACACCCTTCCTCTTGCCTGGATGACAGCACTGCTGGCTGTACCTGAGACCGGTGGCCATGAAGCGGCAGCAGCTGCAGCACCGTGCATCTATGGCTGAATGCAGCAGTGCAGGCTGCTCTGCTTACCGGCGCTGTTTCAACTGAGCCTCTCTCCTCCCCACCACCACACGCTTACCTTGCTTTCGCCGATCTGTCGTAACTCCATGCCGTCCCAGCCCTCAGGTCTCCAAATTCTGCTGTGGGATACTTCCTCTCCATGAAAAGCACCGGCTGGATAAAGATGGACAGACAGGGGGGGGGAGATGGGCAGGGGGGGGTGGTATGGAGTACTGTTCTCTCTCCTCAGCGCTCGATTCTGTTTATTTCTCTGCTTGACGAGCCTGTAGACTCAGAGGAATGGGGAGGAAAAGTAAGGGGAGGAGGAGGGGAGACACAGCAGCCAGGAGCACTTCCTTCCCTCTCTTCTCCTCTCCTCATATATTTCACTGTCTATTGTCTGTTGTTTTGAGTTGATGGGCCACAGAGCAGATGCTGCATGTTCTTCAACTACTTTGATGAGGCAGAGTTTGGATTCAGCCTCACAGCTGCTGCTGCTTTGCAGCACACTCAAGCTAATTTATCTTATTTTGTTCACAAGACGCCATTTTTCTGAGATGGAATGACTGAGCTGGCATTCACCCTCTCTGTCACACACACACACACACACACACACACACACACACACACACACACACACACACACACACACACACACTATGTCCTACGTGTGTTGGAAGACTTCAGATTTATATCCCTGTGAGGAAATATCAGGACTCAGAGCCAACACGCATATGTAGAGAGATTCAAGGGCTCACATCCTCCAACATTTAGGTGAATGTGTTGTAAAAGACCTGGGACACATCTTCTATTGTTATACATTTATTTTTTAAAAACATCTCACTGGTTTTCTGAAGAAAAATAATGTCTACTTTATTTTGGTTCTTTTGCATAAGTCATCTGGGGGTGAACAGCAGAGTCACCAAAACTGAACCCCACCCACTTCAGAAATGATCACATGAACATGAACTCCATGTGTGCACATTGTTTAACCTGGTATGAGCATCCTGGGGGCCTGAGTTGTATCATAAATACACACTCATCATAACCAAACAAGCAATAGAAAACAGAAGGGATAACAAAGTTCACTCAGATAGCCATCAGGTACAGAAAGAAGACGCTCCTGCCAGGCTACGTCTCTCCATTAGTCATCTCCTGGTTCAGCAGGCTCTGATGGTGCCCCCCTGTGGTCAGAGACAGGAAGTATCATTACAGCATCCAAATCAGCCAAACCCCCAAATCTCAGGGCATAAAAGACAATGGGGTTCCTACATGTTGTAAAGTGATGTGTGTGATACAGGTGCTACGCAAAGGCAGCACAAGCCTTCCATCAAATGCATACATATGCCAATCAGGCATAACATCATTACTATTTGTTGCATATGCACAGTGGCACCCCCAAGAGAGGGGGGGCTAGAGAATCATGTTCAGGTCATAGACAGGCATCCATAGTCATCTTCTTCAATCAAGACATAAATGTAAAAAATAATTAAATGATTTATGTATGTATAGGGAGTGGGAGTAAATAAGTTTGTCTTCCTCCCACTCCTTTTCAAGCTAAATGCATTTCTTGTTTATGAATAAATACAGTATTATTATATTTTAAAAAATGAACTGGATGACTTAGACAATGTCTTATTTGTTCTGTATGTATCTTTATTGTACATATTTACGTATATGTGTATGCATATATATTTTTCTTTGTTTGTTCCTTTTTTTTGTTCCTTACTGGGTAAACAGTAAGGGCATTTTTTTCCTTCTTTTGATATGGCCAGAAATAAAGCAATAAAAAAAAAAATAAATGTATTAAAAATAAAATTTTAAATGTATTAATAAATATAAATATAAATTTTTTTTAAAATAATTTTTTTTGCTATGACTCCCTAAAAAATTTTTACACACAGGGGTCTTGCCACCCCTGTGAAAATTGTCTGGGGGCACTACTGCATATGCACATGTTTAGCCACATACCAGTCTGTGCCCATGCTGATTGGCCCACAGAACAATGGATTATGTTTTCTTCTACATCAGATGGATGGCAGGGTGTGAGTGGGAACATATGGCATCAGGATGCACAATGAGAAAAAGGTCCACCCAGTAGGGAAAGTGTGCTGCTCTGTCCAATGTTCTGCTGGTAAAGCTTGGCCATCCATGTGTCTGTTCCTACTACTCAGAACACCTTCCTTGGTAGTCTTGCAGACTGTGTACATCCTTTTACAGAAAGGCTATTCCTTGCTATCAGCAGGATAATGCTTCCTGCCACAAAGTACAAATGCTTCAAGAATGGTTTGAGAAGAAAAAGGTTTTTAACTTGACCTCCATAGTTGCTGGATTTTAACCCTATGGAGCATCTGTTGGATGTGTTGGACAAACAAGTCCCATCAATGGAAATCTCACCTAATGGCTTCCAGAACCTAAAGGATCAGCTGCTAACATCTTGGTGCCTGATGCCACAGCACACCCTCAGAGGTGTAGTAAAGTCAAACTTCAATGAGGGGTCTCTCATTTTTATTTCAAATATTACTTTTACATTCAGAAATCTGGATCTTTAACTCCCCTTAGTTTAACCAATGTATACCAACCTGTATGGACATTTCAATAAATATACCACATATTTAGTGCATCAAATAACGATGTTCTTGATACAGAATATTTTACCTGTATGGAAGAGTAAAAAAAAAAAAAAAAAAACATTACCTTTAATTATAGCAATACACTAAGCACAACTACAACATGAGAAATTACCCCCAGAAGACAAGAAATGTTGAGGTGTGGAACAGTCAGCCCCAACCAAGAGAGCAGCCAGATTCCTAGCCCACTTACTGGCAACAATAGGAAGACTTTTCAAGCTGTGTTAATGCTGGGACCAGGATTTCTGTCAGTGAGCTGTAGCAGCTTGTAAAGGTCTGAGGAGTCTCTCTTTAACTGCACGCTTATTGGGATGTTTTGGACACTCAAATTTTATATTTTAATTTAAAGAAATTATATCAATTGAATGTTAAAGATCTACAGTGCCATGTAATAGTATTCACACCCTTAAAACTTTTTAAATTTTTTTTTCACATTACAATCAAAACTTAGACGTACTTTATTAGGATTTTATCCAATAGACCAACACAAAGACGTCCAGAACTGTGAAGTGGAAGAAAAATTATACATGGTTTCATATTTTTTTAACATATGAAAATCTGAAGAGTGTGGTAGGTATTTGTATTCAGCATCATCACTTTGTAAAAAAAAATAAATAAATAAAATTGCTGTATCAGTTTTGTACATCTACAGATTGAAATTTGGTTCCATGTTGCATGTTTGGTTCAACATGGTGATGTCCATAGATATTGTTTGCAGTACCTCTTACTAACATCATTTTAAGCTTTACTGTCCATAAGCAAACACCTTGTTTATAGTTGCAGGCTACATGTAACATTGATTTTAGACGCACTGTTGCATGTGTATCTTGTAAAATAAACAGGTTTCCCACTACATATTACTACTGTTGATGCAAGAAGCAGCCATATTAAAATGCGACATTGGCCATGCAGGTCGTAACTGGGGATAGTCAGAATTGCTCCCAGTTTCCCAGTGGGAAATCCCACTTCGAAGGGTGTTTCAGTTGAGTTTTACGACTGGAGAAGTCAGAATTTCCCACTTTCGAGGACAACTCAAACACAGCCTTAGACTGAAGTTTGTGATTGTAACGTTTTGAAATGAGAAAAGGCTTGAGGGACAGACACGCAGACTCTGTCTGTTGAGACTGGCCAAGTGTACACAAGGTGGCAGAGTAATTCTACTGAAAACCCAGCACATTGTTGCGAACACTACAGAGCTGATAAATACACCAGAGAAAATGTTTCTGAATAAATCCACCCCTCCTGGGGGTTCTCTGTTCTTTTCCAGGGATTTAAATATTTAATTGATTTACCTACAGGAGGCATTCAACAAAGGGTCACATTTGTTTTATTAACTTTCATTTTTTAAATCAGCCTCATCTCAGTCAGGTACCTCACTCACTGAAGAATTTAAAAAATGACCCCATGTAGACAATTCTACACTTCAGTATTGTGAGTAAATGAAAGAAAACTAGCTGAAGACCTACAGACAGATTTCCTCCTGATACTGTTCAAACCTCCATTTAACCTTTTTATTGATAGCTACACAGAGTATAATACTGTTACCATGACTACAGTGATGTTTTAGTCCCACAAACTGTACCGTGGATGTCCATCAACACTGACCTGGATCCACCAGAGGAATATATTGAACATATTGAACATCTGTGCATGATGACTACCCTACCCACTTACCCCGAATAAGGTGGTGGAGGAGCATCATGCTGCCCACAGTGGGTCAAAGCATCATTGTAGCTGGGTAAGGGTGGAGGTGGGACCACCACTCCAGACAAGGGCACTGCCTCTGGGACTGGGAATCCATCTTCTGCCATTCTTACTGGAGCACTGGAGCAGTGCAAGCACATAAAATAAAAGTACAGAACTGAGAAAATTCATCAATAAAGCAATAGTTGAAATACACACAGTGGGCTTTTATATACAAAATATTGGCCTAATAGGAAGACAAACATTTTCAAATTCGATAAAAATGAATTAACTTATAAACCAATGAAATTCTGCTGGTTAGTGCAGCTAAGATAAACCTTCTATGAAGCATAAGCTGGAGAACAGCCTGAAGTACATCTTGTTTGTTACACATACAAACAAATTTGCTGGCTCCTCTGCAAACAGGGATTTTTAAAAAAAAGTCTTTTTTTTTTATTGCAGCACGATAAGCTTGCATTTAAAAATCCAACCATTATCGGAGTACATTTATTAAATGCTCCTTGGTGCCATTCACTCTTTCTCTCTCTCTCTCTCTCTCTCTCTCTCTCTCTCTCTCTCTCTCTCTCTCTCTCTCTCTCTCTCTCTCTCTCTCTCTCTCGCTCTCCCTCTCTCCTCAGTCTGCCTTCTGCTCTCCCTCCTCACATCTGCCACCTATTCACCCAGCATTCACTTTCTCAGTATTTAACCACCTCTCTTTTACTCCTCGTTGGTTCCTCCCATTATACTCCATTACACCATGTCATGTGGTCCCTGGCTCCCTGTGTTCTGCTGCCAGTTGTAAGTTGTTTTTAGATTTCTTAATTAAAACTTAATTCATCATTATCCACTCACTGCATCCGTCTCTGCTTGCATTTTGGTCTGACCTCATTCTCAACATGTCATTATTTTCATCAAATCACTACAAACATAGATCAGGGAGAGCCTTCTTCTATGCCAATCTTAGTCTCCAGATCTAAATCCTGTAGGAAACCTGGGTCCTGAGAAGAAGAAAGGAGAGCAAAGAAAGAAACCAGAACTCCCATCCTGGAATACTGGAGAAGTAAAAAGTGCTGTCCTGTTGGAGGTTTTTAGGTATTGACGGATTATTATTAATTCTGCCGTCATCATTGCTCTGAGAAACAATTCTTCTGTAAAATGATTTAGTTTCCCCTCTGAAATAAAGTACACAAAGCACTTCGAAGACTTCCTCATCCAACCAGCACATCTTCCAATGAGGAAGCAGAGCCAGGGGACTTCGGGTCGGGCTTTCCAATCTCTGGTGCTGAAGTCACTGAGGTGTTTAAAAACCTCCTTGGTGGCAAGGCCCCAGAGGTGGGTGAGATTTGTCCAGAGTTCCTTTTGGCACTGGATGTTTTAGGGTTGTGTTGGTTGACGTGCCATTGCAACATTGCGTGAACATCGGACCCCCCCCCCCGTTTAAACAGAGGGACTGCAGAGTGTGTTCCAACTACAGGGGGATCACATTCCTAAGCCTTACTGGTAAGGTCTATTCTGGGGTTCTAGAGAAAAGGGTCCGTTGGATAGTGGAGCCTCAGATTCAGGAGGAACGGTGTTGTTTTCGTCCTGGCTGTGGAAGATACATGGGAGTTTGCCCAACCAGTCTACATGTTGTTTGTGGACTAGGAGAAGGCGTTCGACTGTTTCCCTCAGGGAGTCCTGTGGGGAGTACTATGGTAGTATGGGGTACCAGGCCCTTTAACATGGGCTGTTAGGTCCCTGTGCGACCGGTGCCAAAGCTTGGTCCACATTGCCGGCAGTAACACAGACTTGTTTCCTGTGAAAGCTGGACTCTGATAAGGTTGCTCTTTGTCACCAATTCCATTTATAATCTTTATGGACAGAATTTCTAGGCACAGTCAAGGTGTTGAGGGGTATTTGTTTTTGTGGCCTCAGGATCAGGTCTATGCTTTTTGCAGATGATGTGGTTCTATCAGCTTCATCAGACTGTGATCTACAGCTTTTACTGGAGCAGTCTGCAGTCAAGCGTAAAGTGGCCAGAATAAAGAGCAGTGCCTCCAAGTCTGAGACCATAGTCCTGAGCCAGAAAAGAATAGAATGCCCTCCCTGTCTCAGGAACGAGATCATGGCCTCAAGTGGAGGACTTTAAGTATCTCTAGGTTTTGTTCTCAAACAAGAGAAAAATGGAGCAGGAGATCGAGGGGCAGTTTGGTGCTGCGTCTGCAGTGATGTGGCGCTGTACCGGTCTGTCATTGTGAAGAGCAAGCTGGGCCAAAAGGAGAA
The DNA here is from genome assembly GCA_014839685.1 of Anableps anableps. Taxonomy (NCBI): domain Eukaryota; kingdom Metazoa; phylum Chordata; class Actinopteri; order Cyprinodontiformes; family Anablepidae; genus Anableps; species Anableps anableps. The sequence goes on from CM026083.1 coordinate 1,668,248, forward strand.
CCTCTTGATTTACTGTTCGATCTACGTTCCTACCCTCATCTATGGTCATGAGGTCTGGGTAGTGATCAAAAGAACAAGACCCTAGGTACAAGCAACTGAAATGAGTTTCCCCCTTTATGCAGGGTATCTAGGCTCTCCTTTAGAGATAGGGTGAGAAGCTGGACCAAGTGACTGGGGAGAGGGAAGTCTGGGTGCTGCCCCCACAACACCATTCCAGATTAGGCAGAAGATAATGGGTGAAAATTAAAGGGGGGTATTATGTCTTTTTCTAGCTTTATATCATGTCATGATGTTATTTCCTCATCAAAAACATACCTGAAGTGTTGCTTTGATTCTTTCATGTATGTTTGAGGAATCCTTGAATCTGTGGTGGCAGCCATTCAGTGCTTATACACTTACTCTCACAAAGCACTGCCTATTTCCACAAAGCTCCTCCTTGGAGCTGCAGTCTCTCGCCGAGCTTCTGCCTCACAGAACACCCCTCCCCTGCTCCTACCCCATACAGCTCCTTCAGACTAGAGACAGCAGCAATTAGCAAACACCTGGTGGAACTGTTCGTATGCTGAGTTCATCATAGCAACTATTTCTCAGTCCAATGCTCCTAACAATGGTTGTAAACAGGATAATGGATGAACACTATTGTGTTGACATGCTGAAGGCGGACTGTCGGAAAGAGCAAGAGCTTCTTAAAGAGACAGAGGCCTGAGTTCAAGGTGTCAAATTGTGAAGGCACTATGGCCTTGGAAAATACATAATACTGCCCCTTTAAAGGTTGGATTTTTAATTTTTTTTTTTTACAATTTCAATGTGAGATTATATTGCCACAATAGAAATAATTTATTTTACCTGGATATCAATGAATTTCTAATAATTTGACAATTACTTCAGGAATATTAACATCCTTCCCAAACTTTAGGGTCAGCGGTGTTTAAAATTTGCCTTTTTATTTTTATGATTTGCTCGGATTTTTCACCCGTATTTCCTACTTTGATGTAAACGTACCGGCCCAACCTCGTCCTGGGTTTCTTCTTGTTTTTGTAGACGTAGACTCCAAGGACTGTGGCAATAACAGCAGTCACTACGATGGCCATGATTCCCGCCACCAACCCAGAAACATCCACCTTGGATACATTTTCTTCAGGAACAAAAAGCTTGTTACAAACATAAGTTCTCATTCAGGTTCTCTCATGTCTGCATTATGTTGAGCTGATATGTTTTTATAATCTATATTTCACTGTGAATTCTCACTTCTTACAACAGCTCTGTGTGCTGCTAACAAATACCCTTGGAAGTTCTTAATATTATGTAGACAGTTGACTGCAAGTCAATAAAAATAATTCCCTGAATAGCTACACAGTTTTACAAAATGCTATCTAAACATTGAATTTGGTCTTTCATTTGAGCTGTTGTTCAAAAGACACAAGTAAAAAGGAAAGGATTTCCAGGTATTCAATTTATTATTTTACTGTATGTATTGTTTTACCTATTTTTTGATTTCGTACTGGTTTCTGACTCTGGTTTTAATGCTGCTTGTCTTGGGTTCTTGGATGTTGTTTTTTATTTTAGTCTTTTCTTAGGCTTTAATTCTGTAACCTAAAAATGGATTCAGCTCTCTAATAACCAGTGGCGGTGGTGGTAAAATTTGTCGGGTGAGAAAACAGATTTTATATATATATGCATGCATGCTGGAGACTGGATTCCAACAGAGGCATCCGATTTGAAATAAAGAAAACCTGCAATAAACTGACATTATGTCCTTTTTCAGCTCAAAGACCACCGTTCCACTTAATTCCTCTGCATTAATGGTTTCAACTGTAATTATTTCAGATTATTTTTTCGCAGTCAAACAGCTTTGCATAACTGCATCACACTGACACAAGCACACTGATAAAATAAAACAAGACATACAATATATTTTTTAAATGAGGCCTACCTTATTTAAAGAGAAGCTCACTCCAACGACTTTTCTGGGATGCAAAAAGGTTAATAACCACCTCATTTAAGTCAGGTAATCTCTGGATTGGAAAGACTGTGATTTTCCCCAGACTGTTTGGCACTGATTTTGTTGTAAATTTCACAAATTGTGATACATGATTTTTAATTTGTGTTTATCAGGTATTTTAAGATTTTTTTTTTTTTTTTGTAAACACCAGGGAGGGCTTAGCCCTACAAGCCCACTTATACCAGCCGTCCCTGGTAATAACACTGTTTTCTGTCTCATTTTATATTTGCAATGGATTTTTTGCCTGATGTTACTTTATAATTCTAGATCTTAGTTTGTAATCAGTACTGAAATTGTCATCAATTTCTTCAGTACATATGCAGTTGAAACTAGAGGTTTACATACATCAAATAAAAATACATATACACATTTTTTCTCACTCTCTGAAGTTAAATCAGACCCAACTTCTCTTATTTTAGGTCAGTTAAAATTACCAAACTTATTTCTATTTGCTAAATGAGAGAAAACTCAACAAGAAATTTTTCTATTTTTTTTCTCCAAATTCAGAAGTTTACATGCAGAATGATTACTGTCTCCTCAATGAAGGAAAGCCCAGATGATGATGTCATGGATTTGGAAACTCCTGATAGGTTAACTGACAAAACTGAGTTAACTGGAGGCTCACTGGTGGATGTTTTTTGAAGCCACACCTGGAACTCGTTGCTTTCTGGTTTGACACGATTGGAAAGTCAAGAAATCAACCATGATATCAGGAAGAGAATCATGGAGCTGCTTGAGTCTGGTTCATCATTGCGAACAATTTCCAGATGCTTGAAGGAGCCGTGTTCATCTGTTCAATAATTATATACAAGTATACACATGATGGGAATGTCCAACAATCATAGTGCTCAGGAAGGTTCTGTGTCACGGATTTTGGTCCAAAATGTCCAGACTGACCCCAGAACAAAAGTTAAAGACCTTGTGAAGACGCTGCTGAAGCTGGTCAGAGATAGTTGTTATCCACAGTGAAATGTGCCCTGTACTGAAATGGGCTGGAAGGCGGAGGAAGCCATTACTCCAGAAGAAACAGTTTGCAAATCTCCTAAGGGACAAAGACCGTCATTTCTGGAGACATGTCCTGTGATCTGATGAAATTAAGGTGGAACTGTTTTGACATAATGATCATCGCTACAACTGGAGGAAGTAGGGGGAAGCTTGTACCATCCTAACTGTGAAGTATGGGGGTGGCAGCATCATGCTCTGGGGCTGTTTTGCTGCAGGAGGAACTGGTTCACTTCATAAAATAGGTGGCATCATGAGGAAAGAACATTATGTGGAAATATTGAAGCAACATCTAAAGACATCAGCCAGGAAATTAAAGCTCAGGTCCAAATGGGTCTACCAGATGAACTATGACCCTCAGCAGCCAGAATGTTTCCAAAGTGTCTTAAAGACAACAAAATCAATGTTCTGGCATGGCCTTCACTAAGTCCTGATCTCAATCCTTGGGAGAATTAGTGGACAAATCTGAAGAGGGGTGTGTTAGTGTGGCGGCCTACAAACCTGACTGAGTTCCAGCAGTTCTGTCAGCAGGAAAGGGCCAGAACTCCAGCAAGGAAGGAAACCCAAAGCATTTGACTCAAGTCATCCAGGTTAAAAGACAGTTACCCCTGATACTGACCAAATCTATATAAACTTCTGAATTCAAAGAATGTTTCAAAAAATCTAAAAAAAAAAAAAAATGTTCTCGCTAAGTTTTCTGGCATTTAGCAAACAGAGATAATGTTGGCAATTCTAACTGACCTAAAACAAGAGAAGTATGATCTGGTTTGATCAGACCTTGTGAGACAGCTATTAGCTATTGAACCAGCAACCCACCAATTACAGGACGAACAGGACGAATAGTAAGACACTGAGGAAAAAAAAAATCGTATGTGTCTTTTTACTTGGTGTATGTAAATATCTGGTTTTAACTGTACATCCAAACATTCTGTTGCATGTTTGCCTGATTCCTGTCTTCTCTTTAATTATGTCCTTTCCTCCTATGTTCTCGGGTTTGGTTACTTTCGTGCAAGATTTTGCTAATAACAGCTCTTCTGTTCACTGCTATGGAAAACTTTTAAGCCTCCTTACAGATTTCATCTGTTTCTGATTTATTGTCAAACTTAAATGTTGCAAATTATGAAGCTGATTTTAATATTAGACAGATAATCTGACCCCTAACCCAAAATTATGACTTGTTTTATTAAAAGATAAAGTCTATCCAAACCAATATGGCTTACTGGTTGTTCCACCATTAGAAGTAACAGCTGACATCAAGTATTTGCTAAAACTTTCTATCCGTTTTTGAGACTTTCTGCTAGAGAGCAGAATTCATGATTTCATCAGTTACAGCAAGTCATCCAGATCTACAGGCAAGGCAGTAATCACGGTTGGGTGTAGCTGCTGAAACTGAACCCAAAGATGTGCTTAATCACAGGTAATTTATGATTTAACGGAGGGGTTGTTATGTTTTCACACAGAGCCAGGTTGGTCTAGATAGCTTTTTCTTTAAATAAATGAAGTAACTGAATTCTTCATTTTGTGCCCACCCCCTGGGACCTCTTCTGTCATAAGGATGCTGCCCAGATTTTGTGACTAAGCTGTCGCTAATAGATGATAAAGGATTAGATCAGAGGAAGAAGGTTTCCTTTTTGCTACATAAATGAGGAATTGCTGCAGAATCAACATCACAATGCAAGCAACCGTCCACTGTTGCTACATGCACGCAGACAGGTATATCAAGACCTTAACAGAACTTCTTCTTTCAAGACCTCGTCAGCTCCATTCATCTTCCATAATTATTCTGAGCGGTATTCCTGTTCCTGCTGATAAATAGATCAATGCTGCCACCATCATGTTTCACACTGTGTGTTCGAAATCATGAGAAATGTTCATTTTTTTGGGGGGCGACAGTGGTAGGAGTTCGTCCTGTAATTGGCGGGTTGCTGGTTCAAGCCCCGATCCGTCCATCTCCATCAATGTGTCGTTGGGCAAGACACTTCATCCACCTTGCCTAAAAGGGCAGCGCCTCCCAAGATGGCTGCAGCCTCAGACACTTGTCTACCTTCGAAGCGCTGTACTGAAAATGTAATTTCCCCCCTGGGGGACTAATAAAGGTATTGAACTAAAATTTTCCACATAACATTTTGGATTTAGGCTGAAAAGGTCAATTTCTGTCTCATCAGACCAGAAAATCTTTATGATTTTGATTTTATTTAACATGTCCCTGCAGAATCAATAAATCAATCACAGAAGACTGAGTGCTAACCCATGTCCCATCATTGTGTTGAAAGACTTTGGTAGCTGTGGTGAATAAGTCCTGACATATATATGTATGTATGTGACGTGAACTGGACATGTTTTCTTGAAGGGTACTCTGTGATGATTCTGGATGGGAATGAGCGTCGCAAAAAGAAACTGATCTGAATTAAATTGAACTTGTAAACTTTTCCAGAAGTGTGTTGTTGCCTTCAGTGCAGTGAAAACATATTTGCCCCCTTTTCCCCTCACATTTAAATAATATATATTTATTTCTCGTGAACTCAACCTAAAAGCCATGCAGGAAAGAATGAAGAAGTATTGCTTTTCTTACCATATTTATCCTTATAGGTCTCCCAAAACTGTGTCTGAAAAAAATAGAAAATAGCCATTCAATAAAGTGGTCTCTGATTGTGTTTTCTTTAATACCTTATCCATTCACTCATTTTTCATATTTCCCTTCCGACCTGCCAGACTTTCCGTTTTACAGTGGTCTTCAGCACCTCTCTAGGATTTCTAAAGGTTCTTGAGGGTCAACGTGAACATGGCTTCCACATTTCAACGTCTGTAAAAACAACCTTTTTACACTTTTTTTTACAGTTTCTCATCTCACAGTCATAAACTTTAACTTATTTTATTTTACACTGGTGCTCACACAGCTGAATCAAGTCCATCTTTTGCTGCAGTTATAGCTACATATCCTTTTGGGGTAAATTTCTACCCGCTATGGATATTAAGAGACTGGAATTGTGACTGTATGTTTAGGATTACTGAACAATGATCTTTAGGGTCGTTGTCCAGCAACAAAAAAGGCTACTGAAGAAAAGCCCACAGCATGATGCTGTTAAAACCATGTTTCACTGTGTTTTGAGTTACGTGCACTGTTAGTTTTTCACCACAAGTAGCATTTGGATTTAAGCCTCAACAGGTTTTCTTCCATGAAGACCTCATCATTAGCTCTATTCATCTTACAATCAACTCTGACCAGCTTTCTTGTTTCTGCTGAAGAAAAGTATCTCCACAGCATGATGCTGCCATCACTTTTCAAATTCAAATATACTTTATTAATCCAAAAGGGAAATTAAATGTTGATGTAACTCATTTAATCAAGAAGTTATTATAGATGGTGATGGCTGTGGGCAGGAAAGATCTCCTGTAGAGGTCTGTTTTACAACCAGTCTGAAGAAGCCTCTGACTGAAGAGACTGTTTTCCAATGACTGTCTCATGAAGAGGATGGTGAGGGTTGGCCATAATTTATAATATGCAATAATATGTTTTGCCCTAGGGATGTTGTGTTTAAAGTGATGTTTCTCTATAGGTCGATAAGTTCATTAATGGTCTAATCCACGTGTTTTCTGTGTGCGCTACATGATGGCTTTTAGTTGCCATCTTTCTGCGGCAATTGCTCCATCCTCTCTCCATGTCCAAATGATGAATTGATCAGAGCTCTGATGTTCAAAGCTCAGGAAGTTGTTGTAGAACCTAACTAATTCTAATTCTAATTCTGGAATTGCGCCGCTCAGGGTGGCAGCACATTGGAGCAGCTCTGTAACTTCCATTGAGATTTTTTTTATTTTTTTCAAAATTTCATTCCTGCTTAAAAGCAACGGTTGCTTTTTTTGGACAAGCATTCCTTCTTGTCTTGGATGCTGTGCTGCTGAATTGATTTTTCCCCCCAATACTTTTCTCGATGTTGCTCTTTTGTTATGATGCGTAACCATAGCAACAGGATGGTTTACAACAGGGAGCAAAAGCAGAAATAACACGACAACTGAAGCCAGAAATCCCACAGGAGCTGAAAAGGAGCCATCATGAATGCAGAGCAGGAGCAAAGAGCAGAGAGAGAAGGAGGAAGTTCAAACCATCTCTGCCATCCATCATAATGGGCAACGTGAGATCGTTGGCTAACAAGTTGGATGAACTTCAAGCCCTGACAAGGACTCAACAAGAGTATCGGGAACGCAGTATTATGTGTTTTACTGAGACATGGCTGCAGGATCATATCCCCGACTCCAACGTCTCTCTGCTGGGCTTCCTGACTATATGGGCAGAGAGAGATCTAAAGAGTAGCAGTAAAAGGAAAGGAGGTGAACTGGCAGTGCTTGTCAACAACCGATGGTGTCCTGGGTGACACTGCAGACACTTCACACTGTGACGTGTCTGCAGTGTCTGAACTGAACTACTGGCAGTCAGTTTTCGTCCATGTTATTTGCCAAGACAGTTCACCAGTGTTGTTTTGGTGGCTGTTTACATTCCACCCTGAGCCGTTGCAGACAATGCATGTGATCTCATCAGTTCTGCTGTTGCCAAGATGCAGACACAACACCATGACTGAGTGTCTGACCGACTATATAAACTTCTGTGTGGACAACACCATCCCCACCAAAACAGTGAGATATTTCTCTAATAACAAACCCTGGATCACCAGTGAGCTAAAGGAAATGTTAAACAGGGAAAAAGAGCCTTTAGGGAGTGAGACAAGAAGTTATTAAGGACAATACAGAAGCAACTCAAAGTTAAGATTAGAGACAGCAAGGAGGTGTACAGGAAGAAGCTGGAGAGTAAACTGCAGAGGAACAACATCAGAGATGTGTGGTCAGGGTGAAGAAGATCACAGGCTTCAAGCAAAAGGAGGAGCAGATAGATGGAAGTCTGGACAGAGCAAATGAGCTGAAGACGTTATTCAACAGGTTCAGTTCAGGAACAAGGTCAGCATCCTCCCCTCCTGCCCCCAGCCAAACAGACATCCCACCCTCCTTTGACCCACAGCTTTCCTGCTACACCTCAGATGTTTTATCTTCTACCTCAGTCATGGACTCTTCTGCTTCTACTAGTTTGTCCTCAACCACATCAGGAGATGCTGATGCTCCCTTTGCCTCCCACTTTTCTGTTTCTAGAAGTCAGGTGAAGAGGCAGCTGCAGAGACTGAACCGGAACCAGGCTGCAGGTCCAGATGGTGTCAGCCCCAGAGTCCTGAAGGCCTGTGCAGAGCAGCTCTGTGGGATTCTGCAGCACCTCTTCAACCTTAGCTTGACCCAAGAGAAGGTTCCACTGTTGTGGAAGAGATCCTGTCTGGTTCTGGTACCAAAGAAAACTCACCCATCAGTCATCAACGACTACAGACACGTTGCCCTGACATCCCACATCATGAAGCCCATATCTATAATAACTCTTTGACAAAATGAGTTACATCAACATTTAATTTCTCTTTGGGATAAATAAAGTATTTTTGAATTTGAATAACCTGTATTTAACCAGATAAAAACCTCGTTGAGATTTACAATCTCTTTTTCAAGAGGGACCTGGCAAGATAGCAGCACCGTTTACGAATATCAACAACTTGGGCCTTCCACAAGTTTCTCTCAACCGTTTGCTGGAGTTCTGCTCCATTCCTCCTGACAGAACTGGTGGAACTCAGTCAGGTTTATAGGCCGCCTCACTTCCACATGCCTTTTCAGATCTACCCACAACTTCTCCAAAGGACTGAGATCAGGGTTTATGATGGCCATGCCAAAGCATTGACTTGTTGTCCTTAAGCCACTTCATAACCACTGTGGCTGCATGCTGAGGGTCATAGTTCATCTGGAAGACCCATCTGCAGCCAAGCTTTAACTTCCTGGCTGATGTCTTTAGATGTTGCTTCAATATTTCCGCATAACGTTCTTTCCTCGTGATTTTATGAAGTGAACCAGTTCCTCCAGCAGCAAAACAGCCCCACCACATGATGCTGCCACCCTTGTACTTCACGATTAGGATGGTAAAGCATTTTTCCTCCAAATGTAATGATGGCCAAATAGTTCCACTTTAGTTTCATCAGATCACAGGACATGTCTCCAAAAGTGAAGGTCTTTGTCCCTGTGTGTATTTGCAAACTGCAATCTGGCTTTTTATAGAGTTTCTTTTTTATTATTATTATTATTGAGTAATGGCTTCCTCCTCACTGAGTGCCCATTTCAGTACAAAACACACTTCACTGTGGATAATGACAGACAGCAGCATCTTCATAAGTATGGGGAAATTTTACTGCCATAAGTCAAGAATGTACATTTTCAATTTGAAAGCAGGACTTCATCTCTTTGCTCTCAAAACTTGTAATGCTTGCACTCAAAACTTCTGCTCTCTTTCAAATATTCTCTGTTCTCTCAGATTTTCTCCTCACATGCAAACTTCTCTCTCTTCACTGATCAAATGTGTGCTTGCAAATCTCACTTCTCTCTTGCAAATTTTTTCTGCTCTCTTGCAGATCAAGGAATACCGTCGCCTCGCAACATTTCCAGCCAACAGAATAACAGTGCTCCTCTGGGTGCGCTTGATATTTTCTCTTGGGTGTGCTTGTGGGGCTACAATAGATAGCTGCATCTCCTCTTCTGATGATGCCTACTAGATGTAGGGAAAACAGCTTCAGCTCTCTGCTCCATGTTACAATTGTCACAAAGTCATGACATGTTTACAAAAGAATAACCATTTGTTTATGTCAATTTAATAGTTTTCCAACTAGACAAAACAAAGATTTTAGCCATACAGGACAAGTGCGCCGATCGACGTAACACTGCCTGCAATCTTTGTGGAGTAAAACCAAAACTGATGGCAGATCTGTTTTCTTTATAGTCATTAAATATCTGCTAAACGCATCTTAAACACCTGTTCCTTATTTTACTGACACTTTCAGTCAGGCATAATCTCTTACTGAAATTTAAGGTCTGGAACATGTCGCAAATAATTTTTTAATGATGTAGGCAGTTAAAAGGCAACAAATTTTTTACTAGGTTCAAATATTTTTTGTTACATCGAAAAAGCAGGGGACAGCATATTAACGGCCTTTTTTTTCCTGTTTCCAGGAAAGAAATCTATTGAGATTATTAATTTCTTTTACAAGTGTGTCAATATACAGACATTTGCATCTGGGCTGTTATGGAACTAAGTTATTTTGACCAAAATTCAGTCAAGCTAAAAGAGGAAACACAAAACCCAACTTGCATTAAAATATTTTGATGAAATTTGCAGTAAAAAAAATAACTGCTGACATTTGTAGTTTATTTGATACATATCAAGTCTTTTCATCACGTGTGTTTCAACGGTGGTTCTCAAGCCATGCTGCCCTGCATGTTTTAGATGTTTCCCTGCTTTAGCACACATGTAATCATCTGAATCAGGCGTATTGAAAAGGGGAACATCTCCAACATGCTGGCCAGTGCCTTGAAGACCAGGGTTGGGAAACACTGGTTGAGATCACCTGTGACTATGATGTCACTGCTGGACTCTAAACTTTCACAGAAAATACTAATGATGGGATGTCTTCTGCATTCGTGAAACTTAAAAATCTTTAAAGGCTACTGCTTCTTACTGCTGTTGTGCTGTTCAGAGAAGTGGGAACTTAATCAAAAGCTACAGAAGCCCCCATCCCTTTACTCGTTTTTCCTACTATCACAGTATATTATTGGGAATACGGCTGCACTTAACGATTATTTTAGGAGTCGATTATTCTCTCGATTATTCTGGCGATTAATCAGATAGAAAAATTGGCACATTCTGCAGATTTGTAATTTAACCTCTTGGGCCTTTTTATACAATATTAGAAATACATTAAAGAGGAAAATAAATAAATTCCCTTTTAAGTAAGAAAAGAAACATTTTATTGCCTAAAATGCAATAATATAGATTCCTTTAGTGAATTTGAATCAGGGTGACGTTAAAACTGCCAACTGAGGAGTTTTGGGTAGAACATATTTACCAGGGATACAGTCAAGACTGGTTGTTCCGAGACCGAGACCAAAACCGGACCTTCCGAGACCAAGACTGAATATTTATAACATCGACAAATATTTCAGGACATTGCTTTTTGTTCACCACAAAATGCAACAATTAATGGAAAAACAGCTAATTACTCAACCGAAACCACCTCTTGGTATTACGTTAATAATGGTCATAATAAACTAATACTTATGTTATTAAATTCAGCCATACATTGATACACATTCCCTAAACTGAAATAATCAGCTTACATTGCACAATAGTTGTATGATATAAAAAAAGTTAAAGATTAGCCTGATAAAGATTTGCCATATTAAAAAAAAAAAAACTCTCCTCTCATGATCATCTGAATAAAAACAATTCATCAGAGAACCAGATGTTAAATTAATATGTTCAATATTAATAAATTATTAGGAATTTTAATATTATTAGACCATGCAGCCACGCAGATTGCCTCACAGGAGGAATTTCCAAAACAATCAGAGCCAATTGAGTCCGTTGGATTTACAAAAATCACATAGCCAACAGGGATGACGCGGGGACAACAGATTACAGGAGTCAAGTGGGAATATTTTCTCTAACATGGATTATGACCACAAAACAATGAAGGTAAGACTGAATTTATGTTTTTGGCTTGATGAGCCTTATTCTCTTCATTGCCAAAATACACTTAAGTGAGTTTTGCACGTAGAGCAGCGATGCAGGTTTAGCGTCTGTTTAATTATTATTATTTAGCTGCTTAGTGTTGAAACTGGGCGTTGTGCATATTTTTTGAACTATTACTTACTTCTCCTTGTTTCTGGTGTAAGATGTCTTATAAAACTAGATGTCGTCCCACTCACTTCGTGTTTTGTTAATCATGGCGGTGGACAAAATTTATGTGGCCCAGCGTTTTTGCTTTCTCCTTTACTTTCCTGTCTTAAAATTCTTCATGTTTTAAAAAGCAAATTTAAGAATTTTCTGTGGTCAAATGCAGGTGTTTGTTCAGCAAAAGCTAGACCACACCGCATGTGAACACGCACTCTTTTAAATCAAAGGACCAAATGCCGTCTGGTTTTGTAAACAATCACATACAATACAATTTCACGGTCATTAGCAATAACAACACTGTGTTCTTTCTGAGATGGTGGGACAGCCAGTAAAGTTTTTATAATGAACTCCAATCTGTCTACATAAAAAAACAAATAATTTATTAAAAATTTTTGATTTATTTAGGATATTTGCTTTCATATTTTTATTAATCAAAAGGACATAATAATTGACATTTTCAGGCAAAGGATGTGAAGTAGCCTCGGACACTGGTGAAAAGCTTCAACCTTCTGTCTGCAAAATACAAGCACAGAAACCTATCTGAATGTTAGCAATATAAACATATAAAATGTTGAGACAGATGATGAGATCGCCATTTGTAAACTCATCTAAAACTAAAACATTAATGAAACCCAGAACAATTAGTACAAGTAGGTGGGGAAGTAGATCAGCTCCAGTCTAGAAATGAAGGCCACCAGGAAAAGGTTGATTAAACTGTCTTACAACAACTGGAAAAAAATGAATCTTTATGCACCTTTAGAAATAACTGTATTTTCAAAGAAGGGAGCATTACCGGAAATAGAAAAGCTCAATAAACAGATTCAACAAACGTCTAGAACAGGAACTGAAGCCTGGAGATGAGGGCTGAAGGAGAATTAATGGCCAGACACCAGGTCCTGTATTTTCTCCAGATCTCAAAAACAAAGGGGGGAAATGTACACTAATAAGTTAATAATGAAGCATTATTTTCAGAAAACAAAAACCACCATTTACTCCCAAATGAAAAAAAAAAACATATTATATATCCTAAAATAATCAAAAGAATAATGGGAGCTGCTACATTTCCCTGAAAAATTACATAAACAGATGCTAAATGCATTTCATAAGTTGTTCACCAGTCTGACACTATTAGCCAACCAGTTATATTATAAGACTACTCAACACATTTAACAATAACTTGCATTGATAATACACAATTCAGTCTAAGCTTTATTTTTTAAAAAAAAAAGGAGGTCTCCCTATATCTGTAAAATATCTGGTTGGAGGTTAAACTGGATCCTACTGACTGATACATTCTTTTTACAATAAGTTTTGACTGAAATAGAAGTGACCACACAGAGGGGGACAGGGAATCAGCTGCTGTTGTCTTGCAGACGATCAGGTTTACAGTAAACATTTGTCATATCACTGCTGTCAAAAACAACATTTTAATTGTTCTGTTAAACATTTATTTGTGCAACAACAAAATGTTCATATGCAGCTTTAATCAGCTGGTTTGATCTTGGATAAAAATTAAGTAGCCTAGAAACATACCACAATTTCACCGAAACTTAGCTTGTTGACTCAATCTATAGCACCTGATGCCACAGGATCAGATTATAAAATCAGCAACAATCATGACAGAAACCTAAATATAGATTCTCTTCTTTCATTAACTAGACAGAGGTCATTGTTCTGTGTAAACGGGGTAATACACAGCAGCAGTTCAATCACAAAGCTACACTGATGTTAGCAAGCTATAGTGTTTATGCTAATGGATTTATATCATTTTACAGTAAACTGTTAAATAATCTCTGCTGCGAAATAAACACTTCATATACATTTATTTTCAGCTCTTTCTGAATACGGGATACTGCTGTAGATTTATCTTGATTCAAGAGAACAGCTAAACTGACCTTAAGGATGGTTTGAACCAGCCATGCTACAGTGTTGTGCGGTGAGGTCTGTGACGGGTGAGGTACTGACTCATCTGAAATCGGATGCCCACATTTGGAACCCAAAATAAAAGCTTATATTTCAAAAATTTTTCTTAAAGGCTTCAAATTATGCTGTAATCAACTCCATACTGTTTAACATTAATGGCAAGAAAAACAAAATATTTAGTGCAAGGCCAAACTATTTTTTGTTTGTTTGTCTTTTTTTGAGGGTCTCTCTTTTTAAATAAAAAACCCGCTTTACCTTTACTTGAAGATGAAAACCATGTGCCTTTCCTTCTCCACAAATATATCCGTTACTCTGTTGTAAAACTCGTCACACTTTGTCTTCATGTTTAAAATTCTGGCTGCCTCAATTGAGATAATCGCCAAGGAGGAGAGTCATCCTTGATTGGTCCTATTCCATCTGTATGTTTTCAGTCTTTTCAATGCAGAGAATGACCTTTCCACAGATGCTGTTGTAGCTGGTAGAGTGAGCACCAGCTGGAGTAACTTTGTTGCCTCAGGAAGAGTCTGCATTAAATCCTTCTGGGCCAAGAAGCTGAGAAGTTGTACAGGAGATTTACATTCATTCCTTACGGTTTGGGAGCTGTACAGTCCAATGAGATCAACCTTCAGTCTAACAAAGTCAAAGAACTTTACATATTTTGACGGACTCTGCAGTTTGGTGTCATCAAATTGTTATGACATCTCAAAAAATTTAGTACAGTCAACTAAACCAAGGAACGCCAACTCACCAAAATGATTAAAACGAGCTTTCATCTCAACACTGATGTTGTCCATAATGCTGTAATATATCCATTTTCTATCATCTCTACTACAGTGTTTTCCTCCACTGCCTGTCAGTTCAAGCATGGTGTATTTTTGCTCAAATTGCTGGTAGAATGAGTCAAACTCTTTTCTCATGCATTCAACATTGTGTCGCAGATTCGTGCACAGCAATATCCGACATCCAACCCTTTGTTTTGCAGTTCTCTAAAAAGTGCATCAGTTTCACTAAAAATGTTTTCATACAATATCATTGAAAAGCATGTTGATGCTTTTGACAGCCATCGATCATATCCATCAGCCATCATTAGAGTGTCATTATCCCCACTGTCAGGATTTTCAGTCATAACATAAAATACAGCACGCAGATCAGATAGATGCATGCTTATTGTTTGCAACAGCTGAGAGTTGGAGCTCCATCTGGTCAGTGCTGCTCTTGGTAAACAGACCTCATCCAATAAGCGGGTGCGCTTTGTGGATTTACTGAAAAATTATCCAAGTCCCTCAAGTGTTTTAAAAAAGGCCCTAACCTCAGACATGCTTTTTGCTGAATGCATCAACACAAGGTTCAATTTGTGTGCATAACAGTGAGTAAACAAGGCCTCTGGCACCTTTTCTTTAATTTTGGCTTTCACGTCATTAAGTTCTGAAGCCATGACAGAAGTTCCATCAAATGTCTGAGCTACAAGCTTTTCCACACAGTTAAATTTCTTCAAAAACCCCAATACATAGTTAGCTATAGCAGGAGCTCGTCTGTCATCATTCACATCATCAAATCCCAAAAACGCCTTTAGACTGAGCGCAAAATGACAGAAATCTGCACGTTATTTTTGATATCAGTTGTCTCATCAACTTCTATGGCAACACATGGGGCTGCATTAATCTCCTTTTTAATATCACTTCGAATCACCTCACCAACTGCTTCAGTTAAATCATTCTGTATTCTGTTTGACAGGCCGAAAAACACATTGGATGTGCCTAAATGTCTAGCTAACCTTTCACGTTTCTCAGCAAAAGCATGTAATAGCTCTATGTAGTTGCCACTATTGGAAGAGCTTGATCATGGCCACGAAATGCCAACTCCTGTTTGGCAAGGAAGCAAGCTGCATTGATCAAGTCTTTTAAAATCTCCCGGTTCTCTCTCACTTTAGCGTTGAAGACGCTGATGTTGAGTCTGTGCTGCTCATTCAACGGTAAGTCAATCCGTGCAGCTCCAAATGTTTTCAATGATATCTGGCTTTGAATGTTATCAGCCGATCATTCATGTTTCCTGAGACTCGTTGGTAAATTTTTCATGTCACAATATCCTGCATTACTCCAGACATTGTCACATTTTGAAAATAAAAGGTATGGAAAGCAGAAAAGGCGGCCTCTTGTAGCACAACCACACAGCCAGTCTTTTCGGGTGTATCACTCCGGCTGAAAAGAGCAGGTTACCTTTTTCCCACTTGTTTGAAGCAGATTTTTCAGCTCCGGAGTTGGTCTTCCTTTCTCCAATACCTTCTGTTTCGACTGAAAATCGAGTTTACACAGCGACATGCACCAGTTTCACATTGTCCCTATGGGGCAGCACTGCCCCTGTCGGTGCTGCACGGTACTTTCTGCCTCACCCTGTGTATTTTCGCTGTGCATTTATGACCAATTAGAAATAATAAATGTCACACAGATTTAGTCAATATATTAGACAGACTGAAGAACAACAGCATGTGTAGCACACGTGTAATCAAACATGTATATTGGCGATATAAAGAGAGAGCAATGGGCATGCGCCAGCTGCCTGCTTCATTTACTCTATGAGCCTCACCTGCCATCCCTGACTGCACCTCACTGCTATGCTACAGCAAATTAGCATCAGCTGGGCAGCAGCACCCTGCTATCTTGCAAGGATAAGCGGGTTTAGAGAGAGAGATGGATGGAATACAACTTATTCAATACATTGACTTATGACTGCTCTTGCAATTACTGCAAGAAATCACAAAAGATAACGGGGGTGAATTGACTGAGAAAACTCAGTCCTGTGATCACAAAGCTGCTGATCGAGCTTCCATACAGCAGGACCGAGCTCAATTCGTAGCCGTGGCGGCACTTCCAGTGGCAGCTGTCAGCATAACAAAGGCAGCTGCCACTACTATGCTGTGGCAGCCCGAGCTGCCACCGGAAGTGCCATTGCAAGCTGCCACTAATTGAGCTTGCTGTCTCTCCTTTCATAACATAACAAAACCAGCTCGTCATCAATTAATATGTTTTTTTTGCCAACTGAAACCAGTTAAATAACAAAAACAACAATCATACTTTTAACACATTCAGCAATTTGCTACAGGCGGGCTGGCCCCCTGATCCGTTTACATGGAGCAGAAACGGTAGTTTTTCTATACAATCTGCTTCACCTGTGCTCGTGTAAGGGCTTCATGATGTTAAATGAACATATAAACTTAGCCAAAATTAAACAGTTGTTTGAAATGAACTGTAGCTACTAGCCGTGAAAATTGCACTTATTTGAGGGTTTTGTTGGTGCCAATCCATTTTGTAGAGTAACTACCGCTTCACATTAGTGTGCTGGGTTTGCAACGACACAAGCACACACACTAGAAAGTATCAAGCACACCCAGAGGAACACTCATTATATTGGCTGGAACGGTTGCTAGACGATGGTACTCTTTGATCTGCAAGCAAGCAGTGAGGTTTGCCAGTGCAGATTTGATTTGAAGAGAGAGAAGTTTGCGCACCAGGAGAAAATCTGAGAGAGAACAGAGAATATTTGAAAGAGAGCAGAAATTTTAAGTAGAAGCATTACAAGTTTTGAGAGCAAGGAGATGAAGTCCTGCTTTCAAATTGAAAATGTACGCTCTCAAATTTTGGCAGTAAAATCCCCCCATACACAGGGTCTTTGGCTTTTGTTCTGGGGTCAATCTGCACATTTTGGACCAAAATACTTTAATCTCTGAGACACAAAACCCATCTCCCTTCTGAGTGGTATGATAGTTGCAGGGGCAGACTGGCATACCAGGGAAATCCCCGGTGGGTCGTTGGTTTAGTGGGCTGCCGGCCCACCAATCTGGACAGACGCAGGGCGAGCGCGACATCACGTACGGAAAAGGCGGCAGGTTCTGGGGCGCTGATGTTTTGCTGGGCCATTGTGCCCCAAACTATGCCATATTAAATGGCTTCTCTGCCTCTCCTCCGCTCCAGTCAGGCAGATCAGCTCTGCAGCGCGTGGCTGCAGAGCTGATCTGTCACACATGAACACGCCTGCAGGGCTGACCAGCTGAGCTGACAGTGAAGAGCAGAGATCAGAAAAACTCGTCCCAATAAGCCCAAGCTACTAAAACAAACAGTGGCGCTTATTAAAAACGAAACATTCACAAAATAAGAAATACCTTGTCCCAATTTGTGCCACATAAATTAAATCTCCTTTTGTCTCTGGCATCCAGCAGAGAGATAGATGCGCAGTGCAGTGGCTCTAGTTTATCATCTCGTTCCTCTGTTAAATTCATTAAATTAGAATATTGTTGAAAAGAAACATTATATTGAAGAGAAGAATAACCTGATTCACTAAGTGAAATACATTATATAGATTAATTACACTCAGACTAATGTTTTCAAGCCCTTTTTTCTGCTAATGTGATGATTTTCTCCTTACAGTAATGAAAACATGATATTTAAGGTTAGAATATTATATCCAACCAATTACTAAAACATTTTAACAAAGAAATGTGGCCTTAATGAAAAGTATATTTAATACCTTCTTAAAGGTTGCTATTTTGGACATCATGAAAAATTACACTGGTTATCTCAGAATAAAAATCATCACATTATCAATGTAACTATGTGTATATATATATATATATATATATATATATATATATATATATATATATATATATATATATATATATATATATATATATATATATATATATAGGTGTAGGTGGGCCAGTCTGTTAGGAATTCCTGGGCCACTTTTTTTCCTCAGTGTGCCCCGAGATAGTTGGACATTCCCATTATGTCTATACTTGTGTATAATTGTTTGAACAGATGAACGCGGCTCCTTCAAACATCTGGAAATTGTTACCAAGGATCGTGGTGCAGCTCCATGATTCTCTTCCTGATATCTTGGCTGATCTTTTGACTTTTCAATCGTGTCAAACCAAAAAGCAGTGAGTTCTAGCTGTGGCCTTAAAATACATCCACAGCTGAGCCTCCAATTAACTTAAATGTGTCATTTAACCTATCAGAGGTTTGTGGAAGAAAACCCAAAAGGTTTGACCCAAGTCATACAGTTTAAAAGAGTAAAGTATCCCTGATACTGACAAAATGTATGTACATTTTTGAATTTGAAGAAAGTTATAAAAGAATCTCTGAAAAATGTTCTTGCTGATATCTCTGGCATTTAGTAAATAGAAATAATTTTGGTATTGCTGACTGACCTAAAACAAGAGAAGTTTGGTCTAATTTAACTTCAGACAGTGAGAATAAAATGTGTGTCATTTTATTCGGTGCATGTAAATATATGGTTTCAGTTGTATAGCTCAGTGGTTCTTGAATGTAAAACTCCGACAGGTAAGATGGCTCCTTGGAAGAAAAATATAAGGAAATTACCTCAATGGTTTTGTCATACTGTATATGGCAAAATACTCAGATGTTAATTACAATGATTAAAGGTACAGTATTTTGTGTTTTCCAGCCACAAAGAATCATTTTATAGCACAATCAAGTAACTATGTTACCTTCAGTTGTTATAAAAATGCTGTATATATCAAATATGACTCAAAAGAAATTTGACTTGGTAATTTAACACCTTAAAATTGGGCCTCTGTCTCTTTAAGTCCTGCTTTTTGCAACACTCCACCTTCAATAGTTATCACAACATTGCTCCTCTATTAACTCTTTAACAATGTTTTTTACCAGCGTTGCACTGAGAAGTAGCTTATATAATGACCTCAATAGGTGCGCAGTTCCACCAGGTGTTTCCCAATTGCTGCTGGCTAGTCTGAAGGAGCTGAGTGGGGAAGTCACATGGGAGGGCTGTTCTGTGAGGCTGAAGCTCGGAAGCTTAGCTCTAAAGAGGATCTGGGTCTCAAAGGCAGAGCTCGGTCCATCCAAGCATTCTGCACAGCTAAATGGTTGCCACGGGAGATTAAAGGATTCATCAAACATGCATGAAAGAATCAAGGCAAGACTCCAAGTATGTTTTTGATAAAGGAATAACATTATAACATGATGGAAAGCTCAAAAAAGTTGATTTTACATAATACTGCTCCTTTAAAAATACAACTTTATAAAAACTTAAAGTTATCAAGAAACACATCAGATTTTTCAACTAAAGCAAAATAAAAGCACCAGTAGAAAATCTCATGTGCTTTAAAGTGCTTCTTAGTTTATTTGAGGCATGACATCTAAATGAACTTTCAGCAACCTTACCGTCAGAGCATCATCCTCATAATATTCTCTGGCCTCCTCATAGCTGCACATCTCTTCTATGCATTCCCTCTCTAAGTCGCCCTGCACCACCAGCTCAAAGTCCCAGTGGTTATAGAGCAAAGAGCGAGACATGAAGGATGTTGCTGACTGTCCATCCAAAAACACTGGGTCTCCTGCAGGATTCAGGACATATTTCAGATCAGTGAAGGAAAACAGATGGACAAGCTTCACAAACTGATGGCTGTTAAGTGTTGTGCTCATGAGTGGAGCTTCTATTTTTGAAAACCTTCAACTGAACAATGTTGTTTTTTAAGTGGGGAACTTCATAGGAACACAACTCATTTTGATGTTATTAAACTGTGATCTTGGGGTGTTTTTAGGGGTAATTTTTTGAGCCCAATTGCACTCTCAATTGGGCTGTGGTTGCCACTAAATACATCTTGTATTACCTTGTACCATGTACTTTCCATTGAAGTTATACCTGGTATCATTATATATGCACATGTTGTTTGTTGTTGTGGATTCTCATTGTTTTTTTTCTCTCTCTCTTTCTGCAGGTCTAGAGGCAGACTTCCAAGGTGTTGACTTGTGTTCTCTCTATGCTTCTTTCTCTCTTCTGCTTCTATCGCCTTCTTTCCCTTTCAACTTTTCCCCCACCTTTCTCTCTTTCCTTTCCTCCTTTTTTCATCTTTGTGTCCATTACATTTGAAATAAACCCAAAGCAATTTCTAATAAAGTTTCATATATATATATATATATATATATATATATATATATATATATATATATATATATATATATATATATATATATATATATATATATATATATATACCAAGTGGAACATCATGGCAAAAGCTGTAATGCTCTGTTTGTGAAAGCAAATCTGTTGGGCCTCACTTTGACACTCAAACATCAATTCTGAGTGCCACACTGCCAGACAAGACGCGTTAAAAAAAAAAAAAAAAAAGGGAAAAGTTGGATCAACCTGGACTTATTAACCCCCCTTGTTTAATTTTACAGTCCAATTCCTTCCAGGTAAGCAGAATCAGTTAGAGTTCATGATTCAACACTAAGAAAGAGAGGCAAGGCAAAAATGGCCTTCATGATAGGGTTGGTAGGTAGAACTGCTGACCCAAAAGAACACAAAAGCCCATCTCAGGTTTATCAAAAAAAACGTCTTGATGATCCCCAACACTTCTGGGAAAATGTTCAGTGGACTGAAGAGAGAAAAGTTGAACTTTTTGGAAGGTGTGTGTCATGTTACTGTCATATTTTGTTGTGGTGGTGGGCCCAAGAGCAGACATGAAAACAGGAAACCAACGTTGACTGTGATGGAATATTCAGTAAAGAACAGACTAAAATAAACTGAGGAACTGCCACAGAACAACCAAGAAAATAACTGGCTGGAAAACAACAAAGCAACATGGGAAACAGGAAAACTGGCGTTAAGGATACTGACACTAGAAAACAGATGGCAAGGCATGGAAGTGAACAAACTAAGAGGGTTTTGAACTACTAGGAAGGTTGATGCAAAACCTTAAAGAAACTTCAAACTCAATGCAGATGATGCAGATGATAGATAAACCGACGAGAATAATAAAAAGTTCTCAAAGATTGATAGATTTAATTTTCACTACTAAATCATAGGATAGCAAGAACATATAACTTAATTATAAGTTTATCAAACCATAATTTTACAATAGTGAATAGGAAAATGAATAAGATAAGGTATAGCACCTCTCATGTATTATGGCCTTGGTCTGTGTTGTCATGTCAACCGGGATCATGGCCCTAAGCCATGAGGCCAAAGACTGTTAAGATGATTGTTTCGTGATTTCTCTATTAGAGATATATATTTAATCAATCTGAAATTTTTTACTTGTTGGATCAGGTGTTAAGTGATTAAAATGTTGAATGAAATGAGTCTTAAATAGATTGTGTTTATTATTCTAAGGTATGTGTAATGTGAGGCCTGAAGGCAAGAAATAGGCATTCGTTTGTCTGTTTTTCTGCCAATAAATTAAACAGCGAGGCTTACTATGTTTTTACAGAGACATACCTGCGATATTACGATGCATTCAAACTGTGATTTCTTATTTGTTGACTCTAACTTGCTAATGAATAAATATTAAGTAAAAATGATTTTTATATCTGTAATAAACACATGAATCTATAATGATATAAGATGTATGAGTCTGCAATAACTAGCAGTTCGACTTGATCTTGCTTTGGAACATTCAGATACATAACCACCAGCAGGCAGGCTCTTATCAGTTGTGTGTAGACTGAGAGAAGACTGAGTGGCAGACGGTGACCTCAGGAGGGAGGAAATCTTTTGAATCCAAGGCAGGTCACTGGACAAACAGGGATGGACTGGAAGGGATGGACATTATGCTAAGATCTCACCAATCCAAAAATATACAGCAGAAAACTGGCCAGTCGCATATGATACACCAAATTCTGCTCAATAAACAAATAACATAGATTATAAGGGACAGCCCCACAGCTCAAAATGAAATAAGAGATGCTCTCCTTCAGCAAAGAACGTGTGAAAACCCTCCAGGGATGTTTGAGGCTATTGATTGAGACGGAATTCCCTACCACAGGAACAGCTCGAGGATTTGCTGCTGGTCTGAAGAAACAGATGTCCCTCCACTTATGGGGTTTCCACCAATTTCCCAAAGGCAGCAAATCCAGATCTAAACCTCTTCTGGCCAGGGCTCAAATCCCAGGACAGACAACAGGACAACCTGACTCTACAACATTTCTCCATCAGCCCAGAAAGTTCTTAGACCTCATTAAGGTGAGGTAAAGATTTTTGATTTTTGAAACTAAGACCACTGATACAAAGAACAGTCTTCAAGTCCTATCAGCTGAGTAAAGATTTCAATCTGAATCGATGGAGAAAAAGTAATCACACCCTACTGACATGAGGAGAAGACTTCTGAAGCTGTTGTATCGTTGAAGATCATCTAGCTGCAGAGCTGTTTGCTTCAGAAAGACAAGGAAAAATTGCCAAGTTGGAAAGCTCCTGTTGCGTTGACCTTCATCTGATGGGGGGTGGTGGTGTTATGTGCTGGGCCGGCTGACGGTGAGGACATCCAGTAATGCAGCATAGCCGGGGGCACTTGCTGACCTCAGGGGGGAGGAAACCCGGTTTCAGAGATCCAGGTCCAGCAGAAAAGTTACTAAGTCCTCTGTTAGCTTAGAGGTGAATATCATTAAAGTTTCAGAGTTCCTGAATCCGTAGAAAAGCACCTAAGTCCTGCATCTGGTTGTACATGAAGTTAAGAAAAATAATCTTACATCAGTTCATCTGTTTTTCTTCTGCATTCTGCTCTGTCTTCTCAAACCCCCAGTCAGTTGTGGCAGATGGCCACTGGTACTGAGCCAGGTTCCACTGGAGGTTTCTTCTTGTTAAAGAGGAGTTTTTCCTCTCCACTGTTACTACATACATTGCTGAAAAGTCAACAACACAATGCCATGCGGTCGATACATGCTCGTCCAGGAGCAGTGAACACTGCAAGTCAATGACTCAATGCAATCTGCTGGGTTTCCTTAGAAACTTTTTGAACTACTTTGAATAATTAATTGAGCTGCTGTACTGTTTGATAACTAGGATCAACTGGAATGTATGTATGATTGAATTGATTTTTTTTTCCATTTTTTTTTTTTTTTTTTTTGTAAAGTGCCTCGAGACAACATTTGTTGTGAATTGGCGCTATATAAGTAAACTGATTTGAATTGAATTGAATAATGAAAAGTCAAAGAGCCTGATCCTGAATCCCCAGAAGAATTATCTAGGTCCTGCATCTGCTTGTAGGTGAAGATAACAAAAAGTTTCAGAGTTCCTGATATGTTACATATTCCTCTGATATCATCAGAAAATTTTCACTCAGCTTCCACAGTCATCCCACTTTGCATTGCCAGATCATTCATCAGTCATCATTTCTTCTTCTCCACTCAAAGAGTTTTCCTTTTTAGTAAGTGGTGTTTGTTTTAGTTTGGTGTGAGAAGAAGAGTGTTCTACCTTGTGCTTGTTGGTAATGGACATAACAATGGGCCATCTGCAGCAGGGAAAGTACCGCAATCCATGGCAAGGCTGCCATCAAAGAAAACAGCTAGAAGAAAAACAGGAAAACACAGAAGAGCCTTCAGGGTAAATTCCTAAAATCTCTGATCAGCAGAGTAAGGTAAAAAAAAAAAAAAACTGGAGCACTCACCTGCCCAACACAACTGCACCACCAGCCTTTAAGTTGACCCATCCGTCAAAAACTTTAAATGATGAAAACGCCACTCAGTACTTCAGACTTCCAGAAACATGGGCGTAGCAGTGAAGCCTGAAACAGCTTGCTCGAAACTGCAAGGATGACTACAAACCTGTTCTGCAACATGCCAGCTGGAGGCTAGGCTCTAGTTGGCCTCTGGTTTTGAGAGGCTCGGAACTCTCAAAACCAGTCCGAGCACCTGCCTGTTTTCTTGTTGACTCACTGGCTATGTAAATGACTTGACTTAAAGCCACTGACAAACAGAAAAGAGATTGCTCAGAAGACACAGGATCAGTTCTTCAGGTCAGAAGTGCTCAAACTGAGTCAGGTTCTGCTGACATTGCAGAGAAGTCTCTTCATATTACGCATAAAAGGGTTGAGAGATCAGTGACTAAACACTAATGTAGCATGAGGATGGTAAAAACTGAACACATGTCTATTTACGACACAAATAAATAGTCAGACAACACACGCACACACAGGCCTTTGTTTGCCTGTGAAACCCTTTTGAAAATCAAGAGCCTTGTAAAGCCGTGTGAACATCATTTCACAGGAACTATGACTCATTAAGTGAATTATAACAGGCTCCAAACCTGTACTACTTTTATTTCCATACTAATGATGGAATGACTTTTTAAATGTTTTGCAAGTGTATTCTTCATTCTTTGACTTAAACTTTCAATTTTGTCATGTTACAGTCACAAACTTCAATGTAGCCTAATGGGATTTTAGATGGAAGGCTAAGACAAAGCAGTGCAGAATTCTGAAGGCAAATGATTCATGTTACTAAACATTTTTACAGAGAAAATTCTGTGTGCTGTGCATTTTGATTCAGCCCTCCTTAGTCAGTCCTTTGTAGAACCTTGTTTTGGTGGAGAAGTGAATAGGAAACAGATCTTTTACTTATCAGGCTCCTCTCCTATGGAACCAGCTCCCATCTTTAGTCCGTGAGGCAGACACTCAGTCTACTTTAGTTCATGAGGCAAACAGCCTGTCCATTTTAGTTTGCGAGGCACATACCCCATCTACTTTAGTCCAAGAAGCAGACACCCCATCTACTTCAGTCCAGACACACCCTATCTACTGTAGTCCGTGAAGCAGACAATCCATCTACTTTAGTCCTTGAAGCAGACACTCCGTCTACTTTAGTTCATGAAGCGGACACCTCGTCTCCTTTATTCAATGAGGCAGATACCCCGTCTAGTTTAGTTGGTGAGGCACACACTCCATCTACTTTAGTCCGTGAGGCAGATAACCATTCTTCTTTAGTCCATGAGGCAGGCACTCTGTTACTTTAGTCCATGAGGCAGACACCCCATCTACTGTTGTATGTGAGGGAGACACCCCGTTTACTTTAGTCCGTGAGGCAGACACCATGTCTATTTTAGTCTGAGGCAGACACCCCTTCTACTTTAGTCAATGAGGCAGATACCCCGTCTAGTTTAGTTGGTGAGGCACACACTCCATCTACTTTAGTCCATGAAGCAACTTTAGTCCGTGAGGCAAAAATCCTGTCTACTTTAGTCTGTGATGCAGACACCCCATCTACTTTATTCCGTGAAGCAGAAATTCCTTCTACTTTAGTCCATGAAGCAGACACCACTTGTACTTTAGTCTGTGAGGCAGACACCTGTCTATTTTAATTTGTGAGACAGACATCTTGTCTACTTTAGTCCCCAAAGCAGACACTCCATCTACTTTGAAGACTAGACTTAAAACTTTCTTTTTTGATGAAGCTGATAGTTCGACTGGCTTGAGTTATCCTGATCTATCGCTGTAGTGTTGCTGGTGTAGGCTTAGGCTTCTGGAGGACAAACTGACCACTTTTTCTCACACTGCTACATTCTCTGACTACTTTCCAACTTTGCTTTATTTGCTGCTATTTAAATTTTTGACTTTATGTTCTGTTTTTTTTTTTCTTTTCGTAGAGGATACATCTGATCTGGCATTCCATTTAGCTGTGACACATTCCTGGTCATGATTCAGCAATAAGAAAGAGAGACTGGGCAAAAATGACCTCTGTGGGAGAGTTCCGAAGCCAGAACCACTTCTGACCCAGAAGAACACAAAGGCCCATCTCACATTTACCAGAAACCATTTTGAAGATCCCCAAGACTTCTTGGAAAATATTCTGTGGACTGACAAGGTCCAATTTTTTGGAAGGTGTGTGTCGTGTCATCTGAGCTAAAACTAACACTGCATTTCAGAACCAGAACATCATACTGACAGTCAAACATGGTGGTGGTTGTATGATGGAAACATGAATTTCCTTAAGCAGAAAATTCTGAAGAATTTCTGAGCCATCCGTTTTTTTATATTGAGCTCAAAATCACTTGGATTATAACTAATAATTACAAAATTCCTGAAGAAATGTTGAAGAGGCCTGCAGCTTGATGCATATCAGTCGGACCTGAATCAGAGGGTCTGTAGCTAAGTTAGGTCCAGTGAACCTCAGGTTTGAGCATCAAAGCCAAGAAAGCTTAAAGAACAGATTGATTGTGTCTGTCTTTGTTCCAGTGTAATGAAAGTGACCAAGAGAGGTTTTAATGTGTCCATGCAGACTTTTAATGAAAGGCCTTGTTTCCAATACACTATGTTGGGAGGGTCAGAGGTCATCTGTATGTGAATTGGTGTGTATGTATTATTATGAGTGTGTATGACTTAAGGATCTATGTCTGAGGATAAGTGAGTATCTATATTATGAATGAGTGTTTATGAGTGTGTATTTTTGAGTATGAGTGCATATGTATGGTTATGAATATGAATGTATGATTATCAGTATGTATGTCTGAGTATGTGTTGGCAACTATGATCAGAATGCATGTGTATGAATTTGTATCTCTGATTTTAAATGATTATGAATGAAGGCTTTTATTTGTTATTATTTTAGAAGTTTATCAGATGTTTTAGCACATGTAAGAATTCAGTTTATTTTGCAGTCGAGGCACTTTACAAAACAGTAATTTCAATTCAATCATACATCTGTTCCAACTGATCCTTAGTTTAAAAAGTTTTCTACCAAAGGAAACCCGGGATCCAATTTAAATTCAGTTTCAATTCAATTCAGTTTATTTATATAGCACCAATTCACAACAAATGTCATCTTGAGGCACTTTAAAAATATATAATTTCAGTTCAATCATACATACATTCCAATTGATCCTAGTTATCAAACAGTACAGCAGGTTCAATTAATTATTCAAAGTAGTTCAAAAAATTTTCTAAGGAAACCCAGCAGATTGCATCGAGTCATTGACTTGCAGCATTCACTCCTGGACGAGCAGGAAGCTACTGTAAACTCCTGTAAACTCCTATCTTACCTACAGCATAAACAGAGACAGATGTTTTTAGTAAAAATGTGTTTATTAGAATAACAGATAAGCAGATAATCAGCCTGACAACTACAGGAAATTGATACTGTGTCTAATCAAAAGCAAATATTACCATAATTACAAAAAATTTAAAAAAAAGATGAAGAGACAGTGAGAAAGATGATGACAGGACACAAAGGTGAAAAGGATCACTGGGAGCTTTTGGGAATCTGTATCCAAACCCCCTTCTGCAGAGCTGCCTGAATAAAACAATGAAAAATGGAAGAGTTCACTCTCCACAAGAAAAGGAAATATTAGGGAAATGTGTATTTTTAATACACAAGGAAAAGAAGAAGTTCTCTGTTTGATCATTAATGATTTTTTTTTATTTATTTATTTTTTTATAATCATTTCACAAGTACGCGAGTACACAAGTACACACAAGTACGCATATTGAGAAATGTCCATTATTTAATGAGTAATCATTTTGTATGTAAACTTCTCGGCCTGTATTCTCAAAGGTTTTCAGAGTCCTCTCAGAGGCTTCCTATTTTAGCCTAAAATTCCTGCCAAATAATGCTCGCTTCAGAGTGATTCAGTCAGTTGTATGGGGGAATTTTACTGCCATAAGTCGAGAGCATACATTTTCCACTAGAAAGCAAGAT
Organism: Anableps anableps; assembly: GCA_014839685.1. Taxonomy (NCBI): domain Eukaryota; kingdom Metazoa; phylum Chordata; class Actinopteri; order Cyprinodontiformes; family Anablepidae; genus Anableps; species Anableps anableps. Next base: position 1,696,422 of record CM026083.1, read on the forward strand.
TTCATCTCTTTGCTTTCAAAACCTTTAATACTTGAACTTAAATTTTTTGACTTGAAAGCAGGATTTCATCTCTTTTCTCTCAAAACTTTTAATGCGTGCATTCAAAACTGCTGCTTTCTCTCTGATTTTCTCCTCACACACAAACTTCTCTCTTTGCACAGATCAAATCTGTGCTCGCAAACCTCTCAGCTCGCTTGCGATTTTTTTCTGCTCTCTCTTGCAGATCAGGGAGTACCGTCGCCTAGCAACCGTTCCAGCCAATAGAATGACAGTGTTCCTCTGGGTGCGCTTGATACTTTCTAGCAGGTGTGTTTGTGCAGCTGCATACTCAGCACACTGATCTGAAGCGGTAGTTCTATCCAAGTTAGTCTGCAAAATGGATCGGCACCAACAAATACCTAAAGTAAGTACAATTTTCACGGATATTAGCTACAATTTATTTCACACAACTTTGCCAACAATTTTGCCTTAGTTTATATGAGTTTATTCATTTAACATCACGAAGCCTGAACACGAGGGCAGGTGAAGCAGTTTGCATAGAAATACTATATCTGGTTTCTGCTCATGTAAACAGTGTTAGCAACTCAGCCTGAAACTAATTATCGAATGTGTTCAGAAGATAGTCCTTGTTTTTGTCATTTAACTGGTTTCAGTTGGCAAAAAAGGTGTCAACTGATGACGAGCTGATTTTGTTATGGAAGCTCGATCAGCAGCTTTGTGACTGCAGGACTTAGTTTTATCAGTTAATCCTCCCACACCCCCATTGCAGTAATTGGGAGAGGAGGGCGGATCAATCTAAAATATCGATAATACTAATAACAAGTCGGTATCAGTCTCGGATCGATACAACAAGGTAAGATTAATACTTTTGTTTCAGCTTTCCTTGTGAAATTTTATTTTATTTTTGTGCTGTAGTTTCTCAACTCTATCTCAGAAAAGATTTTATTTTGATTTTCTCTAAAATTATAATTGTTTTAACTTTGTTTATTTAGGAAAAACACACTCAAATTATTTTTGTGGTTCTATTGTTTCTGTTTATCTTGTTAAGAGGATAATAAAGTATTTTGTCAACACCTAGAAACTGTTCAAAATCTTGTTTGAAGAAGTTTGATATATCAAACTTAAATAATAAAAAAAGTATTGGTATCAGTATCAGCATTAGCAATACTGGCACTGTATTTACTTGGTATCGGATATACCAAAATATGCAGTATCACACACCTCTAGTAATTAGGGTTAAATGCATCAGCAGCATATTCCATCCATCCCTCCCTTCATCGTCTAAACCCACTTATCCTTGTGGGGTGTAGCTGCTCAGCTGATGTTGATTTGCTGTAGCATGACTAGTTCAAACCGTCCTTAAGGTAAGTTTAGCTGTTCTCTAGAATCAAGATAAATCTATATCAGCAGTGGCAGCTGGTGGTAAAATTTGTAGGGTGGGCTAACAGATTATATATATATATATATATATATATATATATATATATATATATATATATATATATATATATATATAGCAGTAAGGCACCCAAGAAATCATCCGGCAAGTCACGTAGCACCTTGCCATACACAACAATGGAGTGAAAAGTATAAAAGCCCATGAAAAAGAGGAAGAGCTCGCTTATTCTCCGCGGACAGAGTCGAGTCAACTTGGAGCACAGAAAGAGGAACCAAGAGGACCGCACCCAGGAGCCACGGAGCGACTGAGGATTCTGCACTGCTGGACCAGGGGAAAAGCCAACGCCCTCAGCCGTGGTTCCAGATCGGGCTGCTGTTCCTGGACTTCTGCTAAAAGACACCCCAGCAACCTCTGACAGACTTGGTCGATGGACTGTGTGCAGCATATGATGGAGGACTACCTGCTGCTGATCAACAACATCGGCTCTTCACGCACCCATTGAGAGGAGGACATCGTCTAACCAAGGCACCCTCCACCCAAGGACTTCTTCAAGGAGTCAGCCGTCATGAGGACTGTTTCATCCGGGGTATGAACTGGAGTTGCTCCCCCAAAAGCCTCTCCCTTTTAGATGTAAGGTGTTAGTGTTAGGGAAGAATAGTTGGATTGATTTATATATGAGTGTTTATGATGATTATGTTTGATTTCCTGCTGATGCCTAACCCTGCCAAAGCATACTAAAATAAAGAAGCATAGAAAATTCTAGAAAAGTTGTGGACATTCAATTTAATTGAATCATTGAAGTTCTGTGATGAGTGTAAAATATACTATGGTACATGGTTCTAGTAATGTTGGGAGGTTTTTAATGGTTACCTTAGTGAAATAATAACAATACCCCTGGAACTCAGTCCGAGTTACTAAAAATTATCTAGTCTGTGACAAGTGCACGTTGTTATTAGAGGAAAAGCTGCCGTTAACAGGTGTGGTTCATGAGGTTGAGCTGCCGTTAGGCTACTCGGTGGGTCGCTTTGCGAACTGAAAAGGGGTGTGGCATCTGGATCTGGAGGTAGTGAGAGGCTAGACGTATTTTCCTCGTCACCATCTTAAACAGATTATCTTAGAAATCTTAATGTAGGGTAATACTCCATAAGTTCTAAGATTTTCCGGACCTGTTAGATGGAGAGCTGGTCATAGGTCAATCTCATAGGTTGGGCAAGGAGAAGGAGGGGTTGGCTTATGCGCAACAACAATATATATATATATATATATATATATATATATATATATATATATATATATATATATATATATATATATAAAAATATATATATATATATATATATATATATATATATAAATATAAATATATATATATATATATATATATATATATATATATATATATATATGTGTGTGTGTGTGCGCTGCAGACTGGACTCCAACAACAGAGGCATCCGATCTAAAATAAAGAAAACCTGCTATAAACTGACATTGTGTCCTTTTTCAGTTCAAAGACAACTGTAAAGCAAACAACCACAAAACCACCTCCACTTCTTCTCCCATGATGGAAATAGGCTTTGATCTGACCCTGTTTCTCCTGAAATGTACAATCATCTCCTTTGTTTTGTTCACATTCAAGATGAGATTCTTGTTTCCACACCATGACACAAAGCGGTCCACCAGCTCTCTGTAATCAGCTTCTTGTCCATCTCTGATCCACCCAACAACTGCAGAGTCATCTCAGTATTTCTGTAGATGACAGGAGTCTGACTTGTGCTGGAAGTCTGAAGTGTACAGAGTGAAAAGGTGGGTGAGAGTACAGTCCCCTGTGGTGCTCCTGTGCTGCTGACCACCTGGTTAGACACACAGTCCTTCAGTATCACACACTGTGGGCTGTTTGTCAGGTAGTCATGGATCCAGGTGATTGTTGAGGCCTCCAACTGTGTCTTCTGGAGTTTCAGACGAAGCAGATCAGGCTGAATTGTGTTAAATGCACTGGAGAAATCAAAGAACATGATCCTCACAGTGCTGCCTGCTTTGTCCATGTGACAGTGGATTTGTTGAACCAGATGTATAATGGCGTCTTCAACTCCATCTCCATGGCAATAAGCAAACTGCAAGGGGTCCTGACAGAAGTGCTGGTTTGCTTACTCGGGTGGCCAACAGGAGTCTCTCCAGCACCTTCATGATGTGGGATGTCAGGGCAACGGGTCTGTCGTCGTTGATGACTGATGGGTGAGTTTTCTTTGGTACCAGAACCAGACAGGATGTCTTCCACATCAGTGGTACCTTCTCTTGGGTCAAGCTAAGGTTGAAGAGGTGTTGCAGAATCCCACAGAGCTGCTCTGCACAGGCCTCAGGCTCTGGGGCTGACAGCGTCTGGACCTGCAGCCTTGTTCCGGTTCAGTCTCTCCAGCTGCCTCTTCACCTGACTTCTAGAAACAGAAAAGTGGGAGGGGGAGGCAGAGGGAGCAGCAGCATCTTCTGATTTGGTTGAGGACAGACTAGTGGAAGCAGAAGAATCCATGACTGAGGTAGAGGATAAAACATCTGAGGTGTGATGGGAAAGCTGTGGGTCAATGGAGGGTGGGATGTCTGTTTGGCTGGGGGCAGGAGGGGAGGATGATAAGCTTGTTCCTGAACTGAACCTGTTGAAGAATGTGTTCAGCTCATTTGCTCTGTCCAGACTTCCATCTATCTGATCCTCCTTCTGCTTGAAGCCTGTGATCTTCTTCATCCCTGACCACACATCTCTGATATGGTTCCTCTGCAGTTTATTCTCCAGTGTCTTCCTGTACACCTCCTTGCTTTCTTTGATCTTGACTTTGAGCTGCTTCTGTATACTTCTCAATAACTCTCTATATCGCTCCCTGAAGGCTCTTTTTTCCTGTTTAACAGTTCCTTTAGCTCACTGGTGACCCAGGGTTTGTTATTAGGAAACCCTAATAATTAGGGATTGTGTTGTCCACACAGAAGTTTACATAGTCGGTCACACACTCAGTCATGGCATGAATGTCCTCTCTATGTGACTTGCAAAGAGAAATCCAATCAATAGCATCAAAGCAACCCTATAAGGTTTCTTCGGTTTTCTGTGACCACTTTCTCACAGTCTTTTTTTGTTACAGGTAGCCTCTGGACAAGGGGTTTATATTCTGAGCAGAGAAAAATAAGGTTGTGATTTGAAATATTGACATTTGTGTAAAACAAATCCAATGTCTTGCTTTCTCTGGTAGAGCAGCTGACAAACTGTTGAAATGTTGGCAGTGTAGCAGAAAGTGAGGCATGATTAAAATCATTTATACTTAGAACAAATCAATGCATGGATGTGCCAAAACTCTCTCCAGCTGAACAGAAAAAAAACTGAAGTTATTATCTTTGAACCTAAAGAGGAACGATCTAGAGTCAGTGCACAGCTTCAGTTATTACAGCTAGAAACGAGTGATCATGCCTGAAATCTGGGTGTAGTGATGGACTCAGACCTGAACCTACAGAGACACGTAAAGACAGTTACAAAGTTGGCCTTCTATCACCTGGAGAACATTTCCAGGATCAAAGGACTAATGTTTCAACAAGATCTAGAGAAACTCATCCATGCATTTATCTTTAGTCGCATTGATTACTGCAACAGGTCTTAACAGGTCTGCCTAATAAGTCAGACAGCTGCAGCTGATCCAAAATGCTACTGCTTGCGTTCTCAATAAAACCAGGAAGATACAGCACATCACCCCAGTTCTAAAGTCCTTCCACTGGCTCCCTGTAGCTCAGAGAATAGACTTTAAAGTACTTATGTTAGTTTAAAAATCACTGAATAGCTCAGCACCAAAATACATTAAAGACCTGTTGTCATTGTATCAACCTTCCAGACCACTCAGGTCTTCTGGTTCTGGTCTGCTCTGCATCCCCAGAACCAGAACCAAACATGGAGAAGCAGCTTTTAGTTTTTTTTGGACCACAAATCTGGAACAAACTTCCAGAAAACTGCAAAACAGCCAACACACTGAGTCCCTTTAAATCAAGGCTAAAAACCCACCTGTTTAGAGTTGTCTTTGATCAGTAGTAAGTAGAACATTGAACTATATTTGCTTGATGATATTTTTTTGATGATCCTAACGATTTTGATGCATTGATATTTGCTCAATGATTTTGATCATTGTCATGTATTTGCTTGACGATATTGATCTATTGATATTGATGATTTGCTGTATATGCTTTTTATGATGTAAAGTACTTTGAACTGCCTTGCTGCTGAAATGTGCTATACACAGAACTTGACTTGACTTAAAACACATAATACTGCATTCCCAATACTCTTGCTGAGTCCTTGTCAGGGTTTGAAGTTCATCCAACTTGTTTGCTAACAATCTCACGTTGCCCATTATGATGGATGGCAGAGATAATTTGAACTGCCTCTTTCACTCTCTCCTCTTTGCTCCAGCTCTGCATCCATGACGCCTCCTTTTCAACTCCTCTGGATTGGCTTCAGTTGTATTATTTCTGCTTTTGCAATGTTAATCAGCTGCTTCATGTTGTGCAAACCACCCTGTTGCTATGGTTACGCATTATAACAAAAGAGCAAAATATAAAAAAGTATTGGGAAAAATCAATCCAGCTGCATAGCATCCAATAGAAGAAGGAACAGTTGTCAAAAAGACCAATCTTTTCCAAGAAAAGCAGGAATTAAATTTTGAAAAAAGAAAAAATCTCATTAAAAGTTACAGAGCTACTCCAACGTGCTGCCACACTGAGCAGCGCAGTTCCAGAACAAATAATTCCGCATTAGCCGCAAAGATGGAGTAGCAAGAGCAAAGTTGGCTCTGAAAAGATGAGAGAGAAAAAAGAAGGCCCTGCAGGAGAGTGCATCAACAAATGTAAAACTTTCTGACCTGTTTGGTGGGCCTTCCCATAGTTCTGGGTCTCGTATCTCCACCAGACATAAAAGATCAGATGATACTGCCTGCAGCAGCTTAAGCGAGGTTAGCATATATTATATTTCTAACGTGAAAATGTTTTTGTTGACATGGCATGTTTTGTACATAGCCATTTACACATTAACAAGACTAATTTCTTGCATTGACTGTGGCTGAGGATGAACCAGTTAAGCAAACAGAAAGCCAGAGGGACCAAAGCTTAGATTCTGATATGGGGAAAGGAGAAGAGCTGCTTGAAGAGCATTTACAAGAATGAAGGCAAAGCACTATGGTTAGAATAACAATAATCTTTTCTCAATAAGTCATGTACTAAAACCAAATAATCAAATTCAATAAATTAAAATATTGTTGAAGAGAGAAATATTATATTGAAGAGAAGAAAAACTTGATTCACTAAGTGAAATACATTATATAGATTGATTACACTCAGACTTTTGTTTTCAAGCCTTTTTTTCTGATAATGTGATGATTTTCTACATGATTTTTAAGGTTAGAATATTAAATCCAACCAATTAAAAAAACATTTTAACAAAGAAATGTGGCCTTAATGAAAAGTATATTTAACACCTGCTTAAAGGTTGCTATTTTGGACATCATGAAAAATTACATTGGTTATCTCATAAAAATCATCACATTGTCAATGTAACTGTGTATGTGTATATATGTTTATAAGTCTATATTTTTAAATAAAATTTTAACCAAGCAGCAGTAGGTGCGCTAGTCTATTAGGAACATCCAGGCCTCTTTTTCTCCCTCGTCCGCCCCTGGTGACTATAGAGAACACAGATCCGTCATCAGTTTTCCTTTTACACCACAAATGATCGCAGCCAAGTATGGCAAAAATCCTTGAAGTTTTGCCCAGTTGGAAAACCATAAAAATTGACAAAAACAAACAATTATTCTTTTGTAAACATTTCATGACTTCCTGACAATTGTAACACGGAGCAGAAAGCTGAAGTTGTTTTCCCTACATCTGGTGGGCATCGCCAGAAGAGGGGATGCAGCTATCTACTGTAGCCACACAAGCACACCCGCTAGAGAGTATCAAGCACCCAGAGGAACACGGTCATTCTATTGGCTGGAACGGTTGCTAGGCGACGGTACTCCTTGATCCGCGAAAGAGCAGAAAAAAATCACAAGCGACCAGAGAGGTTTGCCGGCGCAAATTTGATCCGTGCAGAGAGAGAAGTTTGTGTGTGAGGAGAAAATCTGAGAGAAAGAAGAAGTTTTGAGAGCAAGCATTAAAAGTTTTGAGAGCAAAGAGATGAAAACCTGTTTTCAAGTCAAAAATTTAAGCTCAAATATTAAAGGTCTTGCTTTCAAATGGAAAATGTGCCTTCTCGACTTATGGCAGTAAAATCACCCATACAACTGCTGAGAGCGACTCTGGGCAAGGAGTGACACAAGTTTACATCTTAGTGAGAATGTGTGTTTGTCCCTGTTGCTAGGTGTGACAACTTCTTCTAAGGACTATGATTGGTTCTTCCTCCTCTTCTAGGTCTTGTTTAATGATGGTTGGCAAACAACTTAATGAAGCATTAGCGCCATCAAATTATGGAAACAAATGTGTCTCAACTGTCAAATTAAAATGGATTAATAGAAATGCTTTTTCATTTTGAAAATAAAGCAGCATTTTTGACTCATAAATAAAAATAAATCATCCAAATTGCATTTTCATTTTCTTGTCCAAAGCTGCTCAATTTGTAAATTAATTAAAATAATAAATAAAATTATGTTTAACATTTAATTTTCAAAATATGTCCCTGAAAAAAGTGACCAAAATTCAGTTCGAAATGCCAAATTTGAAAATTAAAATGTATTAGCAGAAATGCTTTTTCATTTCAAAGTCAAAGCTGCATTTTTTTTTTTTTTTTGACTCATAAATGAAATTGCTAATAGAACATCCAAACTGTGTTTTCATTTTCGTCTCCATGACTGCTCATTGTGCGACACAACTACATAGAAAACTACGAGGAAACTGCTTTTTCGTTTTCATGCCCGACCCCGCAAAAAGCGTCCCATAAATAAATTTGAATTCGCAATTCCAAGCGGCGCAGTAGAGTGACGTCAGTGGAAACTCTTCTTCTTCTATGCTGGAGCGCATTCCACGCCGCCGCCATGTTGGATGGGTCTCTCCTCACCTATCCCTGTATTTTGTGGAGCCTGCGGTTGCAATAACCAACGCAATATTGAATGTAAATCATGTGGGATTACCCTTCACAAGTACGTTTAAACAAAATTTTTGGTTAATTGACCATTTATAATTTTATCTCATTGTTGCTGACTTTGAAGATTTCCAAGTAACATAGACTTCAGGAGGCAATGCGAAGTTTCAATAAGAAGGGAAGGTTTTGTTGCCACAAAGTCATTTTAAGCTCTGCAGTGAACATCTCAAGCCAGAGGACTTTGACAGGATGGGTCACATTATCAGGCTTAGAGATGACGTGACCCCATCTGTCTTCAGCTCCCCATCTCATCTCCAAAGGGTGGGTGTGTTTTTTATTTAATTTTTTACTGTTCATGCCAACAGAGATTTCTATGATTTATATGTAAAACAAAAATTAATATCACACCTTGCTAAACCTGTTTTTTTTTTTTTTTTTTTACCTTTTTGCATATTTAGCAATTAGTGATGTATTGTGTATTACAATAAACTGTGGGATACTGAAACCTTTTCAAGTTGTTTTTAAGTGTCGTGTTTTATATTTTAACCCATAGCAAAAAGGAACACAAAAACTTCAATGAAAGCTGAAGACCAGTGGTCCTTTCCAAGAATTTCCCTGAAAGTAAACCTTCACCCAATGACGTGAGTATTGGATATGTCCCAAACAGCCGTGAGCATCACGGCTCTGGTCATAATACAGTTGCTTCCTTGCTTTCTGCAACTAATTTTAGAAATACACACATACACACACTTTTTAAATGTAAAAAAATTAATAAGTGAACACATACACACCCCCTATCACTGACACACACATACACACACACCCTTTCTCACTTTCTCATACTCAGTGCTGGCAGTGATATTACAGGTATGAAATTAAGATCATGTGCCTGCACATATGCATCAAACAACTGAGAGTGGTTTGATATAAACATCACTGAAAACATTTGCATCCTTCTTTCCCCTAGGACCACTCCTATGCATTTCGCAGCTCACATGAGGCCAGACTCAGTGAAGCTTTGGGTGGAGTGGAAAGTCTAGGGCAGGAGAAGCTGAATGAAAAGCCCAGAGAACGGAAAGCAAAGAGAAGCATAAAGATTTCTCTGGAGGAGAAAACATAAAGAAAGAAAAAGTGTCCAAAATATGGATCCTAGGGTTATCCACAGACTGGATATCTGTCAAAGTTATCCACTGTGTCTGGGCAGACTGGTTATCGATATCATCTGGGTGGGCAAATTCTAGTATAGATTTTTTTATACCTCCCTAGTTTACAGGATGTTTTGATGTGATAGACCTCTTCAGACACCAGTGCATATCTTTATACCCTCCCTGTGGGGAAAAATACATAGTTTCCTTACTTACTCTCAGATGTGTCTTTTATGGCTCTGACTGTCCTAATTATACATCTCTGTAATCTATGTATGTAAATGGTTTTTTTTTTGTTTGTTTATTTTTAGGAGGCTGGAATAAAAATCCCTCTGAAGGGGCAGTTCCAGGGCATTTTCCCCCATCTGGTGGTCCATTGAGGTGTCTCACCAAGTGGGTCTGGCAACGTGGCAGCACAAGATGAGACTGTGTTCCTATCAGCTGCAGACATCCATTGTGCTTTAATGGAGGAGGAAGAGCTTCCGTCCCCACCACAGTTACCTGCCCACATGCTTTAGTGATCTTGAGGACAATGCCCTGGTCTACATTTCAGGGTTTATTGTCAGAAAAATTGGGAAAAAAACTGTCCTGTGAGGTGTGGTGGGTACCACCTGCTTCAATCATGGTGGGCTGATGATCCCCTCAGAGGGAACAGTGAAGATGCTCAGAGCAGAAATTATTGCTGTTGGTGTGTACCGAAGGCTCAGGGTTGATTGTGTGAGAGAGTGAAATAAATTCAAATAAACAATCAAACTTGTTTCTGTATTAAAATAGAAAATGTATATACTCATTAATGAGCTATATCATAAGTCTGTTGTTGTTAGTTTATTTGTATTGCACATTTCAGTTGTATGGCATTTGGGGAGAATAAAACCTAGTATTTCAGTATAAAAGCACAATTTATTAATGTGTGAAAGCATCCTGTATCATAACTACATCTCTGCCGTTTCTAACAAACCAAACTGTGTGAAAATCGGCTAACAATTCGGGGAGTTATGATTATTTTAGTTGGGCATAAAGCTGTCCTCTGTACAAATAAATACAGTGGGAGGCGCGAGACGGATCCATCCAAGATGGCGGCCGCGCCGAACGTCAGCTCCAAAGTAGAGGAAGAGTTGCCGCTGACGTCACTCTCCTGCGCTGCTTGGAATTGCGAATTTATTTATGGGACGCTTTTTGCGGGGTCGGGCATGAAAACGAAAACGCAGTCTCCTCGTAGTTTTCTATGTAGTTGTGTCGCACAATGAGCAGTCAAAAATGCAGCTTTATTTTGAAAATGAAAAAGCATTTCTGTTAATCTATTTTATTTTGAAAATTGAGACATTTGCTTGCATATCAACTGAGGGCTGTTTCACAAAAGCAGGATTCCGAAATCAAGGGATAAGAGACAAAAGCCAGGCTTGATCTACTGCGATCAGTTCATCCTGGCTTTATCCGTTTCACAAAGGCCAAACTGAACTCAGGAGGTGCGACTATGTCAAACTGGGTTAATCTAGTAATCTGTAATCTAGGTAAATGCGCGTTCACAGATTTCTTCAACAGACCATGAGTTCGATCACAGATTCACTGATGCTATAAAGGATAAATTGGGCATGTCATTGTAAAGAACGACACGTGTGTTTGGAGATACTTATGTAAAATAACATTAAGTATATTTCTTTATTTGCTTGCATCTCTTTTTGGCGCTTATCACCTTTATTTAGTTTTAAATATCCCATTCTGAGCTTTGATTTTAAAGGGACAACTTCCTGTTTAACTGTTAGAGCAAAGGAAGTTTAACGGCAATCAAAGGACAAATAACGGACCTTGTAAAATGTATCTTGATAATAGGAGCCCCCTTGATAAAGACACAAGGTATGTTTATGATGTAAATAAGTTCATGTCTTAAATATTGTGTGACTTAGACTGTGCTTTTGTTTAATTATATGCCAAAACTAAAGTTATAAACGTTATTTTAGGTTAAGAGGTGTTATTGTCAGTAAACCTAAAAATTCATTAGTAGTGTCATCCTTTAATTCTCAGACTCCCTTAACACTGCAATAGTCTATTAAAGTCATGATAATGAAATTCTGCAAAAATTATTGAACTGTCACACATTAACATGCAGAGCCTCCTATTGGCAGAGCTCTGTCCATTTTACAGAGAATCTCTCTCCTTTCTGTCCACCAGCTTCCCTGCTTTTGACTCTTAGGCTCACTAAAAGTCGTCATCACTGCTCTTAAAAGTTTGTCACTTTAGGGGCCGCCTAATGCCTAGTTTACACAGCAAGATTTTTATGCTGATTTTTGTCCCGATTTCCCTCTTCTGACAAACTTAAGGACACAAAGCTGACCAAAGCTGTTATATCAGGTTTTTGAAAATCAACAGACAATTAAAAATCTTGCCGTTTGAACCAGGCATAAGGTGCTTTGTGAATTACTTTTATCTTACCAAGGTAAAATTCTAAGATTTTCCCTAAAATGACATCACCAGGAGTTACTGTTACTGTTCTCACTAAGACCAGGAAAGAGGAGCACATCACCCCAGTTCCAAAGTCCTTCCACTGGCTCCCTCTATAGCTCAGAGAATAGACTTTAAAATACTTCTGTTAGTTTATAAAACACTGAACGGCTTAGCATCAAAATACATTAAAAACCTGTTGTCACTGTATCAATCTTCCAGACCACTCAGGTCTTATGGTTCTAGTCTGCTCTGAATCTCCCAAACCAGAACCAAACATGGAAAAGCAGCTTTCAGTTTTTATGCTCCACAAATCTGGAACAAACTTCCAGAAAACTGCAAAACAGCCGAAACACTGAGCTCCTTTAAATCAAGACTAAAAACTTAGCTGTTTAGATCAATATTTTTGAATTACATTTGCTTGATTATTTTTATAATTTTGATGCATTGATATTTGCTTCATGATTTTGCTGTATACTTGTCAGTGATTTTGATTATTTGATTGACGTTTTTATGATGTAAGTAACTTTGAACTGCCTTGCTGCTGAAATGTGCTATACAAATAAACTTGACTTAAGAATACGGGCCCTGGATCAGTGCTTTGGGTGTATCTACTCCGTCTTCTCAAAATCCCAGCTGGTAATGACTGATGGAGCCAGGTTCTGGTTCTGCTGGGGAAGTCTTTCCATTTAAAGGTAGTTGTTCCTGTCTCCTTAGGTTTGCGGCAATCTCTTATCCTGAGCCTGAGCAAAGTTAATAACTTGATGAAGTCACTGATTACTTCAATGACGTTTTAGCAGTTGGGCTTTATGCAATAATTTGACAATATGCTCTTTGTTTTACCACTTTATAGAAACAAATGTAAAATTATGACAAAAAAGGGAAAAAACTTCTGATTCTCAAAAAAGTCAAGAAAAATGTTCTTAGAAATGTTTTATTGATGTTTAAACATGTACGACTTTTTTAATAGAAAATAATTGTGAGTTGTAGGTTATCATAGATAAAAATGACACCTCTTGAAAATAAGAACAGAAATTAAAAGCAGCAATTAGAAATGTGAACATTTTGAGAGTGCTTTATCTGCTATGTGAGATCATACAACTCCATTTTGTGCATTAAAAAAGCTGAAAAAGTGCCTTACCATGTCTGTTCAACATAGCCAGATTGTCCTTTGGCTGATTTAAGTACAAACACAAATTCCTTCTGATCTGACATAGCTGATAATATGTAATACGCTGACAATACTCGCATATAAGGAAAACAGATTTAGTTTCCACTCCAGGACACAGTGATCTTAGCTACAGTTTCAGCTAAAGCTTTCAGCTACATGTCCCTTCTTTGGTTGGAAGCCAAATAAATGATCCTAATATCCTGTCATCATATGAGTTTGAAATGGCCCCAGCCTTGGAAAACAGACTGAGCAACAGGAATGTGAGCAAACCTAAATGAGTCACATAATAACCCCACCCAAATGGCAATGGAGACCATGAACACAATACCGTCTGCATCTCACAAAGCTTAGTATAACAACTTTAAGCCACTTAATAATGAGAATACAAAGTGGGCTGTCGGTACCTTACTCTTTCAGAGTGATAATGTTCACAAGGAAAAAACAACAACAAAAACCAGTTCACCTGTCACCAATAAAAGCATCATGTAGGAAGTATATCTGCATGCCCAACATGTCATCCTCTGGCTAAAATGTCCAAATTGTGTTTTCATCGTGTTAGCCTGAACCTTTATCAGCAGGACCCAAATCCCCCAGAACACTCTGTCCCTTGGCCTGATCTGTTGCTGCTACAGCCTGTGTTGCCTGCTGCTAGCTGACAACTGTTGCTGAAACGTGTAAGGAAGAGATTGTTATTGCTAACATATGTAAGGCCTCTTCAAACTCTGTAAAGCATTGTAAATGTACTGTATTTACCACATCTCTTGTGGAGAAGAGATGAACAGGAGCTCTGATCAGGATTTCAACCTGGTGATCTACAGCCACAAGCTCTTGATTTTTCACAGCAGTTACACTCTAAAACATAAATAAAATCATCCATGCAACTGTTCTCCAATTTCTTTTACCCTATAAATCTGTGAGCAATCCACATTCTGGGAAATTGTGGTTGTTTTTTTATTCATGTCTTGTTTCATACAAGCGGTAAAACACTGACAAACTGTTTTAAATCATAAAATATTATCAACTATTGACTTCCTCTTCTTCAGACATGCAGAGATCTGTGATTGAAAACAATTACAGTAAGAGTTAACAGAAAACATGAATTTTAGGGGACTGACTGAAGCATTGTGTGGAGAATGTATTTCACTAAACTCCAGCCTAAAGGTTCAGGGTAATTTTTAAATACTGCATCTCCAGGGTTGTTTTTACTAGTCTGATACTCTGCGCATACACTGGCAAAGGTGCTGTGGAAATGGAGGTGGATAAGTCCCTGTAGTCAAAATGTGCCAAATGTGCAAATAAAGGAATGAGTTCTGTTGTTAAGAAATACTGCATCCAGCTGAAGTTCAGGTAATCTTTCATAAAACATGTTTTCCCCATTAAATCACAAACCTCTGTGCTAGTTATGAAGGCCATGCACAGCCGAAAAACCAGCTGAAAGACTTGTAATGTGATCAGGCCTGAGAAGCCACAGTATTTATGCCTCTTTCCAGTCTGTGCTTTTACGGCTACTGATGAGGAGACAACAGACTGTAGGCACAACCCAAAATATAAGCAAGTGTTGCAACATGGAGCAGGCATGTTGATGCTGCTGTCAGGCTCTGCTGCCCCCCTCGGGAAGTTATGGGACATGACAGAACACTAATAAACCCAAGAAATTTTGGGCATGCCACATTGCATAAGCGTGTGAAATGCTTGCTGACACTCATCTCATCTGCACACCCAGAATCTGGAAATCAACTCATGTGCTTTTCAAAATGTAGTCAGTGATCAGATGATGAGGCAGTTGTTTCTGCATGGTGCAGCACATCCTTTATACAAGAGACTCTGGATGTGATAACAAGTTTCATTTCCTGTTTCTCTAACTTCTGTTGTAAACAGCCTTCTCTTTACATCCTCCTCATGAAAATACAAAAATATGCTGAACAAAAATCGTTTTTAGCAAATGGAAAGGAAAATGTTCTGGAAGGTTGGTTGATGCACCTTATCTGTTACTCTCCTTGACACACACACATCCGTGCACACACACTTCTTTGTACAAGCTCAAGCAGGATGAGGTTTTGGTGTCCATAGTAATGGTGCCTACAGGATGATACAGGGACAGCCACGACTGTTCTGTTTCCCTGTTTGTTGGGTTGGAGGAGGAGGACTCTCCATCTCCTGAAACCGCCTGAATGAGGAAAATGGAAACAAAAATGGTATCAGCTACAATCATATTCCTGGGGTGACGCATGTAAAGCGTTTACACATAAACTGTTTGCTAATCATACACTATAACTGGAATGAGAGTGATATGAGTGATTATGGTCTAATTATTGCCATCTAAGATATCGTAATCTGCCCAACACCTTGGAACTCCAGAAACTGTAGTCACAAGTTAAACATGTAAATATCCTGAATCCAGAAAGCCTCTACCTGATAATTCGCACCAGCTCCATGAAAGCTTCATCCACATTGTAGCGATTCTTTGCAGAAGCCTCCATGTAGTGGATCCTGTTCTCTCTGGCAAATGCCTGAGCATCCTCCCTGGAGATCTGCAGACATCACAGCCAGCTTCAGATAAAAATCAGTTCTCTCTGTGTAATATGTGAGGTCTGACAGAACCAAAAGGCCAACTGCCCCTGTCAGATCTCTGACAAGTCACTAAGGAACTGTGAGAATGACTCTGAATCAGTGCAGTTTTAGAACTGGGTGTATACAGTTATTCCTCATTGATTATTAAGCTGCTGTTTTTCTCCCACCTACCTACATGTTTAAGATGATCAAACTGATTTTAATAATCAGATAAAGTTAACCTGAGTAATTACAAGAAGTAAACAAAAGCTGTAAGTGAAGCACTTCAGCGCTGCAACGGCGTGTTGCAGCCGCGGGCGTTCAGCATCACCACCTCAACGTCTCTGGTGACCCCGTCACTCAATCCCACACGACGCCACAAGGTGGTACTATAAGATAGCCTTTAGTCAGGCTCAGTTCAACTGTGACCTTCCAACCTTCCTGATCTGCTGGCAAAAGATAAATAAAGATTTCCTGAAGTGCTTTGAAAACGAAATTTGAAATTATTTTCTGCTATCAGACAGTTTGAACTTACAGACTGTCTTGGAGAATCATTCACCACAGAAACTTAAACATTCCAGTAGGCCTTTTTAGCACTTCCGCTGTTCAAGCCAAATTAACCAACCTGGCCCTATGTAAATAAATACCCCCCACCAAAAAAAAAAAAAAAACAAAAAAAAACCCTAATAACTGGTTGTTCAACCTGTTAAAGCAGCAACTGATATCAAGTGTTTGTGAAAACTGACAATGAGTGTTTTACATCACTGAGGAGGATGTTTGGCCCATTTCGCTTTGCAAAATTGTTTTCATTCAGGAACATTGGAGGGTTTTCCTGCACAAAATGCCTATTTAAGGTCATGCCACAGCATCTGAATTGAATTCAGACCCAGACTTTGACTAGGTCACTCCAACAAGTTCATTTTAGCATTTTTTCAAACCACTTTAAACTGACTTTAGGTCATTGTCCTGCTGCAGAACCCAACTGAGCTTGATATCACTGACTTAATATCACAAACAGATGGCTGGACATGCTCCTGCATGACTTTCTGTTAGAGAGCAGGTTCCATCAATTATGGCCAGTCCTTCAGGTGTGAAGGAAGCAAAGCTGCCCCAGACTATACTACCACCACCAGGTTTGACTGTTTGAAACGCTGCATTAGTTTTAGGTCAGATGCAACATGACACACACTTTCCAGAATGTTCCACTTTGTTCTCTTCAGTCCACAGAATCATTCCCAGAAGTTTTAGGATTGTCAAGATGTTTTTGGGCCTTTGTATTCTTTAGGGTCAGCAGTGGTTCTGGCCTTGGAACTCTTTTTACCCAGTCGATTCTTGAACTCTGACCTTAACTAAGGCATTGAGGCCTGCTGAGCTTAATATGTTGTTGTGGGTTTTCTAACCTCCTGGATGAGTTGTTGAGTTGCTGAAGTAATTTTGGTAGCTCAGCCACACCTGGGAAGCTTCTTTACTGTTCTATGTGTGCATCACGGCTCTCACTGTGGTTCTCCTAAGTCACAAAGCTTTAGAAATGGCTTTGTAACCCTTCCTAGTCTTGTAGATATCCATAACTTTGTTTCTCATCTGTTCTTACATTTCATCTAGATCAGTACATGATGTGTTGTCTTTTTGAGATCTTTTAGCTTACTTCATGTTGTCAGACAGGTTCTATCTATGTGATTTTTTGATTCTATGGGTCAGGCATTAATAGGCTCTGAGTGTGGCTTGTGAAACTGAAAAACTGTGGTTAATCACAGTTAATTGATGGTTTCAAGCCCTTGGGTTTTGACACACACACAGCATAAAATGTTGATTAAATTTAGAGTTTATAGTCGTACCACTCTTTGCTGCTCCAGGTCAGCCTTGTTTCCAACCAGCACCATTGGAAAGTCGTCCCGGTCCTTCACCCTCAGGATCTGGGTGTGGAACTTTTGGACCTCGTGAAAACTGTATGGATCATAAGGAGAATCAATGAGCATTCCCAATGTCTTTATAAACACTGACCTACAGAAAATAATGCAATATGTAGAGAAGATGGAGGAAAACCTCAGAAATCGGAGCAACTCTTCATCCCTTTTTTTGCTTGTATTATCATTGTCATCTCAGGTGCAAAGGACCGATAATATGTCCAAATCCATTTAAATATAGTTGCTTTATGCTTGCTTATTTAACTGTAAAACTTGAAGTGCCTTGTGTTTTATTTTAGAAATCTGGCCTCTTATTTTGTTAGTATTACCTTTACAGCGAGTAAATCCAACTCCGTCAAAAACGAGGAAAAACAATGAAAGAAGGAAATCCAAAATGTTGCATCTGCTTGTTTTAAAGTAATTTTAAGCTCCTGGCTGAAAGCAGGCACAAAGTATATTAATTTATTATGTTTAGGATGTTTGTGGATGTGTGTTAACGAAAGTTAAAGGTTTAAGATTGTTTATTGTGAAAAGTGGACCCCAGGTTGCCATGCCAACAACTAGTTGCTGTTGCCTTCATGTTAAACTTAAGTAGGAGACAGTTTTTACATCTAGAAGCTGGTATTTAGATAAATGTGTTTGAATTTGTTTAGTATGACCTAAAGTCACTCTAAAGGGAATCTTTCTTTATGTGTAATAGCGTACAGTAGTTTAATGCTTCCATTTTATTTCTCTTTATAGCTTTTACAGTGTGTTCAACACAAAACTGTTTGGAAGACACATTCATTAAAGAAGTGTTATGAACCATCAGTGCGAGTGACCATTATTCAGCCAAGGATGCAAAAAGGTAAAATATTTGGCTATGTGAACAGGAAGAGATTGCTCACAGAGTTCCAGACACAGAAGACATAGTTTAAGCTGTGGATTTTAAATTAATAAATGGCGAACATATAAACACGTCTGGTATGAAACTAACCAAATGACAAAACTATTCCCCCTGTTGACAGAAACTGGTAACTGCATTTCATTTTGTTGTGGAGTACTTCAAGGATCAATGCTTGGACCAGTTCTTCTTGGTATATACAGTCATATTCAATAAATTAGAATATTATTAAAGATTCATTTATTTCAGTAACTTATTTCACTAAGTGAAACACATTACTTGGATTAATTCCATACAGACTGTTTTTAAGCCTTTATTTCTGTTAATTGTAATGTTCCATCTGCAGTTAATGAAAACATGACATTTAAGATTACAATATTACATCAGAACCATAAAAAAAACAATACACAAATGTATCCTTAATAAAAAGAATGTTAAATACCTGCTTTAAGGTTATTTTCAAAGGTAATTTTTGTCTGACAAACAAGTCTCATTAAAATGCATATCCTAATTTATTGAACATTACTGTATATTCTTCCAATTGGTAAAATTATCAGGCAGCATGAGATACATTTCCACTGTAATGCCAATCATACTCAGCTATATCTATCCATAAATCCTGATGAATCCAATCCATTAGGTAGATTACAGCCATGTTTTTAAATGGTGTTGAGGACATTAAAATCTGGATGACTAAACTTTCTGCTTTTAAATTCTGACAAGACCGAAGTTGTTGTTTTTAGACCCGAAGTTCTGAAACAGACACTGCTTAGTCAGTCACTTGATGTGGATGGTAATAACTTGGCCTCCTATAATAAAGTAAAGAACCTTGCAGTAATTTTTGACCAGGACATGTCATTTAAATCCCATAATAAACAAGTTTCTAAAATTTTCTTCCTTCTTTCATCTCCAGAATATTGCCAAAATTAGAAATCTCTTTCCAGGAGTGATGCTGAAAAACTAGTCCATGCATTTGTTACTTCAGGGCTGGACTGCTGTAATTCTTTACTATCAGGAAGTCCACAGAATGCAGTTAAAAGCCTTCAGCTGATCCAAAATGCAAAATGCAAGAGTTCTGATGAAAATTAAAGAGAGATCATATTTCTCCTATTTCAGCTTCCCTTCATTGGCTCCCTGTTAAATCCAGAATAGAATCTAAGACTCTCCTTCTCACATATAAAGCCCTTAATAATCAGCTCCAGCAGAGATCTGATTGGTCCAGATGTTCCTAACAGAGCACTTCGCTCTCAGACTGGCAAGTTTACTGGTGGCTCCTAGAATTTCAAAAAACAGAATGGGAGGCAGATCCTTTAGTTCTTAGGCTCCTCTTTGTGTAACCAGCTCCCAGTTTTAGTCCTTGAGGTAGATGCGCTGTCTACTTTCTTGACTAGGATTAAAACTTTCCTCTTTGATAAAGCTGATAGACTGGCTTAGATTATCCTGATCTGTCTCTGTAGTTATGCTGATATAGGCTCAGGTTGCTGACCACGCTATATTCTCCCTCTTCTTTCCAATTACACTGTGTTCACAATTATTAGTCAAGTCTTATTTGTGTCAAAGAATATTTTTATTAATAAGAAGCCACAGTGCTGTCGGTTAATCAAAAATGTTAATAAACCTCAAACATGAATGTTTAAGAAAGTTAAAGCAAGGTTATGGCTTTCTTGGGAAAATATCTCTATGTACACAATTATTGGGTAACTATTATTGCGCAGAATTATTACGCAGCTACAGTGGTGTGAAAAAGTGTTTGCTCCCTTCCTGATTTCCTACATTTTTGAATGTTTGACTAATATTTAAGTTGGTTTGATGTTCTGAAACACTGAAGTGTGACAAAGACAACACAAAATGTAGTTTTTAAATGGTGTTTATTATGAAGGGAGAAAAATAAATCCAACCTTACATGGCCCTGTATGAAAAAGTGATTGCCCCCAACTGTTAACTTTATATTTTCTTTGTCTTTTTTCTCTTCATAGGAACAACATCTGGCCTTATGTTCTGTACGGCTGAGTTCCTGCTGCCAGAAATGACCTCCTACTATAGCACTTGGTCCTGCTTTTCAGTGTTTAATCTTGTCTCTCCTAGACAAAGCTATTGACCAAACTTTTGTAGGCACTAACTTTGTGCTCTTTCTATCCTATAGGCTTTAAAACCGACTCAGAGCTTATCTGCTTAGCTGTGTTTGTTTCCTAGATGAAGTCGCTAAAGGAGCTACTACTGCCATTAACATCCTGTCTCTTACAAAACACCTCTATTTCTTTTTGTGGCTCCACTCTGTCTTCTCAAACTCCTAGTGCCAGATGGACGCTTACACTGAGCCAGGTTCTGGTTCTGCTGGAGGTTTCTTCCTGTTAAAGGGGTGTTTTCCTCTACTGTTGCTACATGCATGCTCAGTATGAGCAAATTGCTAAAGTCAGCAATACAATGCCAGCGATAGCCTGCTGTCACTATGTGCTGGTCCAGGAAGAGTGAATACTGCCACTGAATGACTTGATACAATCTGCTGGGTTTCCTTAAAAACTTTTTTAAACTTCAATAATAAACTGAACTTTAATGCATTGATAACTAGTATCCATTTGGAATTGATGCATGATTGTGTTGAATTGACTTTTTGTCTTTAAAGTGCCTCGAGATGACTTGTGTTGTAAACTGGCGCTGTATAAATAAATTGAATCTTATTGAAAGAGTGGAGAAGTGTGTTTATTTCTTGTCGCCACCATTTTTAATCACAGATCAATAATTGTATTGCAGCCAAAGAACACCTTTAAATGTTCTTATTCTTAACATGTACAGCATGTTTTTCCTCAAAAAAGGTCAACTATGGACTTCTGGTGATATCATGCAGGAGACGAAAGCCTTTTAATGCATTGCTATGTCAAAAAATAAATAAATAAATAAATAACCTAACAAAAAAAAACTATTAACATGTGGCATACCAGTAGGATTTGGTATGGCATTATCCTTAAGAAGCAAAAGTTCCAGCAAACAAGAAGCTATAGTGGACAAAAATTACAACTTAAAGCAGCTAACCATTGCTCAGACTATGAGTAGCTCCTCTGATGCTAACGTTGCTAACAAGTAACACCGAGAGCAGAATTCTGAGTGAACTGGAGGAATTAAGACAGGAGAATAGAGGGGGACATTCACAGACCAAAATGTCCCTAACAAAAATGGAGGACATTTTGCAAGACCTGAAAAAGAGTGTGGATGCATTGGAAAAGAGGACCACGAAGGCAGAAGGCCGTATCAGCAACACTGAAGATACGGTACAAAGACATGAGAGGGTGATTAAGATACGTCCTGCACAGGGAGACTTAACAGCCAGATGTGAGGATCTACAAAATCAATCTCAAATAAACAATCTGAGAATCTATCAAATGCCAGAAGACAGCAAAAGCAAAGATGTGATAGCTAAATAGTTAAAGAACTGATCAAAACAGCCCTGCAGCCAATCCCTGAGGTGGATTTATGGATAGAGCGGGCTCACAAAGCACTTGCAACTAAGCTGAAAATTCCCAGTACTGGACCATGATCCATGATTGTGAATTTTGTGGACTTCCCAGTGAAAGAAATAATATATATTGACAATATATTGACAGGGAGGGTAGCTAGGTGATGGTGACAGGTGAAATTGATGATGCTAGAATTACTTTGCGTAATCTTTATGCTCCTAATGAGGATTGTCCTAAATTTTTTTTAATTAATAGCCTCAAAAATCGCAGATAACCCAGAGGGAACTATCTTGGTTGGCGAAGACTAGCTGTGTACTTAGCGTTTGGACCGACTCCTAATGGGAGTGGGGTCCACATAGAAAATCCATAATCTTTATCGGTATGATACAAGAACTGGGCCTAACAGGCATTTGGCACCATTTACACCCTAGAAAAAATTATTTTACCTTTATATCACAAGTACATGGTAGCTATTCTAGATTGGATATGTTCCTGATATCAAGGGGAGATACTTAGAGGGAGTGAATGTAATATAAACTTGATTATTATATCAGTCCAAGCTCCAGTCGAACTCAGACAAAGAATGGGACCAGCTGATCAGTTTTAATACTGCAGACTTAACTTTATTAAACGATGAGATATTCATGTAGGACCTTCAAAAAGCTCTGAAAGAATACTTGGAATTAAACGATGATGACACAGACTCTCCCTCAATGTTATGGGATAGGAGTAAGGCTGTAATGAGGGGCAATAATAATGCCATCTCTCAACTGAAGAAACAAAAGCTTGCCAGGCAGAATGAGCTGGAGAAGGAAATTAAAAATTTGAAAACACTATTCCAACATTCCCAGAACCAGAAAACATTAGGCGTACTAAAAGACACTAGACAGAAATTAGATGACTTACCAACATATAAAGCAGATGGGACACTGAGATTTCTGAATAGAAGATACTACGAGTATGGCAATAAAGAAAGCTACTTACTAGCTTTTCAGCTTCATAAAGCTCAGTCTAATAGAACTGTAGGTAAAATTAAATGTCGCTTGACAAACCAGATCTTTTCACAACTAAAAGAATTTACCTATTTGATGATTATTATCAAAAATTGTATGAGAAGGAAAAAAATACCTGGAAAATCTGGGAAAAAAAAAAAAAAATTGAAACTTTTTTAAAATCAATTGAAATGCCCAAACTAACACAGGATGAGGCTGAGGCTATGGCATAACCTATAACACAAGAGGAAGTTAAAAAGAGCATTCTCAACCTTAAAAATGGTAAAACCACTGGCGTCGACGTTTTATCTGGAGAATGCTATAAGACATTCTCGAATGAATTAACATTAACATTAAAGTCTACAATAATTGCTCTGACAAAGGGAGACTCTCCAGGGTTAGGGTCAGAAGCTGTAATCAGTGCCATTCCCAAGGAGAATAAAGACCCGACTCTCTATACCTCTTACCATCCAATCAGTCTTCTGTGTGTAAATACGAAAATTTTGAGCTCGATACTTGCAAACAGAATTCAGAAGCATATAAAAAAAATTTTGACTAAGCTTGATCAAACTGGCTTTGTTGTCAAGGCTGTAATAATTGAGACAAGGCTGTAATAATTGTAGAAGAGCCCTCAATCTACAAATAATAGCAATGAAAAGACACCCTATCAATGCTCCAAAGCCTAGATGCCGAGAAGGCCTTCTACAGAGTGGACTGGTCATTTCTAGAGAAGTCACTTAGATACATGGGCTTTAAGCATGTGTTTATTGAAAGGATAAAAATATTCTATAGGAATCCAAAATCCAGAGTTAAGAGTCATTGCTTGGATTTCATCCTTTTGGGACATGGAACGCATCAGGGAGATGCTCTGTTACCTTGTCTATTCGCACTTTGTATTGAGCCACTGGCAGAAGTAATAAAAGCAAATCCACTCATACAGGTTATTACAGATGATGCAAATATCCAACGTGAGATGGGACTTTTTGCAGATGACATTTCAGTTTTTCTGGAAAAGCCAGTCAGCTCCATACCTGCTCTCCTTAAATACCATGATGAATACAGCCATGTCTCTGGATACAAGATTCACACCAGTAAATCAGAAGCAATGATGATTGTTGCCGATTGGCCCTCTGAATTAGATAACTGTTTCTTTTAAAAGATCTTCCCATGGATTCAGATATCAGGGGTCTCATTTATAAAGCTTGCGTGTGCACAAAATGGGGCCTGAGACTTACGTATACCACTTTCCACACAAAGGTTCTGATTTATAAAACACAAACTTGACGTGAAAATGTGTGGTCCCTCACACCAGCTCTGACCCATGCATACCATATACACTGGTTTTGGAAACAAGGGCGAAATTGTGACACAGATGGAGAGGTAGAGAACTGAAGCCATGTTTCATCATGAGTCTATGAGACATTTAACTACATATCGAACTTAAACCATAGATCGACTTTATCATAAGCATTCAAAAACACAGTGTGATATATGCTTGTGCTGGTGAGCCACAGCTATACATGAGGACTTTTTAAATAAACAAAAACACCAAGAAGGCAGCCTCAATCCTAAACAAAAATCCACACATTGTTTAAACATTTTGTCACCATCACATTCTTCTCCCCTATGATTACGAGGTTGATATGTACCAAATTTTTATTTATTTTTTACCACAGATTAACACACAAATTGTGACAAGGTGTGAAGGGTTCACAGTGATTTCTGTAAACATATAAACAACGTTGTGACACCCGAGCGTAATGCTGCACCTTGGATGCTTTGGTGGAAGACGTTCTAAAAGGGAGAATCAGGAGAAAGCGTGTTTTCAGGGATCACCAAGATCTTCTGGCCCATGATTATGACTGGTTTATAGGCAGATTTAGACTCCCTAGAGCATTGCTTTTGGATCTATGTGCTGAACTGGGTCCAGTATTAGAGAGACCGACCCACCGAAACAACACCATCCCTGTCCAGTTACAGGTATTAACTGGGTTCCTGGCAACCGGCTCTTACCTGACCAAATTAGACAGGTATGTGTTTGAAATAACCACAAATTGATTAACTCTGTCTAAAGCCACTTTAAGGAACAACGTAATTCTGTAAAGTTATCCATAGGTCTGGGATAACACAGGTAGTGCTGAGCGCAATAATGCCTGCCATCCTGGATGGCATTGTTAACATGACCAGTCGGTAGATCAGAATTACCTACACTGTGGAAGAACATGAGTCCTTAAAAATTAATTTGTGAAATTCTAACTATCCGCTATAACCTACCAGGGGACAGTGGGTACCCCCCGCAGGCACTAGCTCCTAACCCCAATTTAAAACACCCAAAGCGCAGAGGGGGAGCATTTTAATATCCCTCACAACCCTGAGCGCTCAACTGTGGAGAGTGGCTCCTGAAAAGCCGGTGGTAGTTTATAAACTTTATTTTATGTCACTGAGGCAACCAAAAATTGTTTTCAGCTCTCCACTTCACTCACATCGCTTTCTGCTTCAGAGAAATTGCGTTTTCACCTGTTAATCACTGAAATAACATTGATCAGCTGGCTCATTTAAATAAACACTGACATTCATGAGGTGCTTTGCATTGAGCGTTTATGGTCAAATGTGGGCGTGTTGAGAGCAGAATCTGAGGCGGGACGTTGCGCGCAAACTTTGAAGTACAGCTGTGATTTAAAAAGGAAAAATTGCGTGCTGGTGTGCATATGCATGGTTTTATAAATCTGAATTTGTTTGACGTACGCCATTTTTGCCTTGTTGGCGTATGTACTTTTAGTATGAATCCTACACAATCCTTTATAAATGAGACCCCTGGGCATTAACATCGCTCCTAAAATTACACAACTTTTTGACTCTAATTATGGAAAATTACTTAAGGAAATCAAAAACGATCTGGAGAGATGGGATCTACGCCCTTTGTCCTTCTTGGGTAGAACAGAATCAGTAAAAATGAATGTACTACTGAGACTATTGTTTTTATTTCAGTCCCTTCCAATATTAGTGCCACTATCCACATTTAGAATCTTAGAGAAGCTGGTGTCAAAGTTTATTTGGCAAAATAAGGTTGCATTTAAAAAAAAAATACTAAAGAACAGTAAAGAACGGGGAGGTCTAGGATTACCTAATTTTAAACTATAATTCTGCTGGGCAATGTATTTGAGCATCATACTGGCTGGACTAATAATAAGGAAACCCAGTGGGTCCCAATTGAACAGAACTCACTCCCTGGGCTGCCATCGAGTACCCCACCCTACCCCTACCATTCTTGAGTAAAAGGTAAAAATTAACAACCCCTGGATTGTACAAACTCGTAAGACCTAGACTGCAGTGCAAAGACAACTTAAAAGGTACTACAGGCTTAGTACCTGTGCTATGCCTGTCATAGGTAACATCAAATTTCTTCCATCTCTTTCAAATGGTGTCTTTAAAAGACGGACAGACAGTGGCTTGATGGTACTGGAACATTTGTTCAATGGGCAAACACTCAAACCATTCTCTCAATTAGAAGATCAATTCTCTCTACACTCTCTATGTATATATGTGATTTATATACATACCTATGGATTAGAAACTAGATAACAAAACACATAGAATGGGACAATATCAAGAAGGAATATAACCTGCTGACTTAGAAGCATTGTTTGTGCAAGCGCTTGAAAAGCAGATACTAAATTAAAATTAATCTTTGTAATGTATTCAAAATTGTTGACGAAACTGTCAGATAAAACATTACATATTAAACAACAGTGGAAACTAGAGATGAATGTGACACTAACAGATAAACTGTGGGAAAATGTATATTTTCAGTGTCATAAAGGGATTGGGGCCCAGATCTGGAAAGAGTTTGACTGGAAAGCGAAAACTACATTTTTTGTAGAACTCCATTTAAAAAAAAAAAACAAAACAAAAAAAACAACTTTCATTTTCAGGATTACAACCATATATAGATGTTGGCAGAATTGTGGTATGGTCAGTGATCACATATATCTTCTAGGGCTACCCAAAAATTAAGACCTTCTGGGAGAATTTTAAACAGAAGATTGAGGATATTCTAAGGACATAAGTCATATTGGAGGTAAAGTTGGGGAGTTGATGAGCAACCTTTAAGTTTCCAAATAAAACTTAGTGCATGTCTGGGTATTTCCTGACATTTTTGTAAAGCTTTGATTTGGCAATATAGATTTGATCAGATTCTGATTTGTCTTTCAGAACCATAATATTTTATATATATATATATATATATATATATATATATATATATATATATATATATATATATATATATATATATATATATATAGATAGATAGATAGATAGATAGAGAGAGAGAGAGTCTAAGAACATCCATTCAGTTCAATTCAGTCTTATTTCTACAGCGCCATTTCACAACAAATGTCGTCTCGAGGCACTTTACAAAAACTCATTTCAGTTCAATCATACATACATTCCAATTGATCCTACTTGTCAAACAGTACATTGAGCTCAATTAATTATTCACAGTTTAAAAAAAAAAAAAAAAAAGTATCAAACTCAGCAGATCATCAAGTCATGGATGTGCAGCATTCACTCCTAGCCTCTGTCACAAGTGGTCACTATTATTTATATTAGTAGCAGAGGAAACATCACACTGCTGTTGTAGAGAAGTTGCACTAAAATTTCAAACAATAAAAGGATTACAGAGTTCCCACTAAAAATGGCTTTAGTGTCTTATTCTAGTGGTTGATTGGATAACAGCAGTCTCTGTGTGTACATTCCACAAAATGTAGATCCTTTGCTTAACTCTTTCATTTCCAAAAGGTTACAAACATTTCTAAATCCAGCATGTTGAAATTTCAGAAGTTGACATTTCTAAAGGATAAAACAGAGCAACTATGCTGTACGCCGTCCAGCTTTCCTGTTATCTCCTGAAGGCTTTGCCTCTCTCACTGTCTCGCAGCTGTGATGAATCACAGTCATGTTCGGCATGTCATAGAAAATCTACTTTCCCTTTAAATAGCCTCCAACCGCTTTGGTGCTTCCTCCTCATCACCCAGTGACCATGTCCACACAGACGGATCTGATTTTGAACTTTAAAGCCTGTCAGTCAAGCTGAAAATTATCCGATTCAGGTGATGAGCTGATTTCTCTATTCATCTCCAGCTTTAGACACTTAACAACATTCTTCAGATTTACTGGACCTCTGCAGATAGCTTCTCCTACAGGAAAACTGTCACATAAGGGCTCTAAGATGGAGCGAACCGCTGACTCCTTCATGCTGACTAGTAAACAATAACGTGAAGATAGTTCTAATAGTTGGAGAAAATGACTACCAGGTTGTGCAGAGAAGGAATTACTTGATGTCGTGTTTCTCTGAATTAACACAGACAAATCCTCTGACATGAATCCATGAGGCCATCCTGAAATGATTTTTAAGTCAAAAGTAGAATACATCTACGAACAGAAAAAAAAAACCAGAATGTAATCTGTCATCATAAAGATACAAACAAAACTAAATATATTTAGATCTTGGATGGAGATCTTCTCTCCCATCCTCCTACCCAAGCAATTGGGATATATTTTAAAGCACTTGTAGAGTTTTCTGAGCTGATTCATGTTGTATGGAGGATGTATCTGTCAGTGATGTCAGAGTCTGCTTCATTTACTAGCTGGATAGTGGAAACCAGTGACCACTCACCTCACTTCCTCTTTAGCTCACATTGATCAATGAGTCTGTGGAGGTAGGTGACAGCTCAACATTTACTGGTGAACCCTGCAGCACTTTCTCCTCAAACAAGACATTTTAGATGCAAGAAACACACACAACAGGTCATTACCTGCCCCGGTCGTTGAGAGCAAACACCAACAAGAAGCCTTCTCCAGAGCGCATGTACTGCTCCCTCATTGCACCAAACTCCTCCTGACCTGCTGTATCTAGAACTGACACACACACACACACACATAGACATTAGTCTCAACATTGTGCATATTTTGGCAAAGGTGAATCCAGCTTTGTAAAAATAAATTAAATACAAACAACCACACTCAGCTTGTTAGCCCTTCTGGAGTTCTAAATCTGGGTGTGTTCTTTATTACTCAACCTTTGGACTCATAGGTTCAGTGTTGCCATTAGTAGTCTCTGCTACAGACACAGGTGTGCAGACATTTGTTCATTCATGATGGCTGTTCACTAACAAGAAGCAAAATGTGTAAATTTAAAATCTAAATAAGCACAATGACAATGATTTCACTCCCAAATGTAAATTCAGTCAAATATTCAGGACGGAGGCAAAACAATCCAAAAAGCAACTAGCCAGCAGCAGATCAGGGAGGTGGTTCTGGAGAAGTTTAAAGCAGGGTTAGGTTCTACAACACCATCCCAAGCTTTGAACATCTCCCAGAACTCTGATCAATCCATCATCTGGACATGGAGAGAGGATGGACAACCTAGAGAAACTACCAAGACATGGCTGTCCACCTAGACTGACTGGAGAGCATTAATCAGAGAAGCAGCCGAGAAGACCATGGTGACTCTGGAGGAGCTGCAGAGATCCACAGCTCAGGTGGGTGAACCTGTCCACATGAGAACCACTTTCTGTGCACTGCACCACTTTGACCTTGATGGAAGAATGTCAAGAAGAAAGTCATTGTTGAAACAAAGCCAGAAAAGCTGTTTCTTACCAACCAAACATATGGGAGAAGGTGCTCTGCTCAGATGAGACCAAAACAGAACTTTTTGGCCTACATGCTAATTGTTATGTATGTATGGAGAACTAAGATTGCACATTACCCTGAACACCCAGTGGTTACACCATACTGAGGGGGTGTTTTTCTTCAGCAGGGATAGACAAGTAGGTCAGAGTTGATAAGAAGATGGCTGGAGATAAAGCTAAAGAAAACCTGTTTGAGACTCCAGAAGACCTGAGACTAGTGTGCTGGTTCACCTTCCAGCAGGACAACCACCCTAAACATACAGCCAGTTATATTATGGGATGGTTTAGATAAAAGGATATTCATATGTTATAATGGCCTAGTTAAAGTTCAGACCTAAATTCAACTAAGAATTGCTGGCATGACTTCATTGCTTTCCATCGATGTTCTCCATCCAATCTGAGTAAAAAGTAGTCCTACAAAGTATTGACTCAGGTGCTACAATTCTTTGTCTTGGTCTATTTCACAAACTCCCAATACAGTGCACTTGTGGTTATAATGTGGCAAAATGTGACACAGTGCAAGGGATGTGAATAATTTTCCCAGGCACAGTAGAGTAGGAATTTCTAAAAAAAAAAAAAAAAATTCACACAAAGAGCAGCTGCGTAGAATTATACTGTCGGTCTATTTGATGATTTCAAGAAACAACAGCATGACCCAACTCCCTCTACTGAGATATGGCTGGTCTGGTGTAAGTCCAAACAGGCCAGTGACATATGCACGGAGCAAACACACACTGCCCGTGTCTTCTCACACCCTGGGCTGTAGAACAAAACCTTTGACACAGTCAGAGTGAATAAGCTTAATGTGGTGCAGCCTTACTGTCCAGTCGAGTTTCCTTCCCATCCACGGTGCACACCTTGGTGTAAGAGTCTTCAATGGTGGGGTCATAGTCTGACACAAAATAGGACTGTAGAACACATTCAGCGTTAGTGACGGAGCAGTTTACACATTCAGTATAGGGATTCCTCTAACTTTTCTCCAAACAAAGACATCACTGTGACAGAACAGCCATTTGGTTCCATTATTCACCTGACAAGGCTTTGAAATAAGCCATTCTTTTAGGAGAGCACTGAATGTTAACAGATGCCTAAATCAGAAAACTCCCCCTAACACTGATTTCTGCATGGATGTTTGGACTGGAATCAGTCAATTTGATGCACTTAGACAGACTTATTATGAATAATGATAACAATAATGGAGATCTTCAGCTGGCACACTTGACACTGTAGAGGTTCACCCAGTGATCACCATGTACAACACAAGTGATAAAAACACATAGAATTAATAACTCATAAATGCAGACGTTTACAAATTGCATGTCTTGTTAATGATATATTTTAGAAGAACCTTTAGTTCATTTTAAAAGATCAACAATTAATTGGCTATCCAAGCTGAGCTGTTTATCAGCTCACCTGGAACGTGTTTTAAAGGTCTACCTGACCACTCCCTTATTAAAACTGAGCTACAAATAATCTGTACATGCAAGATTAATAGCATATGCAGCTATCAAACACTGTTGCATACAGCGATTCAAATTCAAAATAACAGAGTAGAAATCAGCATTATATTTGATTAACCATAAAAGACTATGACCACTGACATTAAAGATGAACAAAAGGTGATTAAGGAGGAAAAACCAAGTTATGTAGCAACATTTGGACCAACCAGTCATGTGGAGGATTTACTTGTTACATTCAACTATGTACAAGTTGATGCTGACCAACCAACCACTTTCATGGAAACTGTGTCCCTTTAAAGTCAGTGACCTTTGTCAGCAGAATAATGAAACCCTGAAAGATAATAGAAATGTTTCAGGAAAAGTTGGAGCACCACAGCAACATATCTGAGTGCTGACCTGGTCTTCAAATACTTCACTTTCCCATCCATCCATATACGAGATCAGTACAGGTAACTCTGAATGAATTATTTTTGAAGGGTCACCAGATTCTGTAAAGAACTGTTTGTTTTGAAAAAGGTTTTTTTTTTTTTTTTTTTTTGGTCTTATGATTTGAAAGCTGTTTGGCCATGTAGAATATGTTAGTCAACATAGGAATGGAATCAAACCTTCGGGTCCAGGAGACAAATGTCTGGGTTTTAGTTGTTGAGCTTGAGATGAATGTCCACAGTCCTTAAAAACAGTAAACTGGTCCGTTACTCACTGTGAGTAATCACAACCTAACTTTTCAGGGCTACCCACATTAAAGACCGCCAACTGATCTTTTAAGGGCTCTCTGCATGGTCAGGCCAAAGTGCGGAAATCGGTTCTCCTTGTCGCAGTTGCGAGACGAAATTCGCGTCGTTCTCACCCTCATGTCGTCCGTCCCTTCTTGTCACAACCCCACTGGCGAACTTTTCACCCTCTGCTGAATGCGAAATTATTGAGTGATTGGTCAGAATTTTGTGGCCATGTTTGTTTATGCAGAAAAGCACTGCATCCGTTGGACCAAAACACTCCCCCTGCGCTGTTCTGGTCCGATGAAACCGGCGAACGTCCCACTGAGGCCTTCTGTTCTTTTTTCCCGATAACATAGAAAATAAAATGAGATGTTGCAGCTTGCCAATCATTATTTCCGCCTCCCGAAACCATGTGTCGACTGTTTGACTTCAGCCCGACCATGCTGGGCCCTTTACTCCCGGTGAGGAATCACAACCTAACTTCAGAATAATCCACATGACAAACAGGCCGTTTCTGTAGAGACAAAGTTGATGGACTTACCTGGATGAATTGGATAGTCAGGGCGCTCTTCCCCACGCCACCTCCTCCCACCACCACCAGTTTGAATCGCTCCTCTTCTCCACTCATTTCTGAACTGGGAAACTTTCTTCGAAGATTAAAAAGTGTTTCAGGGTCTGATTCACCAGGTCTCACAACAACAACAACAAAAAAGCCCACAGAAAAGCCCCTGTAACGTTAACCAGAGCTTCAGACACGAACACAGGCGCTTCTATCGCAGTTTCAAACTTATCGTGCGCATTTTTATTTTTTTCCTCCAACGATGAGTTAGCGGACAGAGCCACACCTGGGTACCAAAGTCCTCCCGAAGTCCGGTGGTGAAGTTTAGGACCAAGTGTCGTCTTGGTTGAGTTAGAACAGTTAAAGACAGCCTTGGTGCTGAGCCCTTCTTTCTGCTCTTCTACCTCAGCCCTGAACAGCTTCTGAGGGCGGAACTGCTTCCTCTTTAACCCTCTGAAGGAAACCTTAAGCAGCGGGGCTGAGCTTGCTTTCAGACAGGCGTTCACAGAGCAGCGGCCGGTGTGTCAGTGCCTGTCGGTCTACTTTCAAACGCTTTTCTGGTTTGCTGCAGATTAGCGCTGAAAACGATCCCTATTCACTTCAAGTTTCATGTGTCACTTTCCTTATTTGGTCATACAGGGAGTCTGTGACATCATTTCAAGTGTCTCACAGGATGTACAATCAGCGCGAGCTCGGAAAACTTTTCCAGGGAGCAGTCTTGTGCTCAAAACCTTCTTCTGTCTGCTTAACAGATCAAGTTTGGCTCAGCTGGTCAAGAGGGGAAAAGTTAGAATAGAGGAAGATTTAAGAAAACATTTTGTTAGATCATATAAGCTCCATTGAAGATGAACTCGACAACAGAAAAAGCCTACTGTGGAAATCTATGCCTCAGGCAACACAAACTAGCTTTATGCGGACATTTGCCAAAACATCTCAGTCCAGCGCACCATGTGGACTTTAACAAGCTTACACTGAAACCTTGATTGAGTTGTTGAAAAGACAATTAAAAAGTATTCGTACCCCATAACTTTTCTTCGTTTCACCCACTTCAAACCACTGACTTTCGTGTTGTTTGATGGGGGTTCGCCTGCTTTCCCCCTCCTGCACCACCGAGTTCGTTTCTTTCCAGTTCCTAGACCCAACCACTAAAACCAGCAAAGTGTTTACCTTGTGAAATAATGAGAAAAGGTTAAGTATAAAATCAAGATTTAATGTCAAAATGATCAGTGTCCAGAGTATACTAATGAGCAGATACAGAGTGACATTCACCTTCGGTACCGGGCCCCCCAGCCCATCTTAAGGATGAACCGAGAGGAGCAAAGAATGGAACCTGAGCCCTGCTTTTATCTATGCCTCACTCTTAACCTTCCTAAAGGGTGTCATCCTCTGGTATCCGTTTATCCTTGATTGTGTGTTGCGCTTTATGTGATATCAGGGGTTATGTTTGTGTGAGCTGGAGCAGTGAGCTGTGCAGCAGATAAGCAATTAAGTAGGGCAGATATGTTTAATTAGAGCAGCAAAGAGATTATTAGAAATGGCCACAAAATCATACATCCATAACAGTGTGACATATCAACACAAAGCAGTGTGCAACTGTGGAAAAAGGAAGAAAAAGGATTTGTCATACATTACTAGTCATCCCCTTTACTCTGACACCCCAAATTATAATCTAGTGTCACCAGCTGCCTTCAGAAGTCATCTAATCAGTAAAGATGGTTCTTCTGTGTGCAATCTGAGTCTAACTGCAGCTGTTCTGTCTCTGGCCTCAAGGATTCTTTAGAGAACATGAGAGAACAAGCGGCACCACCAAAGAACCCAGCAGCAGGACTAGGAGAACATTGTGGAGAAGCAACAATATCCCAAGCTTTGAACATCTCCCAGAGCTCTGATCAGTCCATCATCTGAACATGGAGAGAGGATCAACCACATCCAGACCTACCAAGACATGCACACATGGGCGGTCCTAGACAGGGGCCAACAGGGGCCAGTGCCCCTGTAAAACTGGTCATGGCCCCTGTACCAAGAGCGGAGTGGGTAATCAGGAGAGTCAGGGGAATTCCCAGTGGGCTGGTTGGCACTGGAGAAAATTAGTGATGGTTGAATATGCATCTTAGCAGTGCCATTTTCTCTTATTTGATCAGTCCCTTTAAGAGATGGCACTGGCAGTGTGGAAGCTACCATTTGACAAAAAACACCCCTGAAAAGCTTACAGTTGGTGGAGACCACTACGATAGTCCACATCTGCTAAAAGTCTAGGCAACCGGAGAAGCGGGCGAAGCAGCTGACTGGTGAGTAAAAATGGATAGGAAGTGACTGAAAAAGCCAGGTTGAAGAAAAGAAAGATATTAGTGAAGGATGCTACTGAATGTGCAAAGCTCACTGACATTTTTTTTCGAGAAGACAGACAGAAGAGGCATCTGGTAGTGGGAGACATAACGTTAGGTCTAATTCAATTTAAAAATACTTTATTGATCCCAAGGGGAAATTAAATGTTGTTGTAACTCATATTAATTCAAGATTCTTCAAAAAGTCCGTAGATGCTGTGGGCAGGAAGGATCTCCTGTAGCGGTCAGTATTGCAGCAACTCTTAAGAAGCCCGTGACTTAAGACTCACTGTTTTTCTACGACAGTCTCATGAAGATTATGCTGAGGGTTGTCCATAAATGTCTTGATTTTATATAAAATCCTTCTTTGCACCATCATCTCCAGAGGTTCCACAGTCATCCCTAGAACAGAACCAGCCTTCTTTATCAGGTTGGTTGAGCCTTTTTAAGTTCCTGGTTCTGATGCTGCTGCCCCAACAGATGGTGACAGAATAGATGACATTCTCAACAACAGACTTGTAGAAGATATGTAGCATCTTGCTGCAAACCTTGAAGGATCTTAGCTTCCTCAAGAAGTACAGTTTGCTCTGTCCCTTCTTGTAGACAGCTTCACTGTTAAGTCTCCAGTCTGTTGTCCCGTTGAACACCAAGGTATTAACCCTCAACCACCTCCACTTCTTCTCCCATGATGGAAATAGAGTTTGACCTTTGACCCCGTTTCTCCTGAAATCCACAATCATCTCCTTTCTTTGGTTCACATTCAAGATGAGATGATTGTTTCCACATCACAAAGTGGTCCACCATCTCTCTGTACTCAGCTTCTTGTCCATCTCTGATCCACCCGACGACTGCAGAGTCATCTCAGTATTTCTGTAGATAACAAGACTCTGATTTGTGCTGAATGTCTGAAGTGTACAGAGTGAAAAGGAATGGTGAGGGTACAGTCCCCTGTGGTGTTCCTGTGCTGCTGACCACCTGGTTAGACACACAGCCTTTCATTCTCACAAACTCTGGTCTGTTTGTCAGGTAGATGGTGTTAAATGCACTGGAGAGAAACCAAAGAACATGATCATCACAGCGCTGCCTTCTTTGTTGATGACAGTGGGTTTGTTGAAGCAGGTGTATAATGGTGTATTCAACCCCAGCTCCATGGTAATAAGCAAACTGCAGGGGATCCTGATATGTGCTTA
This sequence comes from Anableps anableps, assembly GCA_014839685.1. Taxonomy (NCBI): domain Eukaryota; kingdom Metazoa; phylum Chordata; class Actinopteri; order Cyprinodontiformes; family Anablepidae; genus Anableps; species Anableps anableps. The sequence goes on from CM026083.1 coordinate 1,732,388, forward strand.
TTTGCTTACTCAGGTGGTCCAACAGGAGTCTCTCCAGGACCTTCATGATGTGGGATATCAGGGAAATGGGTCTGTAGTCGTTGATGACTGATGGGTGAGTTTTCTTTGGTACCGGAACCAGACAGGATGTCTTCCACAACAATGACACCTTCTCTTGGGTCAAGCTAAGGTTGAAGAGGTGTCGCAGAATCCCACAAAGCTGATCTGCACAGGCCTTCAGGACTCTGGGGCTGACACCATCTGGACCTGCAGCCTTGTTCCAATTCAGTCTATCCAGCTACATCTCCACTTGACATCTAGATACAGAAAAGTGGGAGGGGGAGGGAGAGGGAGCAGCAGTATCTCCTGATTTGGTTGAGGACAAACTTGTAGAAGCAGACAAGTCCATGACTGAGGTGGAAGATAGAACATCTGAGGTGTGACAGGAAAGCTGTGGGTCAAAGGAAGGTGGGATGTCAGTTTGACTGGGGGCAGGAGAGGAGGATGATGAGGTTGTTCCTGAACTGAATCTGTTAGAGAATGTGTTCAACTCATTTGCTTTGTCCATACTTCCATCTATTTGATACTCTTTTACCTTGAAGCCTGTGATCTTCTTCATCCCTGACCACACATCTCTGATATTGTTCTTTTAGAGTTGACTCCAGATTCCTGCACAGGTCCAATTTTTGAAACTTGTATCCGCCTGCACCCGTAGAGCACAGAACCGAGACCCAACCCATTACCCGCTATTATCACCATTTAAAACACCGGACCCACCCGCACCCGTGACCCAACCCATGATCACAATATATACACAGCCGATCATTTTAATTTAGTCACAAAGTGCTTCATTTTTGTAGCTGCGGTGGAATACTGTCTTAACAACAGAGGCCGCATAGCACATTGCCTGATACTGACATGCCAGTGCACACTTGCGCTCCCACTTGACCAGTCGTGCACAAGCCGAATGCAGGACTTTTTTTTTTCTCTTTCGCAAACGCAAATACACACTCACATTGGCATGAATACATCAATCAAACAAGCCTCTTTTGAAACAACTGTCTGATTTTACATTGAATTAAACAAAGACAGTATAAGAATAAAACAACTTAGAGTGCACGACATAGACTTTTTCAGGAGCATTTACCTCGGGCTCCAAAAATACCTCTGAGCTCAACTTAACTTATTCCAATGTCACTGTTTATTTTATTAGCTGTGCTGTTAACTCATATATATTCAGGCTTTGCTCCTAAGGTTGCTGTGGTGAAAAAGAATATCGTCCACAGTCCGTGGCTTAAATTGTGTTCTCCTTTCCTGAATCACAAACCCAGCAGATGAAAAGTCTCTTTCGCTAGCTGCACTTGATGCCGGTGATATGCCTAAATGAATTTGCTTATTAAGATGTAGAGTTAATAAATAATAAAATATAAATAATAACTTTCATTCATGTTGTAACTCTTTATTTGCTACCCACCTGCATTTTTTTAATTTATACCCATGCCTTTACCCATGAAACAACACAGTTTTATTTTCCACCCATAGCTGAACATTTTCTGCTTGTACCCGACCCTGCAGGACTCTGGTTTACTGTTCAGCTTCTTCCTATCCACCTCCTTGCTGTCTCAAATCTTTACTTTGAGCTACTTCTGAATACTCCTCAAATATTCCCTGTCTCCCTCTCTGAAGGCTCTTTTTTTTTTTCTTGTTTTACAGTTCCTTTGGTTTGCTGGTGATCCAAGGTTTGTTATTAGGGAAGCCTCTCACTGTTCTGGTGGGGAGGCTTTTGTCCACACAGAAATTTATATAATCGGTCACACACTCAGTCATGGCAAAGGTGTCCTCTCTATGTGGCTGGCAAAGAGCAATCCAAACTGTTGCCTCAAAACAACCTTGCAGGGTTTCTTCAGCTTTCTGTGAAATTAATTTTAATGTATTTAAAATATATAGTCTAAATAAATATAATGTATAAGTTCAGAAAAATGAACCCTTCGTGGCAGGTTTTTTTTTTTTTTTTGTAGTGCCTGAGGATCAAAGTCAGAAAATGTTGATGAAACTGAAAATTAGGGGGAAAACAGGCACAGCTAAATGGAGTGGTTAATAAACCAGAGGAAGCTGTTTTTCAGGACTCCATATAGTTTATTGTGTTGAATACATGCATTAACATAACAAAGATACTGTTTGGGCCCTGTCATTAATATGCATTTTATTTCATAGGTGATGAACCAGATGCTGAGAGAAGGGAAAGAGAGACAGTGCTCAGTGAGATGACAGTAGCCCAGGATATACCACAGGGACAGGGACAAGAAGATGCTATTGTAGATGAGATTTTATGTTTAGATTTTTTTTTGTTGTTGTTCATCCACAAACTCATGATCTAGATATGTTTAATTGCCATTCTCAGCAGACTGACTGACTAAGAAAAATCGCAGATCTTAATCACTTTTTTGTTCCATGTGCTTGGCATTTGCACCTGTTTCAAGTGATAGTTCCAGCGTATTCATTCAGGAGCATTTGGAGGCCTTTATGCTCATGTCTACAGAGAAATAACTTCTAATCTCAATTGACTGACTGGCAAAGTAACTAATAAGGTTCCAGAAACTAGTGCACTTCTTAGGAGCTTACTGATCCTATAGATTCTGGTATTAGAGTTAAATATGGATTTTGTTTGTTTTTTTTATATTAAAATGTTCAGTTGAGCCATTTTTTACATATTCATACAGTGAAATAGTTTTGTTATACCCCGGAGGTTTTTTTTTTTTTTTAATCATTATTTGTGATTATTTACTGTACTTCAGTAAAAAAAATATTACATGCCACATTTTTGCCTAATGTTTTATATGGGAACAATCAACCAGTCTTGGTCATCTCATTTGGTCATCTGGGGTGATGAGGCGGTGGTAGGAGTTTGTCCTGTAACCGGTGGATTGCCAGTTTTAGCCCCCACTCTGTCTGTCACCATCGTTGTGTCCTTGGGCAAGACACTTCACCTGTCTTGCCTACTGGTGGTGGTCAGAGGGCCCGGTGGCACTGGTGCATGGCAGCCTTGCCTCTGTCAAACTGCCCCAGGGCAACTGTGGCTACAATGTAGCTTACCACCATCAGTGTGTGTGTGTGTGTGTGTGTGTGTGTGTGTGTGTGTGTGTGTGAATGACTGACTGTAGTGTGAAGTGCTTTGGGGTCCTCTGGTCTTGAAAAAGTGCTACACAAATATCGTCCATTTACCATTACTACATCCTTGTCCTTGTCCTGTACTAAAGAGATTAATACTAAATCAGTTTTTTTGATGAGATATGCTGGCACAGAAACTGTAACTAATTGTTCCCCTGGAGCAATTTCATTTCTTTAACTTCATAGTTTTACTTTAACAAGGAATTAAAAATGAAAGTGTTGCACTTTTAGCTTCAGCCGTATTGAAATTGGATCACAGTTTTCATCCGGTAGATCAGGGATTTGTAACATGCAGCATGTGGCTCTGTCGTTCACTTAATATATTACACGATGAAATATTGCCATTTTTATTTTTTCATTTTTTTGTTCTGTGCCCCCATGGAACACTAGCCCCACCCTCTCCCCCCTGGTAAATTTGGTCTCGAAACCTCCACTGCATGGACATCCACCTAAACTGACTGGCTGGACCAAGGGGCATTAATGAGAGAAACAGTCAAGAGGTCCATGGTAACTCTGGATGAGCTGCAGAAATCCACAGCTCAGGTAAAAATGATCTGTAGACAGGACAACTGCCAATTTCTTACTTTGGGGTTGACAGTGAGTACAAATTCAAGCATTAGGAAAACCATAAATAATTCTCCATCCACTTCAAAATAATGTACTAATTTGTGTTGGTCTGTCACATAAAATTCCCATTAAAAATACTGATGTTTATGATTGTGACATAAGAAGAACAGTGGTATAAATACCTTTCCAGGCCACTTTGTATCACAAAGAAATTATGAGCTACCCCCACTGTAAAATGTGAGCTGATACATTTTGGCCTTAAATAGCTTTAAACACAGGCATAAATTTCTTATGCCTGTATTTTCTTCAGACTGAATGTATGTCCATTAAAATCTGTACGAAGAGCCTCATAATGTAATTAATGCCATCGACAACTAAAATATTGTTTTGGTATAGTCCTGTACGAAGCTTACCTAACTATCATTTCCATTAAATTTATCACAGCTCTCTCTTTTGTAGGTTTATGAAAACTGATAAATGACCATTGAATGCCTGTCAGGTGTTTACATCCATTGAACACTCAGACTGATGTTTGAATAAATGTCAATAAGTGCATGCTTCTAGTTCTGTAAGGATATTTAAAAACTTCTCTTATCAGGACTAGAAGAGGTCATTTCCTGGCTTCTAAACTTAGTTCATACAATTTTAACAAGGTGGAGGTTGAGGCTTTTGTAGAATAGTAGCTTGCTTTATCCATTTCAAACCCAGTGTGGATGTGTACTTGGGCTCACTGTCCTGTTTGAAAGCCTCATCTTGACTTCTTCAAACCTACTTCCAGCCATTGGGTCCAAACAGCTCAGTCTTTGTCCAGCCTTAATGTCAAACCTTTCTCTAGAAGACATCTGGCTTGGCTAGAATAGAATATACTTTATTGATCCCTGAGGGGAAATTGCTTATTCGTTGACAAGCTACTCCATCCAAGGTGTTAAATATTAATAATACAAATGTAACCATAACTGATAAAAATGTATACTATATACACACACACATATCTATCTATCTATCTATCTATCTATCTATCTATCTATCTATCTATCTATCTATCTAGATAGATAGATAGATATACATACATACACCAAGTACGATGTTGTAAGTAATTTAAATATGACTGAATATATATAATAAATAAATAATAAATAAATAAAATAAGCATGTACATGGAAATATGTTAATCTGTAAATAAATCTATAAATGAGTCCAGAGAAAAATTATACTTAAGTTACTCAGAGTTGGGCATTGTAAAGTCTGATGGCTACAGGCAGAAATGATTTCCTGTGGCTCTCTGTGGTGCATTTTGGTATGATGAGTCTCTGGCTGAAGGTGCTCCTGTCGCCGGCCAGCACGTCATGAAGTGGATGAGACTTGTTGTCCAAGATGACCTGCACCTTGGACAGGATCCTTCTCTCTGACACCACTGTCACAGAACCCAGCTTCACTCCAATGACGTCGCTGGCCTTGCAAATCAGTCCGTTCAGTCTTATGGCGTTCTCCACCCTCAGCCTACTGCCCCAGCATACCACAGCATACAGGACAGCACTGGCAACCACAGACTCATAGAACATTCTGAGCAAGGTTCAGCAGATGTTGAAGGACCTCAGCCGCCTCAGAAAGTAGAGGCAACTTTGGCCCTTCCTGTATTGAGCATCGGTGTTCTTGACCCAATTCAGGTTATTATCAATGTGGAGCCCCGATATTTATATTCCTGCACAGTGTCCACACTGACTCCCTGGATGGTAATGGGGATCACTGGCATCCTGGTCCTCCTCCTCAGCTCAACCACCAGTTCCTTAGTCTTTGTCACATTGAGCTGCAGGTGGTTTAGCCCACACCATGTTACAAAGTTGCCTACAGCCGCCCTGTACTCGACCTCATCGTCCTCACTGATACAACCAACCACAGCTGAGTCATCTGAGAACTTTTGTAGATGACAGGGCTCAGTGCAATAGCTGAAGTCAGTTGTATAGAGAGTAAAGAGGAAGGGAGAGAGGACAGTCCTTTGTGGAGCCCCTATGTTGCTGACAACACTGTCTGACACTGTCGCAGGCGCACAAACTGTGGTCTGGCAGTCAGATAGTCCACAATCCAGGACACAAGGGGGGATCCACCTGCATTGTCATCAGCTTCTCACCCAGTAGAACTGGACGGAGGGTGTTGAATGCACTGGAGAAGTCAAAAAACATAATTCTAACAGTGCTCGTCAGCTGGTCTAGGTGAGCAGGAAGATGATGGCATCCTCAGCTCCAAGTTTAGGCAGGTAGGCAAACTGCAAGGGGTCCAAGTGTGGTTGGACCAGGGGCCGGAGCTGCTCCAGCACAAGTTTCTCCAGAGTCTTCATGATGTGAGACGTCAGCACCACAGGCCTGCAGTACTTGGAGCCACAGGGATTTGGCGTCTTAGGCACCCGAACAATGCAGAATGTTTTCCACATCACAGGGACCTTCTGTAGGCACAGGCTCATGTTGAAGATATGCTGGAGGATTCCACTGAGCTGGATGGCACAGGCTTTCAGCACCCTTGGGCTCACACCATCAGGGCCTGCAGCCTTGTCAGAGTGGAGTCTCACCAGCTGTCTTCCAACATTTTCAGCAGTGATGTTTAATGGGGATAAAGGAATCTGAGGAGGGGGAGGGGAGAGTGGGTGAACAGCAGCAGTGGTATTGATGGGAGTGTGGGTGGGGGCTGCAGGGATCGCAGTGTCAAATCTGTTAAAAAACAGGTTGAGTTCATTGGCCCTGTCAACATTGCCCTCAACCGCACTACTCCCTGCTGACCTGAACCTGGTGATAGTCCTCATCCCTCTCCAGACCTCTCTGGTATTTTTTTGCTGGAGTTTCCTCTCCAGCTTCCTCCTGTCATCCTCCTTAGCTCTTCTGATCTTCACCTTCAAGCACCTCTGTATTGCTCTCAGATTATCCCTGCTGCCATCTCTGAAGGCTCTCTTCTTCTCATTCAGGATGGTTTTGATCTCCTTTGTTACCCAGGGCTTGTTATTTGGATAACAACAAACAGTCTCAGTAGGGATGACGGAGTCAACACAGAAGTTGATATAGAGTGTAATGCACTCAGTAAGCTCATCAATGTCCTCCTTATTCAGCTCACAGAGTGCCTGCCAGTCAGTGGCCTCAAAACATCCCTGTAGTGTCTCAGCGACCTCCATTAACCACATCCTCACTGTTCTTGTGGTTGCAGGCTGGCTCTTCACCAGAGGGGCATAACAAGGGCTGAGGTGCACCAGGTTATGATCAGACCAGCCCAGTGGGGGAGGGGAGAGGAACTGTATGCATCTTTTATGTTAGCATATAGCAAGTCCAGAGTCCTCTCCTCTCTGGTGGGCCAGCTCACATACTGGGTGAAGCTGGGCAGTGTTTGTCCATGGTGACATGGTTAAAATAACCCAAGATAGCCATGAATGCAGTTGGGTGTCCAGTCTGCAAGCGAGCGGAGTGGATGATGTCACAGGCCACCGTGGGGTTGGCAGTGGGAGGACTGTAAACAGTTACCATAATAACATGGGAATATTGACGGGACAGACCAGTCGCCAACAGTTCAACGTCTGGGCAACAGATTCGCTCCTTGACCGTTATATCGTAACAGTTGTTTACGAGAACGACAAGCCTCCCTCCGTTTCGCTTACCGCTCTCGGTGCAATTCCTGTCAGCCCGAACAGTCCGGTAGCCCTCAGTGGAGACATTGGCATCAGGAGTGTCCGGATGCAGCCATGTCGCCATAAAACACATTAAGCTACACTCCTGATACTCCCTCTGGCTCCTGGCCAGCGCTGCTAATTCCTCCATCTTGTTCGCCATCGATCTTACGTTGCCCATAGTAACGGAGGGGAGAGACGGCTTAAATCTCCTCTTCTCTGTTGTTTATTATTGTTCTCCTCCTTATTGCTCTCCTCCGCTGTTTGTTTCCTCCTCTGCAATCACGATGTGTCCTTCTCCAGATCTCTTCAGGGATTTATGTGGGTCTGGACACCATGCCGGCTTCAGCGCAATCAGCTGATCCCTGCTGTAAACAATGCGGCCAAGTTGTTGTTTTTCTCCACAACGAAGAAAAACATCAAGACTCTCATAATCAACATTGCTGAAAATGAGCTTCTTGTAAAGTGCGAAATAAATTTATGTAGTAAAATAATAAGTAAAAAATAAAAAGTAAAAACACGAACAGGAGTAACAGGCCGAATACACGTTGGCGCATGCGCACTGTCTATGTGGGAAGCTGTAGATTTCAGTCATACTGAAGGTGTCATTTTTTTTTTCACTTTCAGCCCAGTCCATGTTGAAAAACTTGCCTCACTGTGGTTTTTAGGTGATTAGTGAACATCGTGACCAATTTCCTTTCTTCAGTGGGACAGTCTGGGTCAGGTGGTTGAAATTTGGACGCATTACAGTGTTCCAACAGGGCAGTGATCTCAATCATCAAAAGCAACTCTAAACAGGTGGGGTTTTAGCCTCAATATAAAGGAACTCAGTGTTTCGGCTGTTTTGCAGAATTCTGAAAGTTTGTTCCAGATGTGTAGTGAATAGAAACTGAATGCTGCTTCTCCATGTTTGGTTCTGGTTCTGGGGATGCAGAGCAGACATGAACCAGAAGACCTGAGTGGTTTGGAAGGTTTATACTGCAAAATCAGGTTTGGGTTCTCGACATGCAAGACAGTTGGGACTTTAGGAGCAGAGAAGACTGGTGGAATGAAACTGGTTAAAGAATGGATGTTGTGTTTATTAATAACTTCATCTGCCCCTGACATAACAAAGCAACGACGAGCACTTCGTAAAAAAATATTTGAACTTGCTCGGACCAGGAGTCACTTAGCAGCAAAAAAACATCATTAAAAAAGCTAAAGAAAACACTTTGGGACAGGCTCTAGTCAGTGCTGAGTCGGACCAAACAGCCACTACGAGTCGAATCTTTCGCACTGCATATAAAGAGGCTAAGCGCAACACACCACCGCATGGATCTGAAAGTGAAATTGATTGTCAGGAGTTAAACAGACTTGATATGGATAGAATACTTAATTGTAATGTTGCATGCGCAAACACATAAAAACACATTTCAGTAGAAATGAAAAGAAACTCTTTGAACAAATCATTGAGTGTGCGCCAAAACTTAGCCTCTTGCTGGATGACTCCACCAGTTTAAATAAAAAAAGCACACTTATTTTATACATAAGAACACAGCTACCAGATATGGACAAAGCAAGTAACATATTTACTGAACTGGTTGAACTAGATGATTTATCTGCAGAAGGCATTGTGCGTAATTTATTATCTGTACTGGAGGGCGTGCATTTGAACAAGGAGCTTTTGTCCACATGCTTTTGTGAACAGTCTGAGAATGATGTTTAACACACTGTAGGAGTTACCTGAGTTTTCACTTGAGCTGCAAAAAAGAGGTACAACAATAATCTTGGCTCATAAATCTATTCATCACAGTCAGAATATTTGAAGCGAGGCTGGAGTGACCAGGACGCTTTTCTGCAATCAGCAAGAGGGGAATTGAGAGACACTCCTTTCTAAGCGTTAGGCTTACTGAAGGAAAATCCAGTGACAAACTGCTAAATACAACGCAATTTTTTCAAAGTGTGGCCAAAAATTTGGAGCAGCTATTGTTGTCCCATGGTGGGCGCTTGTCCGACAAAAGTGGCTATGATCGTTTTATTGAGGTGCTACAGCGGCTTTGTCCACAGTTCTGCCTCCATGAAGCAGATGGCTGCGCTTCAACATAAACTGTCGCCGCACAGTCATCCATGCCCATAGAGGGTATGTGGAATCAGGAGGAAAAGACATTTGTGATGAACTGAAAGAAGCACTTTGCAGTGCCTTGTTGCTGAAATGTGCTATACAAATAAACTTGACTTGACTCAAGGACACAGGACTGCCACTAAGACCCGGAGCAAAGAGCGGGTCAGGGGGAAGATGAGGAGATGCACAAATATCAGAAATATCAACTGGCTTGGTATTTTGACATTTGTGTGCCTACGCGTTGTGTTGTGTATGTTCCAGTATCAGCGATGACCTCAGATAACCCTTGTCTCAGACCGCAATTTGCGTTCCGGCGTCGTTTGATTTACAAATTAAGCTCTGATAATAACTAATGAGATTTATATTCCCTTCTCAATTTCAGGACTTTATGAGCTATTAGTGACACTTTTTGGCGTGGCGTGGCGTGGCGTGGCGTGGCGTGGCGTAGTGGGTAGAGCGCTCCATGTACGGAGGCTATGGTCCTCATCGCGGTTGTCCCGGTATCTTTGCCGCATGTCTTCCCCCCTTCTCTCTACCCTCTTTCCTGTCAACTTACTGTCAGAAAAAATGGAAAAAGGCTACCGTCTCCAGTCAAAAACAGGTCATTAAAAAATAAATGAATAAAATAAAAACACTGTCTTAATTATTATATTGATGGACAAATGCTATTGGCAGGTCTTTTTAAAAGTGTGAACATGGTGAATACAAGCAAAATACTGTAAATCAGGTCCAGACAACTGCTTGTAAATTCTTGTCTACATTGTAAAAATGCTTAAAAAATGGTGGCCCCCTCATACTGCCTGTTAGACCACATGCATTCTCAGTCTTATTAAATTTCAAAGCTTATCTTTGTTATTGTTATTGACATTTTCTGTTTCTCAATAAAAGATTGAAACTGTTTTATTGCCCAGCATTAATTAAATTCACACTTGTACACATACTGAGGTTTAAAAACTCACGCAGATATATATTGTGTCATCATTCCACAAAATTCAATACATTGTTCAAATGTATAATTGAAAACCTCAGACTGAAATGATATTCAAGCTGATGATGAGTGCATGCAAACTTGTGACCGTTGCTCTAAGTTCTTCCATTAATTCAAAAATGCAACAAGATATGGCTACAGTGTGATCTTTCATTTATTTGAAGCAGTTGCGCCACAGACCTTTCAAAACTGCTGCAGTTTACAAAGAGAAACATAAGCTGACGAATGTCAGTATGTACCAAACAAGAAGCAATTGACAAGAATAATTATTATAATCACCTCTTCAATAAATATATAAATAGAAGACAATGGCTTCCTTCACCTTCAGTAGTTATGTAAATCACGTGGTTGGTTTTCTTATAATGAACATGCACAAGATCAAGCCAGCCCTAGCTTCACTATACACCCTCAGCACCTATAGGGTAGTGCAGGCTGTCCCATCTTCACAGGGTGGACAAACACCCCTCCCAGCAGTACTCTCTCCCCCCAGTCCAACAGCTTGTTCAGAGTGATGCTGAACGGCGACAACAGGCCCTGCTCCTTCGCCTCAGCTCGGCTGCACTTTTTACGGCAGGGACTCTGCTCGATGTGGCGGTCGCCTGCCGGCCTGCAAAAGTTGCTGTTGCACCTTGGCTCCGTCTCTACCCTGTCCGAGCCGTGGATGGGGAGTGCTTTCAGCATCGGGTTTTCTCCTGATTGAGGGCTGCTGCTCACTGAAGAGGGCGGGCGGAATCCCAAGGGCGTCAGAGAGAGTGTGAGGCTTTTACGTTTCTCCAGGAGAGAGGCAGAGCCTGATGGGAATTGTAGTTGTCTGCACTGTGCTGCAGGTTTTCTGGCCTCACAGGGGCTCAAAGCTGGAACCTCATATGGCTTCTGGTTGCATTGTTGATTTTGACACATTGTCAGATCAAGCGTCCAAGCTCTCCGCTGGTTCCCACTGTCATCTAAGAGCGAGTTTCTCATCTGTGTTGTATCCTTGTGATGTGATGAGTCCCCAGTGACAGTGTGGGTGCGATAGTTCCTGTTCTGACTGCACAAAGACCTGTTCACTCCATCCTCTGTGGATGGTTCCTGATTCTCCTGCTGTTGTTGCTTGATTAAATCACAGCTGGAGGCCTTATGCTTCAGGGTGCCTTGGAAGTGCTGCAGCTGACCCAGGAAGTTGAAGTTTGGGGAAATGGAAGGCCGACGCTCTTTCACAAACCTTATAAGGGGACAGAGAGGATGTGGGTCAGAGCTACTAGTGAAGCACATTTCACACAATGACTCATATCTTTTCTGTAAATAACAGCAGAACAGAAAAAGATACACATCCAGTCAGACTGAGAAGTACAGAGAGAATATGGCTCCACCCAGGGACAGACTGCGGAGAAAAAATGGCCCAGGAGTTCCTAACAGACTGGCCCACCGACTGCTGTTTGGTTAAAATTTTAATTAATTTTCATTCTGAGATGACCAATATAATTTTTCATTATGTCCAAAATACCAACCTTTAAGCAGGTATTAAATATACTTTTCATTAAGGCAACATTTCTTTGTTAAAATGTTTTTTTAATTGGCTGGATATGATGTTCTAACCTTAAATACCATGTTTTCATTGCTGTAAGCAGAAAATCCTCACATTTCCAGAAAAAAAGGTTTGAAAAGATCAGTCTGAGTGTAATTAATCTATATAATGTATTTCACTTTGTGAATCAAGTTTTTCTTCTCTTCAATATAAAATTTTTCTTTTCAACAATATTCTAATTTATTGAATTTGACTGTTTGGTTTTAGTACATGACTTATTGAGAAATGATTATTGTTATTCTAACCCTCATGCTTTGCCTTCATTCTTATAAATGCTCTTCAAGCAGCTCTTCTCCTTTCCCCATATCAGAATCTAAGCTTTGGTCCCTCTGGCTTTCTGTTGGCTCAGCTGGGTCATCCTCAGCCACAGTCTATGCAAGACATTAGTATTGTTAATGTGTATGTTAAAAAAAAACAAAAACATGCCATGTCAACAAAAATATTTTCACATTAGAAATATAATATATGCTAACCTCGCTTAAGCTGCTGCTTGCAGTGTCATCTGACCTTTCATGTGTGGTGGAAATACGAGACCCAGAACTATGGGAAGGCTCACCAAGCAGGTCAGAAAGTTTTACATTCGCTGACACACACTCCTGCAGGGCAGGCCTGATGAACTAGAGCCGCTGCGCTGCGCATCTATCTCTCTGCTGGATGCCAGAGAGAAACAGAGATTTAATTTATGTGGCACTAATAGGGACAAGGCATTTCTTATTTTGTGAATGTTTCGTTTTTAATAAGCGCCACTGTTTGTTTTAGTAGCTTGGGCTTATCGGGAAGAATTTTTCTGATCTCCGCTCTTCATTGTCAGCTCAGCTGACCGGCCCTCCCTGCAGCGCTTGTTCATGTGTTACAGATCAGCTTCATGAGGCGCGTAGCAGAGCTGATCTGCCTGACTGGAATGGAGGACAGGTAGAGAAGCCTTTTGATATGGCATAGTTTGGGGTACAATGGCCCAGCAAAACATCAGTGCCCCAGAAACTGTCGGCTCTTGCTTACTGGCACTCGCGCTTGCCCTGCGTCTGCCCACTACTCCAGGGGCCCACCGGGGACTTCTCCGGTTGCCCCGTATGCCAGTCTGCCCCTGGCTCCACCACAGCGCGTTGTGGGCCGAGACAAGTCCATAAACTGTTTCTCTTCATAAGACGGTGGCTAAAAGTTTGTGACACCAAAAACACCAGCCTTTTAAAACAGCTGTTACTCCACAAACTATATAGACACATTAATAAAATGCACTCCCAAGTGTCCTCCAACAGAGGAGTTCAAGTCTCGACTGATGACTGAAACTAAATATTGTCGTGGAAAGACTGAAAAACTAGCTGTTTCTTGGCTATGAGCACCACCTGAGTCTATGTGATGGCAGCGGCCGTCATTGAATTGCATTATAAAATGTATTTGTTTTAAGCTTTGTGCATTTTTGAATCAAAATGTGCTTAGGAAGAAAAATATATTGGCTGCAATGCATCTAATTATGACACGCTGATGATGAAATCATGACACGATCACCTCTGTGCGTCACTGATGGTAAAGGCTGAAAGGCCTCATATATTTCTTCACCTCTTTCATAAAACACCAGCAGCTGGTCTGATGAGGACTTCTCGCCATCTAGGTGTAATTAGTGACAGGACCGAAGGGGAATGCGGGAGCTGAAGTCTGTTGTTTCATTTCTGAGCCACCAAGCAAGGTGTGAAAGTTCAGCAACAGTCAGCATATGGAAGGGCAAACCAGCTTTGTAGCTGGATGGTTTGATGAATGGATGTCATACACTCATATATAACCTGTATAATAATATACTGACTGAGGATGAAGTCATCTGCAACGGCCACATCATGAAACTGTTGTGTAAAAAAGAATTATGCTTCTTAGAAAACCACATTGGTATCTTTGATTTCATCCAACCCCAAACATTTTTTCTGTTGAATTGAATTGAATCTTGAACAATCAAAATGTTCTCCAGCAACTTGCAGGGAATCATAAACATATTTTAATTCAAAATATTTGGTGTAAGTTTTTACTACTTCAAGCAAAGAAACATGGTTTTCAATTCAGAATTGCAGCATTCCCCACTGTTTGTGTCATGTGACCTGCTTTGCTCAGACAGCTTACTGTGCAGAGGAAGACTGCACAGACAGCAGCTGTAACAGTTTATGAAGCAAATTTTCTTCACATATAATAAACTAAAACCGCAATGAAATATGTTTATGGCAATTTATCAATGAGGAGTATAAAAACAGAGAGTAACAACCATGCTAATGTTAGCCTAGCACTTCAGCAAATCATGGCCAGTGAGAGCATCACGAGACTTTATTAAAGACTAGTTGTATGTGCCAGTCAAACATATCATTAGCATTAGTAATAAATGATAAAACTTTTGCCTATGTATTAAACAAACATCTGCTATAACGTTCACTTCCTTAACCCAGTTAAACCTGTGTTGGGACAGTAAATGGAGGCTGTCCTCGTCGCGACAAAATCTCTGCCGCTGTCAACAAAAATAGAAGAGACAGACTAGAGTCTCGGACTAGGAATCAGCAAAGCCTAATCTTTAATAATTTAGATCGTATCAGGGACATTCCCTAATCTACACACCTGTGCTCACAATTGGCAAACATGTGAAAACTCACTTCAGACATCAGCAATCTTTGATTTCAAAATGGCCACCATTTTTTTTCTCTTATTACATAATTTCTATTTGGTTTCTATATTTAAATCCAGTTTCAATTGAGGTTAGCAAAAAATGAATAATTCACAAGGTTAGTTGCTACTTATTTTAAATGAAACCAGATAGTCCTGAAGCTCAAGCTTGCATTTTTTGTTGAAAAAACAAATCTGTTTTCTTCTCATAGTTAAAAACCAACCCATACAGTTATATATTTCTCAATAAATCTGTTTACATCTGAATTTCCCAGCTGTGGGACAATAAAATATATTTTTACTCTGTTCTATCATAGATTCTCTATCTATTTCAAAGATCAGAAGAAAAAGTCATGATTATTTTCTGATAGAAGACTTTGTGTGCACAGTTACCTAATAAGACTTTTTTTCAAAACACAGTTCAGGCATGTAAAGCATGATACTACTAGTTAATTTAAGTTCAAGGCAAGAAGGAACGGCCTGTGTGCTACACCTGTATGCATGATCCAGGTCCATTTCCAGGCTGTACATGACGTAGGCCACAGCCAGAGCTGGGGAGCGAGAGATTCCTGCTGCACAGTGCACCAACACCGAAGCCCCAGAAGACATGGCTGCATCTGCACACACCAAACAGACCCATGGGTCAGCAAGGCAAATTCAGTGGTACAATTAAGATCAGACAGCTGTTTGCATTAACAAGTTAGAATTGCATGCTGAAGAACGAAAAACTTTGAAGCAGATCTTCAGGTTGTTAGTGGCATTTTAAGTAACGTAAGTAAGAAAAGGAGGGAGAGAGAGTCCTGACCAATGAAGTTCAGTGCCTGTGGGATCCAGGGCAGCAGGTCATCCCACAGAGAGTCATCGATGGGGATACGCAAGTATCTGGAGCGAGGCAGGAAAGAAGGCTGGGGGCTACATCGGCTCACACTCAGGACGTAGGAAATACCCAGAGAAGCCAGTCGATCCTGCAGACACACACAAATACACACATATTTTTCTATCACTCTTTCTGTATTGTAATTCAAAAAAGTGCTTCAGTGCATTATTTTAATACTTTCACATCATTTTCAATCAAAATAGAGAGAGAAAATCCTTTTTAACAAAACTCCAAGTTAGTTAAGAAGTACAATCATGTAGATTCAGTGTCTCCCCTGTGTGTGTTTTAGATCGCTCCTCTGGGGAAGCTGGAATTTTGTTAATGTGTATTTTTGTTAGGAAAAATCTTTTACTAAAATATATGGGGCAAAGATTAATAGTCAGACCATAATTCTAGTCTAAAAAAACTGATTACTGGCTTAACATAAATAAATTTATGGAAGAAAAATAGTGTTATTAGAATCATACTTTTTCAGACATTGAATTTATAACACTGATTTTTTTTTTTATCCTGTGGAATTATGTATAGGATTTTTTTTTACTTTAAATTCGCCAGGAAAAATTTCAGCTGGAAAAATTTGCATGCAGAAATTTATCTGCAAATGTGGTGACCTTCTGGTGACCCAAGACAAAGCAATTAGCATTAGATGGACTCAAGCAACTTTTAGCCATTCAAATTATGGCTAAAAAAAAAAAAAAAAGTATGATTCTAATGACACTATATTTCTTCCATATAAATCCATCCTAAACAGTGACACCAACACAATCTGTAAAAGGTAATTGTTGTTAAAAGTCAGCTTTTTCCATGGTAAATCTAATGCACATCATTTTCTTTTACAGTTGTCCAGAGAGTTTTAGATGCATTTGATTGAAGAAAGGAGATGTTTCAGTGAGCTGCAGCATTTCTTTTAGTTTTACTTTGCCAGTCTTTTGTCCTTCCTAGTGCCAACTTTAAATCCCTTAAGTTCTGCTATAACCCTTTGATTCTAAGTGGCTCCCTGCTCGCTGCCCTTTAAAAACTTTCTGGATGCGCCCCTGGTAGCAGCGCGAAGGACTGCGCAGACTCGCTCCTGTCTTGGTTATTACCTGCGTCACGTCGCGCTCCGCTCCAAGGTAGAGCCGCGGCAGGATGACAGACACCGGGGGTCGTTCTGCCTCTTCGTCCCGGGACCAGACCATCTGCAGCGTCACAACATCTAAGTTATATGGTAGCATTTAGTATTCTTTTAGTATGAGGGTATTATTCATGCATTTTCCTCTTAGTCGTGAGGATGGTGAATAGCATGAATACGTGGTGTAATAAACTTTTTTCTTCCAAGAGCAGAGCAGAAAGAGCATTATCGAGCGTCTCCTACAGCTTTCTCTGACAACAAGCAAGTTATAAACAGCCACTGTTATGGTGATCATTTTTCCTCAAGAAGAGCTGATTTTAAAAAAATAAACATTACTTACTGTGTGTGGAACGTCCTCCTCTTGCAGCAGCAGGCTTGCAGAAGCTTCCTCTCTGTTTGCAGTTTGATGAACTAACACACCGTCCGCAGCAGCTGCCTGTAAACTCTCCGTGCTGATCGCTGTGTTCTCTGACTCTGCTGTGCATCTAAACGATGAGCTCATCCTATTTCCAACAATAGATCAGTTATGGGTGATGTCATCTTCAGCCAATCAGCGTGCTACCACACCCGCAGGCGCACTGTCTCACTCTTTCTTGCAGCAGTTAATCTGACAAACGAGCTTCATCAGAGAACTGAGTCTAATTTATTATATTTGGTTGTAATAGAGTTTTCTCCACCCCCACAACTCCGCACGGATTTATGGAAATGCGGAGCTCCTCACGCATTGCACGCAACAGAACCCAGCATGCGCTTCATCTTACAATCCATTCTCATTTCTGACTAAAATCTGCTCCCAGTGTTGTGTTTAGCTGCTCCATGAAAAGATGAGTGGTGCCTTCGGGAAGTGTTGTCCGAAGTGGTGGAGTGGGGTGCAAGGCATCAAAACCAAGCCATGAAAATATAGATGTCCAATAACATCTATATCTCTCGATGATGCATTTCTTAACATGCCTATTTATTCTGTCTTTGTTTCAAATCTTAAATTTATCCACGAAGGAAATGTTTTATGTATTTTTATTTAAATGTGGCCATCTCATTCGGCCCAGATTGATTAACTCTGTTTCCATTACTGGAAATTCTCAAACCATGTCATTTTGCTAAAAGAGTAACTGACCCCCAAATCAACTGTTTTGCGTATAGTGTCTAAACTGGTTCTTTATGTTTCTGTGCAAATGTTGACGTTTTCGTGTAAATGTATTTAATTCTGCAATATTTTCCTTAAAACCCTCTTAGTAATTCCCTCCTTGTGTTGAAGGGCAGGGGCGGTCTGGCATACGGGGCTTCCAGGGAAATCACCGGTGGGCCGCTGGCCCGCGAACCACCTGACACCGGTGAGCGCGACAGCAAGTACACACGAGGCGACAGGTTCTGGGCCGCTGATGTTTTGTTGGGCCATTGTGCCCCAAACTATGCCATATCAAATGGCTTCTCTGCCTCTCCTCTGCTCCAATCAGGCAGATCAGATCTGCTGCGCATGGCTGCAAAGCTGATCTGCAACACATGAACACCCGCTACAGGGCCGGCCTGCTGAACTGATAATGAACTATGCTGAGATGACCAATGTAATTTTTCATTATATCCAAAATACCAACCTTTAAGCAGGTATTAAATATACTTTTCATTAAGGCAACATTTCTTTGTTAAAATGTTTTTTTAATTGGCTGGATATGATGTTCTAACCTTAAATATCATGTTTTCATTGCTGTAAGCAGAAAATCCTCACATTACCAGAAAAAAAGGTTTGAAAAGATCAGTCTGAGTGTAATTAATCTATATAATGTATTTCACTTTGTGAATCAACTTTTTAGGTTGCAGAACTGATCTGTAACACATGAACACGCACTGAAGGGCAAACAATGAGCAATAACGTTCCTCAGCTTTGCACATCTGTGATTTATTTACGCAGAGAGGAATGGGTGTCCTCTCTGCTCTGACTGCAGGACGGACCCTTGTGTAATGAATGTTGTGGACTTTTCTTTATCAAAGAGGAAAACTACTCAGTAAATTGGAAAAAGATCGATCTTTGTCTTTGCAAATTTATTCAAAGGCACGTGGCATTTGAAGTCTCTGTCACTGACCAAGTCAGAAAAGCAGAGCAACATCTCAAAGACACACAGTCATACACTTTTGCTATCAGGGAGTACATTCCATAGAAGCAACAATTTTGAAGAGAGAGAACAAGATGCAGGAGTTTCACATCAGCCAGTACAACCCAGTTCTTATCTTATACAGCCCTCCTGTCATGATTTTAGTATGTTGTCTGACCCACATGCAGAGAACACTCTCAGGAGACTCAAAAAAGTTCAAAGGTTTATTACATATTATGGTTATGTTAATGAAAGAGTGATCCAGGACAAAATGGTTCGCAAGCAGTCGCAGGACCTCTGAAGAGAATGGTTCTGAATATACTTGAACGGTTGAGGTGTTCCACCAGGGGGGTCTTAGAGGTGGTCTGGAGGATTTCAGGTTCACAAATGAATCCAGGTACTTAAATTAGGATTGACTAGATGGTACAGTGGAGGGCGGACAGGGTTCGATCACACGATGGAGGAACAAGGAAGAGGTGCCAGCCAGAGTCTTGTCTCCAGGGATTCTATGGAGGATTTTCAAGTGATTTCTAGGAGTCGAGGGGAAACAAGCTGGAACAGAATCCGTACACTCATCCAAGTAACCTTAGGAGCAAAACACAGAAGTATCTTCTTACAGGAAGAAACAAGGTTCAGCTCGGCTCGGCTCGGCTCCGCTGAACATTTTCAACTTGTGTCGCATCTGAAACCCACGTGTGCACATCTACGTGTACAACCTTGATATCTCACATGCACAAATTTTGCCGTCACTTGGCTGGAGGAGGGCAAGTGATTGTCGCCTCATCGTGGCAGTTCCATAGGAAAAGAATGGAGAAGGAGTGACGTTGCCTCCCATATGTCCCCTTAAGACTGACTGCAATGCTTAGGAAGCAGGGGCTTACGGCAGCACACTCTTGTTCAGGACAGAGCAGAGCTGCAGAATGATTGGTGCTTTCAGGTCACGATAAAAGTCTCCAGTAACAGAAAAAAGTCACTAGATTTGTCACTAGTTGCTTTTTTTTTAATCGAAAAATGTTGCTAGAGGGGTCTGAAAAGTCACTTAATATAGCAACAAAGTCGACAAGTTTGGCAACATTGCTTCTTTCATCCTGACCACAGCCACGCTTAACCCCCTGCACTTATCTCCACACTTGGCTGTGCACCTCAGTGTCTCTTGGCTTCTCCCACTTTGTTGGAATTTTTCAAAATAGGTCCTTTTCATATGACGTCACACAACTTTCGTTCTGTCTCAAAGCAGGGTATCTTTACTTCCGGAGGATGGAGTTCACACAGTCGCTAATACATCTGCCACAAATATGGTTTGATGATATACTATGACTTGCCAACAAGTTTTCACTGACAACACGTTCAAAACTTAACAAAGGCTACAAGTTCTTCATTGGACGGTATTTGGTTGACCATGGAGGTACGTATTTTTGTCTTTTCTATCTGTTAATTAACATGCTAGGATAGCTTTAGTCAATTTGTTAGCTAGCTAACATCATGTGACCTTTCTGTTTTGCAAATAGAATGTCTTTAGGCTCTAATCTTGATTAGGTTCTTATAGTATAGACTGGGGTCACCCATCACGTAAAATACTGAGTCGTTTGTTATTTGGCAGTTAAATGTTTCCTGGTGCTGCTGGAGCATCCTGCAGTTTCAGTTGCCTGGAGACAGACACCACACACCTGCGCTTCTTTTTTCAATGTTCACCCGTTAATCCACCATGTCCTCTGAAGTTAAACTCTTGCAAAGATACAGACATGAGTAGGAAGACGCTCATCCCAGGCTGAATAGCTTCAGTGAAGATGAAAGGTGCACAGTGAGCTGTCTGATATCAGGAGATAAACATTTCAAACAAATAAGAATTTAGAAGACTCGGGCATCAGAGTCACAACTCTTCATCCCCAAGTCATCTAAATGTCTATTCAAAGCACAAGCTTTGCTAATAGATTAACAGTAAATAAATAGACATTGTCAAGGGAATATATATATATATATATATATATATATATATATATATATATATATATATATATATATATATAGATAGATAGATAGATAGATAGATAGATAGATAGATAGATAGATATTTCTCTCCCCTATATGGAGTGCCAAGTGTAAAATTTGAATGCAAAAGATTTAGCAGACAGTTTTTTGATATTTAGGTTACTTTTCTCACATTTAGCACACTTTCATCACATTTAAAATGGAAATGTCTAAAAAAACTGTCATATATTACCATGTTTGCATTTCACAACGACACATGGATAAGAAATATTCTTGTAGTGGCTCATTGGGTTTGGTTGAATGTAACTGCCACTGGAAGCACTTCATTCTAACATACACTACCTACTGTAAGCATTGGTTTCACACGTTTTATGTTGAGAAAAAGTGTTTATTCTGCCTAAATTTGTTATTTTGTAATCAGTTATTTGTGTATACTTTTCATATTAGCCTTTAAAATGCAAGAATTTGCACCAAACTTAATATATTTTGTCTGTCATTTGACTATTTATAAATATAAAATAAGGTGCGAAGTTACTCAGTGCATAAGTAGCCTTTTTAAATACTCATATACTTTGAGTAAAATATATATTGAAGTAGAAGTTCTCTTACTTGAGAACAATTTTTGGCTACTCTACCAACCTCTGCAATTCAAACAGTATTTTTTATCCATGTGTTGTTGTTAGCATAGATATTAACTTGGCTTATAGGACCTTTGTATTGAAAGAACATAGTGTTCAAAACACAAATACATATAACTAAATACTTAAGGAAAACCACTTACCTTACCATCATTCCTGGGCTTGATCCCAGGGGAAATGCAGTCTGAAGAGCAGCTGGGACACCAGCAGCTCATTCAATCGTTCCTGCCTGGAGCGACCTGACATAACCGACGAAACACAGCTAGCTTTCAGGTCGAAAGGTTGTGGGCGTGTCTACAAATACCTAGAGTAGTTCGAGGGACGTGGTTAATTTGCATATCTTCCAAACATTTAGCTCAGAGATTTAAGATTTAGATTTAACATTTAGATATATTATTTAGGATTTAGATATAGATTTAACAATTATTTATAATATTATTTATTATTCATTATTTAGATTTAACATTTAGATTTAGCGCGCGCACACACACACACACACACATACATATATATATATATATATATATATATATATATATATATATATATATATATATATATATATATATAGCGGCTGGGTAGCTCAATGGGTAAGTCACCCAACCTTCACCCGGGAGACCGGGGTTCGAATCCAGGCCGGGTCGCTTTGTTCAGATATCCAGTGTGGGTCCTTAGGCAAGATCCTTGGCGCTACTGCCTACCTCATGATGAGTGACAAAGGAATACACGCCATGCCGGCTCAGACGTTGCCCGGCCAAACAAGGTCTGCGTCAGGTGCTGGGGAACCAGGGCACCTTCACGAAAAATGGGTTACTGGAACAAGACGGAATTGGGCGAGAGGTGAAAACTTGGATCTGTTGGAATGCTACTACTCAAGTAACCCTAGTCAGAGAGGTTACATGCAATGAATGCGGGAGGAATGGTTACGTCGACATCCCCATTCAACACTAACTGCCAAACAACTAATAGCTCAGTGTTCCAACATCCGCAAACGGCAAATGCTGTCACAAGTTGAGATAGACGAGGTACAACACAAATGCTACGGCAAGGGGGAGCCAGGACGCCAGGTCAGAGGGGAGTTAGTTTCAACTCCCCACCCGGAGATTGGGTATGCAGCCCCAATAATGAACGAACCATCAAAGCTGAACGAGGCAGCAACTGACCTGAGAAGTAGGATCGTGGCCCGAATGAACACCAGGCAATCCCGATGCCAATCACAACAGCTGAGTGAAGTACCATCAGAAAGTCTCATTGAAGATGTGAATGCAGCATTGACAACGATCCCTACCAACACCATAACGGAAACCAATGAGCTGGTGTACAACTCAGCATCAGTGATCCTTGAGATGCGCGGCTATAGGATCAACCATGAGATTCAATACCCACCATGGAAAAGACGGTTAGAGGCTAAAATCAAGGTAACAAGGAGGGAAGTGAGCCAATTGTCAGAGCTCCAAAGAGGTGCAATCAAAAGACCGGTACCCAAGCGGTACAGCCAGATGCCCATACCTGAAGCGCTCGAAACTGCCAAACAAAGGCTCCAAGCCTTGGCCAGTCGCCTAAAGAGGTACACGAGAGAAAATGAAGCCAGGAGGATTAACCGGCTCTTCTCCACCCAACCAGCTAAAGTGTACTCTCAATGGCAGGGTAATAACAACAGAGCAGACCCACCAAGGCTGGAGACCCAACAGTACTGGAAAGGCATATGGGAAAGGGAGACGACCCACAACAGCAATCCACAGTGGCTAATATGACCACAGCAAGCCCCAGTAACTATTACAGTGGCAGATGTCTAAGAAAGAGTCAGCACCAGGTCCTGACATGATCCATGCCTACTGGCTAAAGAAACTCACTGCCCTCCATGAGCGAACCAGCTGCTACAAAGTGGGACTCACCCTGAATGGTTAACTGAAGGGCGCACAATCCTGATCCAGAAAATCCTGATCCCTCAAAGGGTTCGGTCCCATCCAACTATCGGCCAATAACCTGTCTCTCTACAACATGGAAGCTCATGTCAGGCATCATAGCAGCTAAGATAGGAAGGAATACATAAATACCAGAGGAGCCAAACACCAACACCAACTCCTGGTAGACCAAACAGTCGCCCGAGACTGCAAAACCCGACACACCAACCTGTGCACGGCTTGGATTGATTACAAGAAAGCCTATGACTCAATGCCACACACTTGGATCATTGAATGCTTAGAGATGTACAACATCAACTCTAAGAGCCTTCATTGCAGCCTCGATGGGGATGTGGAAAACCACCCTTGAAGCCAACTACAAGCCAATTGCACAAGTGTCCATCAAATGTGGCATATACCAAGGAGACGCTCTGTCCCCACTGCTGTTCTGCATATGGGCACCACGTCGCTGTCCCCTCATTTCCGCGGGTGCGACTTCACCTCGCCACTGTACAGCCTCTTGGCCTGGTTTCGGCATCCTTCCACCAATACATTCTTCATCCCGACATTCTTTGTTCTCTATGCTGATTGAATGATGTATTTTTTAACTGGCAGCTGACAGGCCAAACCTCAGGGTACACCTACATCACAACCAGTGGCGGACTGGGGAGAAAAAGTGGCCCGGGAGTTCCTAACAGAATGACCCACCCACTGCTGTTTGGTTAAAATTGTATTTAAAAATATAGACTTATATACACTGCTCATAAAAATCAAAGGGAACACTAAAATAACACATCCTAGATCTCAACTAATTAAATATTCTCATTGAAAAACTTTATTATTAACACAGTGGAATTGATTGAGAAGAAAATAACACAAATTATCAATGCAAATCAAAATTATGACCCCATGGAGATCTGGATTTGGATTCATATTCAATATGAAAGTGGAAAATAACATGACGGGCTGATTCAACGTCTGTGAATATTCCTCAAGACAAGTCTAAATGAGGCTCAGCAGTGTGTGTGGCCTCCACGTGCCTGTATGACGTCCCGACAACGCCTGGGCATGCTACTGATGAGACGATGGATGTTTTCCTGAGGGATCTCTTCCCAGACCTGGATTAGAGCATCAGTTAGCTCCTGAACAGTCTGTGGTGCGACTTGTCATTGGTGGATTAAACGAAACATGATGTGCTCAGCTGTATTCAGGTCTGGGGAACATGCAGGCCAGTCAATAACATCAATGCCCTCATCATGCAGGAACTACTGACACACTTCAGCCACATGAGGTCTACCATTGTCATGCATAAGAAGGAACCCAGGGCCCACTGTACCAGCATATGGTCTCACAATGGGTTTGAGGATCTCATCCTGGTACCTTATGGCAGTCAGGGCACCTCTGACTAGCACATGGAGGGCTGTGCAGCCAATCGCCAATCGTCCTGCATGGTGTTGGGTTGTAAGGACACGCCCTATATGTGGACATTAGGCCCTCATACCACCCTCCTCCTTATGGAGTCTGTCTCTGACAGTTTGAGTAGAAACATGCACATTAGTGGCCTGCTGGTGGTCATTTTGTAGGGCCCTGGCAGTGGACCTCCTGTTCCTCCTTGACCAAAGGGTAGGGTTAGGTAGCAGTCTTATGGCCCCCTTCATGTCTCCTGGTGTACTGGCCTATCTCCTGGTACCTATTCCATGCTCTGGACACTGTGATGAGAGACACAGCAAGTCTTCTTGCCACCGCTTGCATTGATGTTCCATCTTAGATTAGTTACACTACTTGAGCAACTTCAGTAGGCTGTAAAAAACGCCTCATGATGCCTCTATGTGTGACAGCACTGACAACATGAAAAAGTGACAAAGTTCAACCAGAAAGGATGAGAAGAGAGAAATGATCTGTGGTCACCTCCTGCAGAATCACAATTTTTCTCTTCAACAATATTTTAATTTATTGAATTTGACTATTTGGTTTTAGTACATGACTTATTGAGTAAAAATTATTGTTATTCTAACCATAGTGCTTGGCCTTTGTTCTTGTAAATGCTCTTCAGGCAGCTCTTCTCCTTTCCCCATATCAAAATCTAAGCTTTGGTCCCTCTGGCTTTCTGTTTGCTTAACTGGGTCATCCTTAGCCACAGTCAATGCAAGAAATTAGTCTTGTTAATGTGTAAAGGGCTATGTACAAAACATGCCATGTCAACAAAAACATTTTCACATTAGAAATATAATATATGCTAACCTCGCTTAAGCTGCTGCAGGCAGCGTCAACTGACCTTTCATGTCTGGTGGAAATACAAGACCCAGAACTATGGGAAGGCTCACCAAGCAGGTCAGAAAATTTTACATTTGTTGATGCACTCTCCTGCAGGGCTTTCTTTTTTCTCTCTCTCATCTTTTTAGTGCCAACTTTGCTTTCGCTGCTCCATGTTCGCGGCTAATGTGGAGTTATTTAATGTTGCTTATAGTGACAGTGATTGACAGGTAATTTTCTGCAGAGGAATGAGATGACGAACTAGAGCCGTTGCACTGAACTCCATTTGTCTCTGACATCTGCTGGATGACAAATGGAGATTTAATTTATGTGGGACGAATAGAGACAAGGCATTTCTTATTTTGTGAATGTTTAGTTTTTAATAAGCAACACTGTGTGTTTTAGTAGTTCGGGCTTATTGGGATGAGTTTTTCTGATCTCCAGCTCTCCAACTGCACTCTGCAGAGCTGATCTGCCTGATTGGAGTAAAGGAGAGGAGAGCCATTTGATATGGCATGATTTGGGGCACAATGGCCCAGCAAAACATCAGCGCCCCAGAACCTGTTGCTTCTTGCATACTTACTGTCACGGTCACCCTGCGTCTGCGCAGGGTGGTGGGCCGGTGGTTCACGGGCTAGTGGCTCACCGGGGACATCCCCAGTATGCCTGTCTGCCCCTGATCACAACAGATGACTGTCGTTAACCAGACTGTCCAAGTCAACAGTGTATTAAAACATAAGCACTAAAAAATCAGTGGCAGCTCCAGATTTGTTTTCTCCAGGTGCTAAAGAGAGCCAAGCATTTCACTAAGGGGGGTGATATGAAGGATTATTTGTTGCTATAGTTTTCAACACAGATGCAAGCACGGAGGGTCACACAGAACTCTGATATCTGCAACATACACCAATTAAGTCAACAATATAACAAACTGCTTTTGCACATTTTTTGCTGCAACTTTCTTTTAACAAACTCAACCAAACTTAGAAGAGAAGGCAACACAAATAATGAATTAGCCAATTACATGGAAGCAACAAAATGAGCTTTGGTATTTAGAATGGAGACAAAAGGAGATTTATGCAACATTTAAAGTTGCAGTATGTAACTTTTGCTATTGCCGTCTAAAGAAATTTACCGCTCCCAACATAAAACAACCAATCAGAGCCAGGAGGAAGGTCTTAGTGCTGTCAATCATGCATGTGTACTCGCCGCTAATGGTGAAAAAACAACTTACCGTTCCAGGAAAACTGTTCATCTGCTGTCATCGGTGGCAATGCTAACTAGCCTTAGCATTAGTGGCAGGCTATGTTATGATCCAGGTCCTGCATAGCAGAGAGCAAGGGGGAGTGTGTGAGCAGTGGGTACATGAGGATGACTGAAAGCACAAAGACCCTCCTCCTGGCTCTGATTAGTTGTTTCTGACTGAACGCTGTATTTCTGCAGTTAGTACTGGGAGCACTGGGAGAAGGAAGAGGAGCTTGATTTTTTTCACAGATTATCTGTTTTATACTGTCACGACATAATAATTTTAACAAATATGTAAAAAAAAACATTTTCATAAAAGTTACATACTGCTGCTTTAATGGTCGGCTGTTCTGGGTATGTGATGGGCTGTCCTGATTATTTCAGAAATTGCTGATATACTGGGATTTTCATCTACAACCATCATTCAGGTTTGTAAGTAGTGGTCCGAAGAAGACTGAAAAAAAGAAATTCAGTGAGAAGCAATTGTCTGGACAAAAATGCCTTGTTGAAGTTTGAGGATAATGGTCAGACTGGCTTGAGATGGAAAAAAGGTAACAGCAGCTCAAATAATCATTTGTTACAACCAAGGTATGTAAAATATGGTATTTGAAAACAAGGATCAATCCCATCTTGTTTCAGTGGTTTAGGGTGCTTCTGGTGCTGCAGCATTGCAAGGGATATTTTCTTGACCAACTTGGGCCACTTAGTACCAACTGAGCATTGTTTAAATGTCACAGCCTACCTAGCTGTGGTTGTTCACGTCATCAATTCCTTTAAGGCCACAGCATATCCATGTTCTGATAGCTACCTCCAGCAGGATAATGCGACCTGTCACAAAGGTCAAATCACCTCAAATTGGTTTTTATTTATTTATCAAGGGTTTTTATGGCACTAGTGGCCTTTATTCAACAGTGGCTAGGCAGGAATAAGAGCAGAGAGAGAAAAGGAAGATATGCAGTAAATGTCCTGGGGTCTGAAATCAAATTGGGGACAATTGTATTGAGGACTTTAGCCTCTGTATATGGTGCACCTGCTCTATTGAGCAACATGCCACCCCCTCATATTGGTCTCTTGAACACAGCAAAGAGTTCACTGTATTCTAATGACCCTCACAAGAATTCAATTCCAAAGAGCGCATTTGGGATGTGGTTTAACAGGAAATATGGATCATGGATGTGCAGCAACTGTGTTGTACTATACTGTCAAAATGGAGAAACATGATCTGGGGAATGTGTTCAACATCTTGTTCAATCTCTGCCATAAATAATTAAGGCGGCTTCCATTAATAGCAAGGTGTACCTAATAAAATGGCCAGTGAGTGCAAAAGTTTGTGTCTGCTTTATTTAACAGCACCTACTTTTAGAGTCAATTTATTTTTTCTATAAATCAGATCAAACAGAACTTGTCTGTCAGTGATTAAATACATTGTGACTTTAGGTTAATCTAAAAAGTGTGCCACTGTGCTTTAGATTAACAGTGCTATGCCATTGCTATGAGTTGGACTAATACAACAGAGTTTATACCATTGAGAATTATTTTTTCTTTGAGAGGGACCACACAGACCAACCAAATATTTTCTTGGCGGTGTTTGGTTATCCAGAGGGAGCTTTAGCATCTCCTAGTGCCACCACTGCATAAAAAAAAGTCAAAATCAGAGGAAAAATCATGCAAATAAAATTAAAACTAGACATAAAAATTACAACAAAATCAGAATGTGACATCCGTAATAATCTCAGAAACATTTAGATGCTCATGTTAGTAAGTCCAGATAAGTGTATAGTTGAAAGAGTAAACTTATGCTGCTGGTTGTTTGAAAGGGTTAGATAAGAACCAACATTTCAAACCACCTTTATAAAGGTAGTAAATCAAAACAGAAAATGTGGAACATGATGGTTATCCAGTCAGTCTTGTCTAAAACTTGTTGGCTGTAAAAGGGCAATACCTAGAAATTGGAAAATATGAAAAGTCAAAATTCTTTGAAAGGCCTTTTACATTCTTTGATGTTCATGTGTCGTTAAAACTGTGGGTCATTACTTTAGGTGAAGACAGAAATCTGTGATTTCTCAGCTTGATTAGGCTTGATCGGCTTTCCCCTCTGGATGGGTGGATTTTCAATATCAGTGAGGTACTTGAAAAGAAAGATGGAGGAGATGCAAGTAATCATTTCAAAGTTAACTATATTACTCTACAAGTCCAGACTTGTCTGTAGTTCACTAATGCCTTGTTTCCACTGAGCAACATGGTACACTATTTCATGGTCAGGCGTATTCAGGAAAGAGTTTCCACCGCCAGTTGGACTCTCACTAAGGCAGGTGGGGTTAAACTAAAACGCCTAATGTGGCGTCATGCTAGTACAATGACAAACATGACGCATTAGTATGTCTCATGCTTGTTGAAAGCAGTGGCATTTTTCTGTCCCCCAAACAATGGACTATGTTGTGTGACGGCAGTAGCTCTGCCCTAGCCCTACCATTGTTCTATCTGTTGCCAATCATATCGCTTGTGCACAATACCCGGCTTGGCCAGGCTTTTACCACCCCTGAGGTGATTCCAAAAAACGGGTAGGAACTGCGTAGATCTGCAGACGGAGGTGAATATGGCCGGAGCTAACTGGGGAAGAACAGTTTCAAACCACACCCGTGGAGAAGGGGCTGTAGCACACCAAACCACACAGACCTGTGCTGTACCGCTCAGTAGAAACGAGACATTAGGCTGCAAGGGAACAACACTTCCAGCAGATAACAGGAAGGCTGAACAAAGTGCAGGAAAGTTGTTCTGTTTTATCTATTTGTGCTCTCGACCTCTGTTTATCATGGAGCACGCTGGATTTGGAAAGGTTATTGTAAGGATCTACATTTTCTAAGATATGCACACCGGAGCTTATTTTCATAGTGCTAACTGCGCTGATCACCAATATTAAATACATAACTATCGCGCATAAGTGAAGTCTTTCTTGCCAAACATCTCAGTAAGTGAAACGGTCATTTTATAGAGATTTATTACACAAAGAGTAAAATATTTCAGGATTTTATTTATTTATTTATTTTTTACAATTTTAATGATTATGGCTTATAGGTAAAGAAAACCCAAACTTCAGTGTCTCAGAAAATTAGAGATTACCATCTCCATAAAGCTGCCAGCAGAAGGAAGCGTGAAGTGCTTTAGAATGTCCTGGTAGACAGATGTGTTGACTGTGGACTTCAGGAAACCTGGTGGACCAGAACCAGCAGATGACATGGTGACCCAGATCGTCACTGACTGTGGAAACTTCACTCTAGACATCAAGCAACATGAATTCTGTGCTTCTCCACTCTTCCTTCAGACACTGTGACCTGGATTTCCAGAAGAAATTAAGAATTTACTTT
>CM026083.1:2367500-2750000 GCA_014839685.1 Anableps anableps
GGGGCATAGATTGGCCAACATTTTTCATGATGGGGCCATTGCCGCCCCCCCCCCCCCCCCCCCCCCGGGGATGCCACTGTTCCTGCCATAATTTTTTTACTTTCAGGAACATTGAAAATAATCCTACATCAGTTCATCCATTTCTTCTTGTGCATTCCGCTCAAGAAGGTGCCACAACCCCCAGTTGCTTGTGGCAGATGGCCGCTTGTACTGAGCCAGGTTCTGCTTCTGCTGGAGGTTTCTTCCTGTTAAAGGGGAGTTTTTCCTGTCAACTGTCACTATACACTCTATAACTATCACTGCTCCCAACAAAATAAATGTTTATATCCATACTGGTATCTGTACAACTCTACCTTTTCTTATTATCACCAACAGTAAATAGTTTGTATTTTTAGTGCTCAGAGACATGCACATCTTGTACATTTTTAATGAACCAACTCAGTTGCACATTCCTCTAGACAGGAATATTTTTTTACAACTATGCAGTATTCATGTTGAAATTTTGCCCTACTGTACCATTTTTTAAAAAAATTCTTTATTCTGTTTTTTTTTATATTCTTTGTATGTTTTTCTGTTATTGCTCATCACTGCCACTTGCTGCTGTCACACAGAAATTTCCCCATCATGGGACAAAGGATATTTCTATTCTATTCTACATGCATGCTCGGTATGAGGGGTTGGTGTAAAGCCAATGTCTCAATGCAAGCAACGTCTCCCGTTGTTACAAGCTTGTTCAGGAGGAGTGAATGCTGCAGGTCAGTGACTCGATGCAATCTGCTGGCTCTCATTAGATACTTTTTAAATTAATCTGAATAATTTTGCTTAATGTACTGTTTGATAACTAGGCTCAATTGGAATGTGTGTGTGATTGAACTAGGACAATTTTTTTTTGCAAAGCACCTCGAGACATTTGATGAATTGGCTCTATATAAATAAACTGAATGTGAGACTTTGTAACGCTAACAATCCTCTCAGAAGGAGGTTTACTCTGCTGTTGAGCCAATATTTACAGCTCAGTTACTACAAGTTGACACCAAACGACATCCTGAAATGTTTCTCTGCAGCTGGAGAACATCAACTGTATCTGACGCTACATATGCCAGCTTTAGTGCAAGATGATTTGCTCAATTACATTTCCCAACAGAATATTTATTTCTCAATGTCTGTGCTTCCAGTAATCAAACTAATATTGCCCTGTGTTATCCTCAAATTCTAGCGTTCCATAAAGTAGCTAAAAATTCCAACTGCACCTCATCAGATCAAACATCCACAAATACAAGTACTTTTTAATTTATTTACACAATTTTAAAATACACAAATACAGTGGCATTACAACTGAAGAGCAAAAATATTAAGATGGGAGTGACAGACAAAAAAGATTTCCCATGAATCCACAGTTTAAAGATGTGGGACCTGAAACCTGTACACACCTACAAGCTTTATTGGACAGGTTGTGACAAAATAAGAAAATGACTGCCAGAGGCAGACATGACAGAAAACCTATACCATAGAAATGTGTACTTGCATTTATCATAGCCATCATCAGTGAGACAAGTTATTTTATCACTTCAGCTGTTTTTCAAGTCCAAAAGTGAAATACATTTTCAAAGAAAAGAAAAAGCTCTTTTGCAGGGATTTTAAATGGAGTGAAGCATTCCCAGTCCCTCTATAAACAACTCGTCCAGAAGCCTACAGCAGCTCATCAGGACGTGCTAAACAGGCGCATCCTATACATCACAACACAAGGAAGGAACATGTACAAGTTACAACTACAACCCATTCCCGCATCAGCTACAGAAAATGGCTTACAAATACTTCGTATGGGTCTATCACATCAAGGAATTCCTACTTTAAAGTCTGGAGGTTTCAGATCAGATCACCAAGAGGAGCCTCGGGACTCGGCCAGGACCACCTTTCGCCACGCAACACTCAACCCACAGCTCCTGAATATCTCCTTTGCTTCCAGGATGCTGGCTTTCAAACAAAACCTGTCCATTTTCTGTCAACAGGACAGTGGGAGCCATCAAACACTCCACACACTGCAGAGCTGAATTCTACCACAGTGTTGTAAAATCATTAATACCACATGGAACCATGAAAATCCCAATGTTTAGCCAGTCCTTTTTAAACTGGACTTTGACAGATTGAAGGGGTTCTTTATGATAATCTACACTCTTCTCATTAGTGCGCTCAGATGTGTACATTAAGCTGTAGGTTGGTTAGTACTGTCACAGACTTCGCTTTTTACAGGAGTCCCACTTTAAGGTGATTTACTTAGTTGGAAACTAGTAACTAAACCTCTGTTCCTCCACCAGATCCTGACAACAGGGATCATTAGCTCTCACACCGTCCCACTCATACTTACAACACATTACATTGTTAAAGGTTCTATGAGATCAGCTATAGTTGAGTGAAAAAAAACAGGTCCAAAGTCATGAAAAAGGGTTGCTTCAAACCACATCTGATGGTGACGTTTATCTTGAAAATGGACAACTTGTGCTTTGGAGAAATTAAAAGATGTTTTGACTCAGTATGGAAGCAGAGGGACACAAGGTCCAAGGATCAGCCTGAAGATGCTGTGGATTTAAAAGCTTACAAAAACGTTTACTTTCACATATATATATATATATATATATATATATATATATATATATATATATATATATATATATATATATATATATATATATATATATATATCCCACCTCTGAGAATGGAAACCCCTAGGACACAAACACACACAAAAGCCACGTCACTATGCACTGAGTCAAAAAGAAAACAGAAGTTTGGTGTGGACAGACTGAGCTCCTGACTCACTCTTCCATTCACAGCTTTTCCCACAGCAGTCGCAACCTGAAGACAAACTAAATGTGCTGCATGTTTATGATATTCCAACGTTGTCCTAATTCCAACAAACCTGAGGACACGGACACAAACAACTCACACAACAGCCTCTTTTTCTCTCATGTTATTCTACCTAAACATCCCATACACATGAAAACAACTAAATAAGGAGGTGTCGACTGCAGGGATTAAAGTATTTTACAGAACACACAGAGTTTAGGCACTGTGCTCAAACACTGCCATGATGGAGCGACTCTCCATCTGACAGTTATCAAAAGAAATCCAAAAAAATAACATTGAACAAACTCCGCATTCTCCATTTTCATGCTGATCAGCTGGTGTAGATGTCTTTCTGCTAAAAAGATTAAAAACAAGTAAAATCAAAAGTTGGGAGAAAAAAAATGACGCCAGAGAAAAGTGAATCAATGGCTTCATCAACAGCAGGGAGGAGGAGTTTTCACATCTTCTATGAGTGAGGAAGAAGGGTTGCTGTGGCTTCTACTTTGCCAAGATGGTTGTTAAGGCAACCAAACTGGTCTCCACCTGCCCATCTCTCTCTCTCTCTCTCTCTCTCTCTCTCTCTCACACACACACACGTACACAATTTGCTGACTGTGCATCTCTTCTCCTGTTAAGTGAATAGATGCACAGGCAGAGCCTGGTGCATTGGTGAGCAGCTCTGTGTCATTTGAGAGTCCTGCTAATCTATGTGAATATGTGTGTGAGAGAGTGTGTGCGCTGCAGGTGTTGCATGTTGAGGCGTCCTCAGCAGATGTGCAGACAGCGATGTTTCACCGAGGAGCTGCAGACTGGAGGCCGCTTGGTGTAACCCGGGACATACCCTGAAAACCATGCAAAAGATGCACAATTTCATTAGAAGATCATAAGCAACTGGAGCCTAAAATACAATCAGGAGCAGGGTTATTAAAGACTAAAGGCTTTTACGTTTTACATTTTAAAAAATGCACCGTATGGGTATGTTGAACAGAGACAAAGGGCTGCCCAAAGGGACAGCTGGGGCTTTTAAACGTGGCTTTCTGTGAGTAATCGCCTGCAGTAAATACAAGTCAGAGAAAACTAGATAACAGAAAAAAGCCAACATGTAGAGTCAGAGTGAAGGAGCAGATTACACACCAACTCTAAAGCTTCATATCACAGGATGCAACACCATTAGCTCATTTAGACCTGGATGGCCTTTTTTGGGACCGAACAGTAAGTCGATCCGGATCGGGCCCACCATGTGGAAAACGCAGACTGAATCTGGACATATAAAAAACATAGAGTATGTCTATATGCTGTATTATAACAAATCTAGGGGGGGACTCTTTACACTGATGTTTACAATGAGAAGCTGAGACGGTGTGTTCTGAGACACCCGGCTGGAGCCCAATAGAACGCTGACATTAATAACTAAAACGTGCAAAGAGTTTACTGAAAGATTTGTCTGCACATGAATAATTAAAATGACAAAAAAACGTGTTCTGAAGCGAATCAACAAAACCAGAGAGGATATTATACTTCAAGAGTTTGAAATTTAAATTCATATCTAAACCATGTTTATTTTACAAAAAGGGACTGTTTCTTATCCTTCATATGATGCTGCTATTTTACAAAGACTTAAAAGATGTAACTGAAGGATGGTTCAGACTGTTGACAAAAACGTTTGATTAATGGGAATAAACTCTTTAAATTTAACACATTAACCACATGATTAGATACTTTGACAAATAAAAATCAGCTGCTGCTTAGGTTCAGACGACTGATACCCATTCTTACAGTTTAATTAACAAATCTTAACTACACCTTTAATAAGAGAAAATAAAATGTCTGTATTTCAAGTTAACATGAATGAAGAAACGTGTAAAAATATTGCTGAATCTGCAGCTTCACATCACTATAGCAACAAATAATTAGTATATACAGCAATAGAAAAGGCCCTGCCTATGGGACAATTTAACCCTGAGCCAATCCACACCCCCTCTCAGCCCCAGACCATTTCCCTTTCATCCACCAAAATAAAGCATTTCATACGTATGTGCTTAAATATTGTTTGTGGTTTTTCTCTCTAGCAGAGCTCAATAATCAGTCGAATCTCAATCTGATTGTGCTTAATTTTATATTATTTTACATAGATTTTAATGTATTTTCAATTATTGTGGTCCTTAGACCTGTTTGGACCAGTTTGATCTTATGAAATACAAGTTATTGTATCGTCATCAAAGCTAAACAGATATGTAAGCAACCGTGTGGACAGTCCAGATGGGCGGCGCCCTGGTTCTCTTGTGAAGGTATCAGAACGTTGAGGAGAGATCTGCTTTGTTCACTCATTGCATTTACAGCTGTGGCTGGAGGACAACAGTGGAGGCTGAAGCTATGAAGGCGAACCAAAGCCCAAACAGTCCACTGTTACCTGAAGTTCCTACTGAGCACCATGTTCCCCGTTGCTGTTACTGAGCTACTGCGGCTATCTGCTTCTTCTGATTGGTGAAGTAGAAAAACCAAACTTATGTAAGACAAACGAGGGGAAGTTCTGACACAATGTTCTCTTCTCTGCAGCTGCTTCCTCTTTGCTGTGCAAATGAACACGACTCGTCTCATATTGACTAAGAGACAAATCGGTCCACATTCATGCTTTAACTGACTTGATTCTGAGATGTTAGTCCTGAGTGTTGTACCTGTGAGGTGGACATGCGAGATGTGTCCTGACGTCCGGTCAGATCTGAGGAGGAGATGTTGACAGGTGCTCCACGATGAAGACGCATGCTCACCTTTCTCTCCTTCTCCATACCTAAAAAAATAACCAAAAAGGGTCAAGTCTCAGTTATTTGGGGAAGCCTTCTGAAGCTGCCTTTGGCCTGGAAAGGTTTGGAAAGCACCTCAAATAGAATGAGAAAATCTGCTGACCTGTGTGTGAAGCGGGGTTGAGTGGGGAGGGGGCTGCAGCATCCTGAGCTGCCCTCGCTCTGCCTGAAGCAGAAGCCATGCCCCTGGCCCCGGGGTTTCTGCTGTGCCTTAGTCTCTCCTCCCGCTCCCGACGCTCCCTCTCTGCCTCCTCCACAGCCCTGTTGGCACCCTGACACACAACACAAGCTGCCGTTTACCTCCAGCCACGCCCAGCTGCTTTTACACCAAACACAACTGACTGTAACAGCAGGAGTTAGCCTGTATTTAATCTGAGCTGAGGTGATGACATGCACGGGTAGAAGGAACCAATGTTACATTTGTAACTTCAGCTTTTCACCAAAAACCACAGTAGGATATTAAATCACTGAATGTGATTTTTATGTAATTGGAGACATTTCTTCATTGTACTTGCAACAATTTACCTTCCTGTACTCTGACCAAAAATATGTGACATTCAGAAATATGATACGTCACTAAATAATGAAAGTTAAGAATACATAAACCTTCTTTTTAGATTATTTTTGATTGTATCTAATAATAAATTTTATTTATTAGCATCTTTCAAGACACCCAAGGACACTTTACAAGTAAAGAAAAAAACAATACAGGAATACATAAAAATGAAAACCAAGGTAGAAAAAAAAAATTTAACAAATATATTTCAACTGTGTTGACAACTTACAAATTTGAGCATGTTCCAATCAAAGACATAGTCGTAGGAGAAGCCCTGTCTGTGGAAGAGGTTCCTGAAGAGCTGGCGGAGGTAGGAGTAGTCGGGTTTATCATCGAAGCGCAGAGAGCGGCAGAAGTTCAGGTATGTTGCAAACTCCGCTACAGGTAAGAGGAGGTTAAAAAAAAGAACAGGACAGATCAGTGGATCAGACACTTCTCTGGTCGTAACAGTAAGAAAACCAGTGAAAGGCACGTCAGTGTTGCATTTATAGGAACATATTAGCAGTTTAGCTTACAGGGGTAGCCTTTACAGAGGACCTCAATAGGGGTGGACATTTTCTTCTCACTGATGCGTTCGTACTTCTGCCTCTTGGTGGCAGCTTTAAGGCCTTGCCATGGAAGAGAACCCAGGTTGAAGTACATCAGGACATATCCCAGCGACTCCAAGTCATCCCGTCTGGATTGTTCTGCATGGCAGAGACGCAGGGTGGGGACAGCAAGGGTTAGCAAACTGCAGGGACATCAGCAGCTATCACCCCATGGGTGCATGTCTCACCAATGCCAAGATGTGTGTTTATGGAGGCGTAGCGGGCAGTGCCAGTCAGGTTCTTGTTTTCACGATAGGGGATGTGCTGGTGCGTTCGAGCGTCGCGGTATTTCTTAGCCAGACCAAAGTCAATGATGTAGACCAGGTTGCCTTTCTTGCCCAGCCCCATCAGGAAATTGTCTGGCTTCACATCTCGGTGGATGAAGTTCTTAGAGTGGATGTATTCAATCCGGCTGATCTAGAAAGACAAGACACACAAAAGTTAACAAATAAACAACAGGACAGAATCTGCAGCAAGCTCCAATGAAAGGTGCAAACACACACTGATGAGACCTTAAACTTCAACTTGCAACTTTAGACCCAAAAAACTACATGTCATAGTGAAATTAGGACATTTTAATTATTATTATTATTCTATTTGTCTCTGGCTCTTACCATCTGGTCAGCAAGCAGAAGGACCGTCTTCAGGCTGAACTTTCGAGAGCAGAAATTGAACAGGTCCTCCAGACTGGGCCCCAGCAGCTCCATCACCATCACATTGTAGTCTCCCTCAGCCCCGCACCACTTTATTGTTGGAATCCCCACTGAAAGAAAAGTTACATTTGTAATTATCAGTTACTCTAATAGAAAAGGTTCATTAAATTGTAGTTGAAAAACACCAATCAAATCTGTTTGTACTTTCATTCTGATTTTGGCATCAAGGGTCAACATAAACAAGACAAGTTATTTACAACTTTTGTGGTTTGATCTTTCTAACTTCTTAAAAAAGTAATATACTTGAACATACCGGGTAATACAGCTAATCGTAAACAAACATCTGATTCAATCTTTTAATATTTAGAAGTTAACTACTTGGAGTGGAACATTCAACAGTTTTTCATGGTTTGGTCATTTATTTCATGGAAAATACACACTATTGTTTCATTAACAATCCTGAACAGGAATGCATCAATTAAATGCTTGGCTGTGATTGGTTGCAGCTAATCTGAAAACTCAAAAACTGGGTTATTATAAGATGCTATTCTTTCTGATGAAACTTCAAAAATAACTTCTTAACTGGTGCAATTTGAGAGAAAAGTATTTTCTATGTGAAGGTTTTATTAATCAACAGATGAAGAAACTTTTAGATCAACTCTTATAGTTGTAGTAAAACAAGCCGTGTCCAAGTCTGGAGCTACACATTCAAACAGTCTTTATGAGCTAAATTGGTTAGCCCAGTGTTTTTCAAAGTGAAGGCCGCAGCTCCCAGGGGGGCCACCAGGGGGACAGTAGGGGTACCTCAGAAAGCTGGAGGGAAAATTAAAAAAAAAAAAAAATGTAAAAATCTAATACACTTTTAATCCATCCATCATCTATGAACCTTGCAGGGTCGCAAGGGTGGCTGGTGACTATCTCCAGGGGTCATCGGGCGAGAGATGGAGTACAACCTGGACAGGTCCCCAGTCGATCGCAGATTTTTAATACCTTTTTTTATAATCATAAAATGATAAGTTAAAATAATTTATTGAAATGTTATTTGCCATGCTCGTCTTTCTGATTAGCTGCCTGTCAAATTTATCAAGTCGCTTTGCTCCTCAGGCTAGCGTAGCAAACACGGAATGGACAAGTTTCTGACAAGAAAAAGAAGGAACCGAACCGTCCAGCAGCCCTGCTGTGGAGGACGCTGCCGCAAAAATCGCCAAGAACTCCTGGCCGACTAAAATCAGAAGGTATGAAGCAACTATGCTAAACTAATGTGCTAATTATTGAACAGAGAATAAAAGTGATTAAAAAAAAAATCTAAAAGTGTCTGTTTCTTTCCATATTCTGTAGCATTACCTGTGGGTTTGCAAAGAGGGTCCCTGCCCAGAAGCTAATGCTATTGGGGGGCCATGGCATGGAAATGATTGGAACCCCTGGGTTAGCAAACGGTTCATCACTTCTCTTCTCTTAAACTAGCTTAACTATGTTTGACAAGCCAAATATTTTCTTTATAGGTGTAACTGGAAGTTAGTAGGAGCTGTTATGCACTTCCAAATATTAATAAGTTTGATGATGGATATGTAAGTGTATGGTGGATATTATAGTTTAATACCTCCGCCCTGCATCATCTTGTAGATTTTGCTTTCGATATGGAGTTGTGGGTGTTTAGTCTTCACACATTCCAGCTTGATGGCCACCTCTTCTCCCACTGAGATATCAGTACCTGAACAGACAGACAGACCAAAGGTTTAGCTGGATGCACACAGGCAGCTAAGGAATGAGTCAATGAGACTTAAGCATGTAACTGTATCTAATCATCTTGAAACACTGACATGCTAGCTATGGCATGCTAAGTAGTGCTTAAAGACTTCGATTTCTCTTTATGACATGTCTGCAATGATCTGCCAACCCAGAGATCATCTTTACTGTTATAAATTTGTTTTGAATTAAATTTGAGCAAAAACTGAAATGCTTTGAAAGTTGGTAAATGTGAAGCAGCTGGGTTTGTGTACACAGAGTATTAGTGCCAGCCAAATCTGCCAAATACAGAAATCAGTCCAACATTTCCCACCGAGTTTACTATACACCACTCCTTATTGTATGTTCAGCACAATTTTATGACTAGCATACATAGATTTTCATCTCCTTTGCTCAAATAATCAAAGGATTCTGGGAAATGGCTCCAAAACCGACATGTTTAATTGCTGAGGTTTCTCTCTTCCTAAACATGGTAATGGAGTCCAGTTAGTCCCCACGCCCCACATACAGAGAAACCCGACACCACCTTACGTAATCCCATTACTCCCGCTCACATGTGTGAACACACAGTCTCATAGCAGAAACAGTTTAACTGTGGAGGCCATCAACAGCTCTGATGGAACATCATTGATTTCTCTGTACGTCATCTGGCAACCATCATCGAGCAGGGAGGGGCCAACAGCAACCTGCACAACTGCTTGCATGTAGGCTTTCAACATGCAAAGGATCCTTCAGCAAACCGGCATGAAGAGACAGCTTGGAGGGAGACTGCTTCAGATAGGATTTTATGTGTTACATAAATGATGGGAATACCACAAACAAAAGTTCAAATTTAATGTGTTAGGTGTGTATTTAAAGGCTGTGTGCACATTTACATAACACTCATTGAGCCGTAGGTGTCAGTGAGGTTAAAAGGGATATTCCTCAACAAAACCCACCTGACTCCCAATTCTAGCTTTGCATGACATAAAGAAATCTATTCCAACAGTACAAAGATACCAGAAATATTTGAATAATCCAAGCAACCCTGTGTTTTACTTTATTTGCTCTCTGGTGTCAGAGGAATGGGATTTGTCTGAACAGATTTTTCTGGGGAATGCAACACTCCCTCCCTCGTTCTCACATGGAGGACTGTTCCTGATACGCCAAAGTGTTCACATTGTACACAGGGTGTGTTTTTATGCTGTGCTGCTGGTTCAACATGTTCAGACACATCTCTGTAAACTGTCATCTCATGAGCAGCAACACTGAAGCATCACCAGGAACAATGCGTAAATATGCAAATATAGCGTGACTTATATAAGAGCATGTATTGGTGATTAGAAGGACTAACAAGCAAAGCTTCAACTCGTATCCACCTGATATGACGTCAAGCTAACCAAGACAACAAATGTGTCATAAGTTAACAGAATCACCAACAACACAGTGTGAGCAACTCTAGGTTACTGTTGGTTTAGCAGGTTTCAAACAACCTTTGTGTTACATTTGCTTTTAAATACGCCCCTCCCTGTTGGCATACACAGCTGAAGCGTTCATATCACCAACAGTATCTGTTAAACAAGTCCATGTTGTCTAGTTCAACAGGTCACAGCCTCAGGTAGCGTTTTATAACACCAAGTAACAGCAGCTTACAAATTCATCACAATGACAATCCTTTACAAACATTTCTGGAAACAAAAGTCTACCGTAGATAATTTATGAGCAAAAAATTCAATACCAAACATTGGCAGAGACAAATGGCTTCTTCTGATCTAATGTAAACAATGGCTGTCAGGCTTGCCACAATTACCAATAATCATGAAATTAAATGTATTTTCATGCTTTTATTTGGGGGAAAAAAAAAAAAAAAAGAAAAAAAAAAGATATTTTCTTTGTGATTTTTACTATGCAATGGACTTTACAGCCTTTAAATTACTGATGTTATGGGCACATTCATTTATTTCCAATAAAAGTCCAGAATTACTTATAAGTAGGCTAAAATAAATGAACTCTTTCACATGATAATGGCATACATATGAATATGCTGTTTTTTGTGTGACAGACTGCCATCTGCGACTACCTAAAAGCTGAAATCTTGGTGTCAAAACATTTTGGGGAAACAATAAAAACAGAAATGTAGAAGAGGGACTCAGCCACCTCAAACGATAGACAACTATTTGAGGCTACAC
This sequence comes from Anableps anableps, assembly GCA_014839685.1. Lineage (NCBI taxonomy): Eukaryota > Metazoa > Chordata > Actinopteri > Cyprinodontiformes > Anablepidae > Anableps > Anableps anableps. Next base: position 2,378,856 of record CM026083.1, read on the forward strand.
AACTAATGTTCACATAAATATATTTATGTACTTTTATTATGTTTTTTTTAAATCAGTGACTCTAACGTCAGTCTGTTAAAAGAAACAAACTGGATACTGGTGATCAGGTTGGGATATCCAGATCTATAACTTCTTTGCTCTATTTATAAAAACTTTGACAGAGCTCACGTCTCTCTGGACACTTGCTTGGACTTAAAAGTGCTCAACATTTAAAATTAAATACATGCATTAGCTCCTAACGCTTTCTGATGGATACTCTTACAAATACCAATCACATAAGGGTAGAAGGCCTTACTCAACAGGATGACCCTAACTCACCCTGCTAATGATCAGTTAGGAATAAACCTTTAGGTTTCTGAAACATTTATCATCGTTACCGACACAAACTTTGTTTAAACACAATGAGCGAATTACTGTGGGACATCTGCCATGTATGGCTTTTAATAGTATCTTGTTAAAAGGAATTAGCAAAAAATGCTCCTGTTCATATTTAAGACAGCAGAGGGTTAACTGATTTAACAGAACCACGCACTGCTCTGACTCATTTACAATGTTACAACACAGTGATTAGCCACTCAATGGAAAGGATAGACAGCTGAGTGAAGACAAAAAACACTAACTGATTATGCAAGCCACTGGCAGCTCTCGCTATCAGATTGTACAACAGGTCATGTGGAAGAAGCTAGATCCAGTTAATTAATCTCATCTCTGCAGGATTCGGAACCACTAAATGAGGACATTTAACATGGCCCTGAGGAGTTGTAGCTGTACAAGTCGAGTTGACTTTCCGAGAGTTCTTGAGAATATACAACCAAGATAGGTTGCACTAGCTGATAGGATTCTAGTAAAAGACAGTTCAAACCACAATTCTAGCAAAAAACTATCAGTTTTAATAGAAAAAAAAATTGTGCAACAATAATTTCAGCCATGTTAACTGCAAGTACTTTTAGACCAAAAAGTCCCAAAAAATGTAAAATCGAAATAAAAACAACATTAACAGCAACAGTCTAATCTAACCATTTGGTACAGTCCCAAAAGGTAGACCATTAACTTTCGTCTTTGTTTATCACCTCCAAATCTGATTAAAAAAAAAAATAAAATAAAAAAAAAAAAAAGATCTATCCAAAGCCAGAAAATGTTTTCTTACGAGTTGCCCATTTACTGAAATATTTTGGTACAAATGCAAAATAACAGCCAAGTACTTATATGGCAGAATCAAGAAAAAAGGTGCTTATACTTGAAAACATCCATAGAATCATCTTTATGCCCATAACTTTAATCCACCATAGAAGATCAGACGGGACAAATCTAAACTAAAACATCCATCCAGTTTTGTGACAGAATGGGGGAGGTATTCAGAATTTACACATTTAGATGCCACTGTGTGTTACACCCTGGTCTTTGACATTGATAAGATTCTATTGTTCACAGAGACAACAGATAAGGTTTCAGAACCACAAATGGGATTAAGTGCTGCCAAAATGTACAAAGCTCCAATAGAGAAGGAGTAACAGTATAGTTGGCATGGACCACTGACATATTGCGTCTACTGAATACTATATAGATTTATAATTAAATCAGCATTTGCTGATTTAATTTTGGTTTTATCTGGCTCAGTGCTGATGAACTGCCCTCTATCACAATCCATTTCAAAACAATAATGATCACGTTATCGTTAAAAGCCTGATTAAATTGTGCAAGAAATGTTCACACGAGAAAACATTCATTTTCAGAAGGATCCGACATTTAATCTATCTGATAAAAACAATTTCATCAGTAGATGGTCAAAGGCCTTAGCTAATTGAAGATGGGTATATTTCACCCAGTGGAGATGGAGCTATATTTATACATGTTCGTGACGGCTTGTTCTCACAAGGATTCAGGGCCTTCCTATCATACACAAACCTGTGGGGAAATCTGCAAAATAAAATCCTTTTCGAACGATTTTATAATGTTATAACCTATAATATAAAAGTGACTGAAAGGCAGTCATAGTAAATCTGTTGAGCCCTTTGAGTCAGTTCAAAACTAAAGTTGTGCTTAAGACCGCTAAATCATCTACGCAACTGTCACCCAATACTTCCTAAACCTGGACTGATCGAACATTCTGGCCGTAGACTAAAACTAGTTCAGGTAAATAAAAGCAAATAAGAAAACCAAAAAAACTTACATAGGTGAGGACAAAACACTTAGCTCCACATCAGCTGACAGTTTTCCCATTTGTCTGAATCCTTCATTTGGACACTGAGTTATTGTTTTAACAGAGCATACATTTATAAACCAAAACCAGTCAAAATAAATCGTTTACTAATGACATTTTCAAGACAGAAGAGGGAAATGCTAGCTTACTTGCTACAGAAACTACTAGCCTAGCAGCTAACGCTAATAGAGAACACAACAGCTGATCGCCTATCATCATCAGCTCCTTCTGATTCTGAACCTCTGTACAGGGAACCAGTTGGCCAACTTCCTCACAGTTTCCTTCTAATGTGGACACAAAGACAGACTCGTAGGCAAGTTTCTGGTACAAAAACATACCCAAGTAGATGTCTCCAAACGATCCGCTTCCAATCTTTCTGCCAAGTCTGTATCGGTTTCCTACTCTCAACTCCATGTTAATAAATCTGTCGTTGGCTAGCAAGCACGCTCGCTAGCTCCAAAATATTCAAAATATAGTCAGCTTTAAAGTTCAAGCCTGTTTACAAGCAGTATAGAATCAACCAGTTGACACCGGAGATCCGTTCAAGCGACAAATTATGTTCTTCTGTAAGATGCCTCCGGATGAAGTCGGCTCCGACAATCTTTCGCCTCTTGTTTTAAAATGTTAAAAACATCATATTGCGACAATATGGCGTTTATAAGAAAGACGACTCTCTGTACTTTATGCTCTTGATGATTTTAAAATCGGTACGCCTTAAATTTCCACGGATGAAGATGGATTTTGAAAAGATTCCGTCAGCTATTTGGCACGGTATCGCTGGCTCGTATTAATGTGCTCTATGTTAGGACCTTGCTCAGCAATCTGCTGGGTCTGTGACGCAACTTCCATGTTAGATGATGGGGGAGGACACGACCAAAGAGCCTGTTGTTGTAGATCCTCCAACAGATACTACTATCAGAAACAAGCCCCACCAACTCTGAAGCGGTCTGCATCGCCTTTGTTCAAGACGAAATGTGTTTAAAGTAATTTATTTGGGTACAGTTGAAATCCAAAAGTCACAAAGAGCGTGGATAATTGTATCTTCCAGTTACATGTACATTTAAACTTGTTTCACACATGATTACGATTTTCTTAGATGCCATATTAAACATCAGGTTTTTCAATTATTATTATTTTTTTGTTCCATTTTGCAACTTTGTGTTCAGTTATTTTAATTAAAACGCACCGGGAGGTTTTCTTCGCCCACACGGACCGCTCATTTCAGGTTTCCACGTTATTGTCCATTAATTCCATTCGTTATGCTTCCCGTGTATTCAGTTTAGGGACTAGTCTTCTAAAGCTTAAAGGCTCTGGTTCCACTCTACAACAAAAGATCGGTACCTTTGTCCGTCTGGCTTTTGTCCATCTGTAAGTGGTCAGTGAAAAGCACGAGTTTATTCTTCGGGCCATAAAAAGAAGAAATAAAAACAAATAAAACGATAAGTAAGGGAAATAGCTATTCTCTTCCACCTCCAAAAATTAATTTAAAGAAACACAGCATGCTGTAACTTGAGTAGTACTATTTTAATTGAAAATGTAAGTAATCTTTTAATTCGTCATTTTATCACTTCATGGAAAATGTCTCACATTATGTTTGCACAGTAGTTTATATATTTCATTTTTTGGTATAGCAGCTATTATTATTATTATTATTATTATTATTATTATTATTATTATTAGTAGTAGTAGTAGTAGTAGTAGTAGTAGTAGTAGTAGTAGTAATAGTAGTAGTAGTAGAAGTAGTAGTATATAGAAGAGGGGCAATGTTCAGTCTATAGGTGGACCATGGAACATATGCCTCCGACACTGCACCTTTATTCTAAAAGGATAAACTCGGAAGTAGTTGCTTGCCTTGGTATTTCCTGCTTTGTATTCTATCAATTTGTTGCTTACTCCTGTAAGTGCAGAAAAATGGCGTTAGCTGGTGATAAAATTGATATTTTTAGAGAAGACGGGCTGCCAGCTGCTGATAGTCTCAAAAGAAGTGGAGACGGTGCTGAAGACGGGGAAGAAGAGGACCGTAAAAGAACCCGGTACCGTTCCAAGGAAAAACATCTTCATATGCTTGCAAATCGAAAGTTTGTAGCATTTCAAACAAAGATAAATAATAATCTGTGTTCCATCTGTGGTTATAACGCATAGATATGTGATTTTCTAAGCTTATGAAATGGTTAAAATCTAACCTAGAGTAGGAGAGAGCCTACTTTTATTCATCAAAGATGGACTAAAAATGGAAGTGTCAGCAAAGTTAAGTACATCCCAAAAATGCTAGGTATGTACTTTATTCATCCGATTTTGAGTTCATGGCAAAGTGCTTTGCTTGGTTTTACCATGACTGTACAGTAGTGGGCTAAAACTATGGAGGACCGAACCTGACATAATTACAAATAATAGCAGAAATGTGTATTATTTATTTATTTATTTATTTTTTTGTATTTCTGTCTCATTATGCAAAGGAGGAGGGCTGCCTTCTTGGTCCAGCTCCTCTACTATTGGTCAGTAAACAGGAAGGAACAGGATCCATGTCCAGATCGATTGTGCATGCCTGCACCTTTGGCTTCTGTTTAGCAACCAAAGTATAGTTATGGAGGGAGCAGAAAGACGGTGTGTGTCGGAGTTGTTAAGGGAAGCTGCAAATAGACTGGACGAGTTGGAAAGCGGTAAGTTTTCAGCTGACCAGTAGTAGAGGAGCTGGACCAAGAAGGCAGCCCTCCTCCTTTGCATAATGAGGCAAAAATGCATACGGTAACGTAAAAAGAGTAGACGAGGAAATGTAAAAAGAACAAACACTTGTATAAGGAAAAGGCAAAACAAAATATATACTTTTCTTGACAAAAAGGCATGTGTAAGGAAAAGGAAAAACTAAATGTATATACATTTCTTGATGAAAATGCATGTGTAAGTTAAAGGAAAAAGAAATATATATCCTATATATATCCTGTCAAAGAATTTCCAGCCATATCCCGCTAGGAAGAGAATGTAGGCAGACCCAGAAAACGCAGGAGGGATTATACTCCCCTTCAGGCCTGGGAACGCCTGGGGATTGCCCAGAATGAGCCAGACAGTGTCACTGAGCAGACTGATATGTCTTGATTTGTCAGCCTCTCAAAAATAGTAAATAAAGTTTGGGCACTCTTGCTGTTTTATCAATAATATCGAAAAAATATACCTGCCTTGCTCTGTTGTACTCCTGATTGTGAATACAAATATAAATGGCATACTGAACCTTAAGCTTTGTTTTTTCTCCACAGTCATTTAGTTTTTCTACACCTAGTTTATTAAGCTCTTAACTGTAGGAGCATTGCTCCATGGTGACATTTTGTCATTAATGCAGCGTTTTGTGATGACCTCAACTGTGATTCTGCTGGTGACTCCAGGATAATCACATTAAAAAGCAAACAGCGAGGATCAGAAAGAGCAACATCAGTCACAACCAGTTAGACCTCTGGAAATAACCTGGTCCAGTGCATGTCCCATGGCTTAGTTCTGCTAACCTGTTGTGAAAATCCAAAGCCATCCAGAATACTCAATAGCTCTGTTGCACATCTGTGTTTTACATAATCAGTTTGAATGTTTAAACCCCCTTTTCCCCACACTACAATAATAAGTTAAGATAACAGAGAGCAGTTAAAAAAACTCTTTGTGTGGCATAGTGGGTAGAGCGGGCGCCCTGAATATGGAGGCTGTACTCAGGCCTATCACGATAACAAATTTTGCTGGGCGATTAATTGTCCCAGAAATTATTGCGATAAACAATAATATTGTCTTTTTGAGACCATTGTTAACTAATAGCATAAAGACTGCATTATAATGCAAGTACACCTTCTTAAAGATCAATAAACTAGTTTCAAAATAACATTTAACACTGGAACTGGACAACATTTTAAATATCCAAAATACATAAACAAACCATAAATAAATAAAATGGATTGTGAAGTCGTTGTACACAAATTTGTCCCTCAAAATGTATTCATCATTAGGCTTAGACAGGGAAAACAGGCAATACTGCCAGTTAGGACTTCTGTGGTTAAAAAAAAAGTATGAACTGACTGTTGTGTACTGGTGTCAAATGTTTGCAGCTTTTCAAAATGCTGGTTTTTCAATGAGATTAAAGGGCAGCATCTCTTTAGTGATTAAGCAAACTGTCTTAGTGCACACTATTTTGCACTGGCCTTTTTGTATTTTGTTTGTCAATTAAAGACCTCAGTGATTGTGGACTGTCAGTAAGACGGAGACAGCCAATTGGTTGTAGTTTTTTTGTTTGTTTTCCCCAAGCTGGAAAAACTGCAACAGATGATTACATTTTAGGTGCTTTATTAAGGAAACAAGTGAGGAGGAGTAACTCAGTGCATTGGAGTGAAGATTTTTGTCATCCAGTGTCTTTGGTAGAAAGAGAGAGACGCAACGAAAACAAACAAGTAAACACCAGGAAATGATCGCCCTCATTTTATGATCGAGCGCATTTTAATTTTTCATGTGATTAATTGATTTATTGCACATCACAACAGGCCAAGCTGTAGTCCTCATCGTGGTTGTCCTGGGTTCAACTCCCAACCTCGGGACCTTTGCGTCATGTCTTCTCCTCCCTTCTCTACCCCTTTCCTATCTACCTACTGTCAAAACATGGAAAAAAGGCCACTAGCGCCCAAAACAAACTAAAAACTCTGTATGTACTTTGGAGACTTGTAGATTGTTAATAAAATTCCATGATTTAAAGATCTGGACTGGACTGCAACATACTCAAGAGTTAGTCAAGTTTTCAAATGTTTTCATGTCTTTTTTTGCTGGGCTCTAGTTCTTCATAAAATAAGTCAAAGGCACCTTGTGTTTCATCAGGATCGAGACCTGTTTTGATCAGCCTATGGAATCAAGCGTTCATGAGATCATCAAGTATAGGACTTCTGCCCTTCCTGGTATGATGACTGTCATTAGGACTGGTAACACTCTGTCTTGTAGCCTGTATGACAGTGTTTATGTCCCGTCCTAGCCAAACATTATGATGCAGACACAACCGAACCTATCAGCTGTGGTCTGTGCTCTATGGATGAATTGTTGTCATGGAACCGAAGCAAGGCAAACCCCTTCAACGTGGCAGTTGTTCCTCCGGCACCTCGGGAGCCCCATCTGGTCAATAGTCTACGTCGGACATTGGTGTCTCATGACATGATGGGAGGCTACCTGGATGACCGGTATTGTGGATATATCTTTGATTAATAAATACATTTTGACCTTTTCTGTTTAGAAGTTCTTTTTGGAAGGTTTTCATTAAAATCTATGTTTTTATAATGACACATTTCATCCTTACTTCTCTTTTGAAGGTTTGTCCAAGGCACCAGCTCAGAGGCACCATATGCCTTTTACCACTGGCAGTACATAGATATTTTTAACTACTTCACACATCAGCTGGTTACTGTTCCTCCAGCTGTGTGGACGAATGCTGCACATAAACATGGAGTCATAGTTATTGGTAAGCATAAAGATGCAATATAACAGACACACATCTAGATTAGTTTCCTGAAGTTGTTTTTATAGCGATTTACTAAAGTGTACATACCCCTTGAACCATTACACAGTTGGTCACGTTATGACAAGAGATTTCGATATAATTTATTGGGATTTTATTTGATAGATTAACACAAAGTAGCACATTATTTTGTAATGGAAGAAAGATGATGTACAATTTTCAGATTTCTTTTACAAAGAAAATTCTGGAAAGTGTCAAATGCATAATATGTATTCACCCCAAGCGTAACAAACTCCCCTTGATAAATCACTTCATTAGTAAAAAATAGTCTACCTGTGTATCATTTAATATCAGCATTAATGCAGCGACAGGTCAGGGAGAAAGTTGTGGAGAAGTTTAAGGCAGGGTAAGCTTTGAACATTTCCCAGAGTCCATCATCTGAACATGGAGAGAGGATGGACCACCTGTCTTTGTTCCAGAACACCTGATTCAAATCATTGCATGACCACCTCTGCATGCCATCAAGTGCTGCAGAAGCCTGTTAATCATCTGCCAGGTCAGGTGTGTGGCAGAAGGGAAACACCTAAAACATGCAGGGGAGTGGTCCCTGAGGACCGGAATTGAGAAACACTGACCTAAGCTGACAGGCTGGGCAAGGAGAGCATTAACCAGAGGCCCATGGTAACTCTGGAGGATTTCCAAATATATAGATAACTGGAATTAGTTAAATTAGAGATTTTTTTTTTTAAATTATTCTGTTGAACTACAATTCAAAAGTAATGTCTGCTTTTCATTGGTTATTTTTCTGTTAATCTTTGTTATTACTTTTGTCAGTTTCAAGTTATTTCATTGACCATTGTGGGTTTTTCGGTCATTAAAAGAGAGGTACCAGCGATTTTGTCCACGTGTGTAAATTGCACACAAAGAGGGAAAGGAAGTCTAAAAGAAAAAAATTTATTACAATGAAGTTTTAGAGTTCTTTGTTTTACATAAACACAGACAACACAGAGTATAAAGGGAGAGTTAAAGGCATGCAGCAACTGGCCAGTGGTCAGGAGTCAAATTAATGTGGAGCATCTCTGACATGGACCTGTAGCCGATACTATATGCAGGCTGCTTGCTCAACCAGTTGAGCTATGAGGCTAACTCACTTTTGTCAAATTATGACACAACAAATGTAGTCACTGACCTGACCTGTTTTCACATCTTCTGTTGTGATATGAAATACTGACCTGCTTTTCAGGGACTTTCATCACTGAATGGACCAATGGAGCTGCAATATGCGAGGCCTTCCTGAAAGATGAGGAGTCCTACCGGGCAGTGGCTGACAAACTAGTCCAGATCAGTCAGTATTATGGCTTTGATGGCTGGCTCATAAACATAGAGAATGCTCTGAGTGTGAGTAATACACCACACTTTTCCTCACAGCAATACTAACCAAACACACTGGTTTCCTTCATAGCTGTATGTTATTTAAAAGACAACTTCTTAGTTGTTGAAATGATAAAACTCAATAATTTTTAATCCAAACTAACTTTAAAAAATATGACCAGAGAGAGTTTAATATAAAACACTTCTTGTTGTTTATTATTTATATGAGCAGCATCTGTTGGGGAGGGGCCAGTGCTGTGTTACTCTATGCTTCAAAGAGTCAAAGAAAACTCCAGTCAGTTTGGTACTTTCTCTGGTATCTCATTGAAAGGACCTTAAATCGTAACATTGTGAAAAATGTTATCTGTGATTTTACTGTAGCTTTCTTTTTAACAGCACAGCGGTAAGCAGCCCATACCTAGTTTAAGCACAGGATAAAAACCAGTTGTTTTAGATGATATGAAAGGCAATCAAGGCATTCCTAAGAAAACTGTGAACTATTTATCACTCAGACATTTTTCCTACTTTAGAAGACTTTGGAAATACATTTTTACAGAAGGCCCACCCCTACCACCTCAGCTCACACCTGTTTATTCAGAGGTTTTGTTGCATGACTGTGCTTCTCAAGGTTCAAGGTATCTTTATTTTCACCAAGGGGCAATTTGTTTTACAGTCAGCAGTAGAACACAGAATATACTGAACAAACCAACAAAAAAAACACCACCACTTACAACATTATGCAATTCCATACACAAAAAAACCCTGATGGTATAAGGGACATTTTGAACAAGCAAGATCTCTTCTGAATCATGGTGGCGTATATCTGCAGCCTGGCAGGAGAAAAACAGTCACTTCTCCATGGATGGCGTAGTTCAGCTTTTAGTGAGCTACCTCACTGTGTTCATGAGGAGGAGCCGAGCAGCAGCTCAAAGGAAACTCATTTCGCCACTTGAATGTATGATTTCATTATTTCAGTTCCTGCACACAGCACTTGGTGTAGGTGAGGACTGGAATGTCAAAGGACTGGTAAATAGACAGCTCCAGAGCACTTGCATAAGTGCAAATACTACTACTATCTGCCCACTGTTCTAAAAGACCCAGAGACTGGTACATTTGTTATTTTTAACAGTATCTCCTAACCTGGGGTTGGTAAGCCACCTTTTCTCAGGTTTGGTCTCCTCTACACAGTCAGCAACAACCTTTTATCTCATTTGCACATTTCTAAGTGAATTGTATCACACAAGGTTTCACAGCAGGACCTTGTCCCAAACATAACTGATCCCTCATTGGCTTATCTTCTGTCCTGTACAGTATGGTGGTGCTAACTGTTTACCAGGTAAGAGATGCACAAAAAAACTGACAACATACATGATGTCACTGTTTACACAGACACCTCCACCTACTGGTAAATCTTTCTCTTTCCATTTAGGAAAGAATTTCCTTCATTGCTGCTGGTAAAGAGTGGATCCACTGAAATGAACAATGGGACAAGGGAATACACAAACACAGCAATGAAACTAAATTATGTCTACAAACAACAACAGCACAGAAACAGAATCATCTAAAGCAGACCTAAAAGAGAACCCAGAGCAGATCAACATATCCATTCGTGGATGTGCCATAACTTTCTTCAACTGAACAGAAACTAAACTGTAGTTATTATCTTTGGACCTAAAGAGGAGCGATCAGGAGTCAGCACATAGCTTTAGTTATTACAGGTAGAAACTGGTGATCAGGCCCGAAATCTGGGTGTAGTGATGGACTCGGACCTGAATCTTCAGAGACACATAAAGACAGTTACAAAGTCAGCCTTCTATCACCTGAAGAACATTTCCAGGATTAAAGGACTAATGTCTCAACAAGATCTAGAGAAACTAATCCATTCGTTTATCTTTAGTCGCATTGATTACTGCAACAGTGTCTTCACAGGTCTGCCTAAAATGTCAATCAGACAGCTGCAGCTGATCCAGAATGCTGCTGCTCATGTTATCACTAAAACCAGGAAGATAGGGCAGATCACCCCAGTTCTAAAGTCCTTCCACTGGCTCCCTGCAGCTCAGAGAATCGACTTTAAAGTACTTCTGTTAGTTTATAAATCACTGAATGGCTTAGCAACAAACTACTATATTAAAGACCCGTTGTCATTGTATCAACCTTCTAGACCACTCAGGTCTACTGGTTCTAGTCTACTCTGCATCCCCAGAACCAGAACCAAACTAGTTATTTAATTGTTTGCATCTTTTAATGTACTTCCAATATTGTATAAAAAGGCTCAAGTGGGTAAATGAAAAATCTGCAGAATGTACCAGTTTTTTTTCCCAATTAATCATCAGAATAATCGAGAACTAAAATAATCATTATTTGTAGCCCTGCACCCAAACAGAACAATAATGTAGCAATTCAGTAAAGATATTTTATACAGTCAACTGCCTGACTCTGCACTAATTACAAGTAAATAGTAATGAAATGCTCTAGCTGTTGTGTCAGTGTACCAGGTTTAAGCAGTGGTGCACCTTCACGTAATGGTAGAGTGAATGTTTAATTAATAATGAAGTCAGGAGTTTGGATCTCTGAACTGATGTGAATAATTTTGGGTTTCCAGGAAGCAGCTGTGAAGAACACTCCATTGTTTCTGCGCTATCTGACAGAACAGATTCACGAACGAGTGCCCAGCAGCCTGATCCTGTGGTACGACAGCGTTATTGAGAACGGAGAACTTAAATGGCAGAATGAACTCAACCAGTCCAACAGGTGAGGAGAAGAAGAAGGGAATAACTGCATCTCTCTTTTCTCCCATTCGTCTCTGTCCCCTGGATAGCAGGGTAGATTTTTTTTACTGCTGTAAATAACAAATGTCTTCATTCGACTTCATCTTTCCTTGGGACTGTCACCACAACACATTTTCCTTGAATCAAAATGACTGGTTTGTTGAATAGCTAGACACTATTTTATCCTTTTTAATCTTCCCTGATAGGATGTTTTTTGATGCCTGTGATGGTTTCTTTACAAACTACAACTGGACAGAGGAAAACCTGGAATGGATGAAGGACTACTCTGGTGTCCAAGGCCGTCAGGCAGATGTGTACATCGGGGTAGATGTGTTTGCCAGAGGAAAGGTGGTGGGAGGAATGCTGGAAACAAATAAGGCAAGCACTGTGAACAGCTTGTCCATGACAGTTTTGGCATCTCAGATCACTGCTTTAGTGCTGCATCTTGTTCTGGTTGTTGACAGGCTCTGGATATCATCCGAAAGCACAACTTCTCTGCAGCAATCTTTGCTCCAGGATGGGTGTACGAGAGCCAAAGTGATAAGAGCCAATTCCGTATTCACCAAGACAAGTGAGGCCAGCTGAGTGTTTACACTGGAGAGAACACACCTGGTGAAGGTTTGCAGATATAATGAGACTGCTCTGCTCCCTCCTGCAGGTTCTGGGCTCTTCTCTCAGACTACCTGTACATCCACCGACCAGCCTCACATCTTCCATTCATCTCCTCCTTCTGCCAGGGCTTTGGGAAAGCAGTGTACCAGAAAGGACAGGTACTCACAGATTGGAAACCAAAGAGTTTTTCTTTTGTTCAAAAATATTTATTAAAAGCTGTGTCTTTTAACTACATAAATGCACAAAATCAACCTCCATCACACCAACTAGTGCTGGTAAATGTATACAAAATGACTTCATGACAAGCTTTACGGAATGAATGCGGCTCAACTCTTAAGTTGCATTAAGTTTTTCAATTTCCTGTCTTTAATTCTTTATGCTGTTGAAGAATTAGTTATTTAGTTTTAGGCTTATAATGTTGTTTGTCAGCATCAATCTACTCTAAAAGCTCCTAATCCAATCATGCAGATGATAAACCTAAAGCATTATGATGACTGTCAGATTTTTCTGAAGCTGGCCAGGGGTAAAAGATTTGTTGCTGATGTATGGAGCTCGATAAGAGCCACAATATGTCTATATTTGAAAAAAAAAAATATATATATATATATATAGTTTAGGCAAACAACATAAAAGTTGAAACCGAAGATCAAATTTTGAACTGTACACTTTTCCTTCACTTCTTTTGCACATTCCGACATCAAAAGTTGACATTCACTTTCAACTTTTATTTTTTCAGTTTCAGGTATTTTCTTTAAATATGCAAACATTTTGATTTTAGCAACAAAACCTACTTTTTATGTTCCAAGCTTTAAAGTTGACCTAGAAGTAAAAATTACTTTTTGCTTGCTATTCCTTTATGTTGCAGCATGAGACAACAAAGAGCTGGTTTAATCTGAGTGCTCAGGAGATCCAGCCCTTATACTACCACATGGATCTGGAGAATCAGGGCTGGGTCAGGAGCAGTGGCTGCCCTGAAGATGCTTGGAATGGAGGATGCTCACTGCTGCTGCATGGACTCATTCCTGCAACTTTAAACACTCCTGTTTGTGCCAAGTAAATTGCTTGTGTGTGTGTATATCCACATGCACATTTATTTTAGCTTTGTACTATATGTTGTGCTGGTTGGTAGAGAGGAAAATTTAGACTTGTACAGTGATTTAAGATTTAATGATAACAATGGCAGTCCCGTGCATAAGAACCCTCCAGGATTGTTTTAAGCCTACAGACTGGGATGCGCTGTGCCAGCCACATGTAGAGGACATCAGTGCCATGACTGAGTGTGTGACGGACTATATAAACTTCTTTGTGGACAACAGCATCTCAACCAGAACAGTGAGATTCAAATTCAAAAATACTTTATTTATCCCGAAGGGAAATTAATAACAATAACAAACCCTGGATCTCCAATGATCTGAAGGAACTACTAAACAAGGAAAAGGGAGGGAAACAGGGAATTATTGAGGAATATACAGAAGTAACTTAAAATCAAGATTAGAGACGGCAAGGAGGCATACAGGAAGAAGATGGAGTTCCTGCAGAGATGTGTGGGCAAGGGTTGAAGAAGAACACGGGCTTCAAACATAATGAGGATCAGATACATGGAAGCCTGGACAGAGCAAATGAGCGGAACACATTCTTCAGTTCATAGGTTCAGTTCAGGAACAAGCTCACCATCCTCCCCTCCTGCCCCCAGGCAAACAGACATCCCACCCTCCTTTGACCCACAGTTTTCCTGTCACACCTCAGATGTTTTATCCTCTACTTCAGTCATGGACTCTTCTGCTTCCACTAGTTTATCTTCAACCAAATCAGGAGATGCTGCTGCTCCTTTTGCTTCTCCTTCCCAACTGTCTGTTTCTAGAAGTCAGGTGAAGAGGCAACTGCAGAGACTGAACCAGAACAAGGCTGCAGGTCCAGATGGTGTCAGCCCCAGAGTTCTGAAGTCCTGTGCAGAGCAGCTCTGTGGGATTCTGCAGCACCTCTTCAACCTCTACAGGCTGAGAAGAAGTCCAGAAGAAGGTTCCAGTGTTGTGGAAGACATCCTGCCTGGTTCTGGTACCAAAGAAAACTCACCCATCAGTCATTAATGACGATCGACAATCATGAAGGTCATGGAGGGATTTCTGTTGGCCCACCTCACTGAGCAAACAAGCACATGCCTGGACCACCTGCAACTTGCTTATTGCTGTGAAGTTGGAGCTGAAGATACCATCATACACTGGCTTCAACAAACCCACTATCATCTGGACAAGGGAGGCAGCACTCAGCTGAGTTCAGCCTGAGTTGCTTTGTCAGAAACTCCAGAAGACACAGGTGGAGACCTCAACAACCCTGGATCAATGACTACAGCTGTAGATATCCTTATTCAGACCTCCTTCTCTTAAGAGCTTTTCAAATATTATTGTATTTCTAACAATTTTTTTGGATTGTTTCATTTGCTCTTTGTCTTTTTAATCATGTTTTAATGTGTTTGTTTTTCAATATTTATGTTGTGAAACATTTATGCTATATACATTTAAAAAATGGCTTCTCTGTTTGAAATGTGTATTTGCCAGGATTTTCTCCCTCCATGTGCCTCTGGATTCCAAGATCATGGTAACTCTTGTCTACAAAGCATCTGCTGGGATCACTGTCTCTTTGCAGCTGAAGACAACAGACTCCTCTTACTGTTCCCACACAGATGTCCACGAGGTCACGTGTGAGTTTCTTGTAAAACACAACTTCAAGTCCAATATAAATGATACACACATCCAAAAATCCACTGGATTTGGTGTTGGATCAAAAATACACAATGTAGAATTCCTAAAAATAGGTCGGCACATTGTCTCCCTTTTCAATATTTTGCATTTGAATTAAAAAACAAAAAAAATCTTAATCTCTTCTATAACACCATTATACACCTGCTTCAACAAACCCACTGTCACATGGACAAAGCAGCAGCACTGTGAGGATCATGTTCTTTGATTTCTCCAGTGCATTTAACACAATTCAGCCTGATCTGCTTTGTCTGAAACTCCAGAAGACTCAGGTGGAGGCCTCAACAATCGCCTGGATCCATGACTACATGACAAACAGACCACAGTTTGTGAGACTGAAGGACTGTGTGTCGAGCCAGGTGGTTAGCAGCACAGGAGACCACAGGGGACTGTACTCTCACCTTTCCTTTTCACTCTGTACACTTCAGACTTCCAGCACAAGTCAGACTCCTGTCATCTACAGAAATACTCAGATGACTCTGCAGTGGTCAGGTGTGTCAGAGATGGACAAGAAGCTGAGTACAGAGAGCTGGTGGACCACTTTGTGTCATGGTGTGGAAACAATCATCTTATCTTGAATGTGAACAAACAGGGTTTGATCAAACCCTGTTTCCATCATGGGAGAAGAAGTGGAAGTGATTGACAACAATCAAGAGTGAAGCCGTCTACAAGAAGGGACATAGCAGACTGTATTTCTTGAGGAAGCTAAGATCCTTCAAGGTTTGCAGTAAGATGTTGCATGTCTTCTATAAGTCTGTTGTTGAGACTCTGCCATCATCTGTTGGGGCAGCAGCATCAGAGCCAGGGACCTAAAAAGGCTCAATAACCTGATAAAGAAGGCTGGTTCTGTTCTGGGGACGACTGGAACCTCTGGAGATGATGATGCAAAGAAGGATTTTTGCGCAAAATCAAAAAAATTATGTACAACCCTGACCATCCTCTTCATTAGACTGTCGGTGGAAAACAAGAGTCTCTTCAGTCAGAGGCTTCTTCAGTTTGGTTGTAAAACGGACCGCTACAGGAGATCTTTTCTGCCCACAGCCATCACAATCTATAATAACTCCTTAATTAAATGAGTTACATCAACATTTAATATCCCTTTGGGATAAATAAAGTATTTTTGAATTTTGAATTGAATTGAACAAAGACTTTATTATTTATGTTAAACACAATTCAAGTTACAAATGTTGTAGAATTAAATCAAATGTCTTTTTATACAACAGGAAAGCAGTATGTCTTCAAGTTTGACCTGTTCTCTGTTTCACCAACAGTAAGAAATATGTCCCCTGAGGCAGTAGCTGGTGAACCACAGTTAGTGAGCCTGATGTCTGAGCTCTGTGGAAACAGGAACCTACATGGGTGGACTGTTCGGTGAGGCACAATGACAGCGGAGTAGCAGTTTAGTTGATTTCACTTTAATTTAGAGTATAAATGTCTGTTCTTTCTGTTGCTCTGAGCAGATGTTCACAATTGGAGCTTCATGGCTGTGTTCTCAGAGAAGTGTGTGTCCTTATCCATCGGGGTGGGGAACCTCAGGATACGACTTTTAGCTGCAGAGTGGGAGAGATTATGGTGAGACAATAACTGCTTTCTACAGTGTACGTTAATATTTTTCCAATTATACTGAGAAACAGATAGAAAGCGTAGCTGGACAAGGTGGAATGTAGAAAGTCGGGTATTTATACTTCTCAAGGATAATTTCCAACATGGTTTTAAGTAATTTTTTATTTGGAAAAATTGGGAAAGTGTTTTTTTTTTTTAAACTATGTTCTGTCATTTTTTTTTTTTTTTTTTGCTGTAATCAGCTGTAATAAGTCTCATTCCACAGATGGATAAATCTCAGTGAAACATGTGGCATCTCGAGTTCACTAATCTTGCTCTCTGTGACAAAAATGTGATATGGCCCAGTCAAAGTCCAGACCTAAATAAATCCATCTTTGTCACATAATTTAAATCCATTTCATAAGCTGTGAACCTGTTTTACTCTTTTAATTATTTGCATTTTTGAGCAGATTACTGCTGAGCAGCAACCTTCTTCAGTCCATGCAGAAACACATAAGGACCATATTTAACTGTCTTTGAAACTTTTCTCTTTGATTCAGTGAAGAACTGATGTCACAACTTCACAGTCCCAGATCGCTATAATGACACCATGAACTTTCTTTTTAAAGTTAAATATAATACAACAGACAAATCCAATTAATTTTAAAAACAGTAATTAATTAATTACAGCTTTTTAAAAAATGACTATTTATTTCTGTACACCAGATAGGGCAGAAATATCTATACAGGCTCATGTTTGCATACAACCCAGTGACCAGATAACTACTATAAAAGATTCAATAAAACAGGCATTACATGAGCTCTATCAGGCAGTATGATGGTCCACCATTATTGAGGCAACAATTGCAACCAGTAGAGGAAACTTGATCTCCATTATTTTCTGCTTGTAATGTACTTGTTTTTAACTTATGTTGACCCATAATGTCCCACAGTGCTTAATTAAATTTTGTGTTTAGCTTATGGCAATTTCTGAAAAATGATGATTAATGAAAATAAATGATGTTTATTTCTAAATTTTCTTTAAATTTAGATGATTCAGATGCCTTCTGGGAAACAAGATTGTTAATTTGAAACAGTCTCATCATAATTAATGAAATAATTTAATACAAAAAAAAAATAAAAAAATAAAAAAAAAATATATATATATATATATATATATATATATATATATATATATATATATTTATTTATATATATATATATAGTGGCATTTTATTTATCCATGTGGTCTAGTTTAACACCTTACTGTTATTTGGTTAAATGTCCCTCCGCAAGTTGTGGAGAAAACAAACACTTTTTGCCTGGATAGTTGATCACTCTTTGTCGCAAATTGTAGAGCTCATCCAAACTGTTTTCCTTTTAAGCATAGTCTACAAATTTTCTGTACTTTGAGATCGGGGCAATTCCAGAAGCTTAATGTAATCCGGATTTCTCTATTCCAAATCCATTTTGGAATGGAGAATACAGTATTTGGATCATTGTCCTGTTGGGACCCAAAACTGTGTCCAAAGTTTCAATCATCTAGCTGCTGATTTCAGCTAAGCGTGAAGAAATTAGAGGTTGTCCTCTTACTTTATTATTCCTCCACTTTGTGCAATGCATCAGTATCATGAGCCACTACAGGGACTCGGCATTATGCTGCCACCACCCAGGTTTGAAAGTCTCCCCTTAACTCTTCTTAGCATATTAATTGTTATTTTGACTAAACAGCCCCACTTAAAATGTATGGAATATGCTTCAAAGCTCATCTAACATGATAACCAATGTAGATGAATTCTACTATTTCAGATAACAGCAGTGATATAAAATCCAACCAGAATAATGTTATATTGTAACAGAATGAATTTATCTATATGGATTCAATTTATAAAACAAACAGTCCACCTTTTTAAATATAAACTAACATTTCTTGACAGAACTGCTTTTCCTGTTTCTATCAGGTATTGGATGTGGAACCTCTGCAGCTACCCTCCGACCCTGTTCAGGGCTTGTGTGTTGATGACGTGGTTTGGGTGCGTGGAGTCAGTGCATCACCAGAAAGTGGTCCCCCTTGCCTGCACTTCAACGCTACCCTGCGCTGGGACTACCCAGTCAAATCTGTGCGCCACTTTAGGGTGTACTGGAGAAGGCTGAGGGGACCTGATCCAAAAATCCCTCCTGGTCAGCTGGAGCTGGTGGCCCAAGCCTACTCCAACCAGTTCAGGGTGACGCAGCTGGTTGTGCCTGAGCCACCCAGCGTGTTGGAGCTGGTGGTGGAGCCAGTGATCAGGAAGGGCCACCTTGTCCCAGAGAGCCACTGGGGAAGAAGACAGCTCAGCTATACAGAATGATTTAAACAATGATTTAATGCAAACATTCTCAGGTTCTTTCCGGGACTTTATGTTGCTGTTGTAAACGAGGCT
The DNA here is from genome assembly GCA_014839685.1 of Anableps anableps. NCBI lineage: Eukaryota > Metazoa > Chordata > Actinopteri > Cyprinodontiformes > Anablepidae > Anableps > Anableps anableps. The sequence continues at coordinate 2,397,992 of CM026083.1, forward strand.
GTGAAGTGGAGCAGGACACTGAACACATGAAGCAGCGCCTAAACATCCAGTTCATGTTTTTAAGCATGGGTTAATGGCTTAACAGGTTTGTTAGTGTAGCGCTGGTGAAGTAGCACTGAATAACCTCTGCAGGGTTTTATCAGTCACTTTTGTTTAAAGGTCTTCTCCCTGCTGCGTTTTTTTTCACCGCAAAAGGAATGTCAATGAGCAGAAACAAATAAAAACAGGAGTTTGTCAGAAACACCAGAAACACTTTTTTTTTTTTAATCACATTTTGAGCCGGATGGTGAAAACACTCTTCTTTACCACATGCAGTGGTAAAGAAGAGTAAAGTTTTTTTTTGTTTTTTTTTTTTTTTTTTGTTTTTTTTTTTTGCATGTTTAATATTTAATTTCCCTTTTGGATCAATACAGTTTGTTTTTTTTAAACTGACTGTTTGTCCCTCTTCAGTGTTTCAGAACAGCAAATCAATTTCAATATTAGTCAAAGACAACACAAGTAAATACAAATTACAGTTTTTAAATTAAGGCTTTTAATATTAAAGGAGAAAAAAAATTCAAACCTACGTGGCCCTGTGTGAAACAGTGATTTCCCCCTAAACCTATAACTGTTTGGACCACCCTTAGCAGCAACAGCTGCTATCAAGCATTTGTGATAACTTGCAATGAGTCTTTTCCAGCTGTGGAGGAATTTTGGCTCACTGAACTTTGCAGAATTGTTCTGATTCAGCCACATTGGAGGGTTTTCCAGCATGAATGGCTTTTTTAAGGTCATGCCACAGCATCTCAATTGGACTCAGGTCAGGACTTTGACTAGGCCACTCCAAAGTCTTCATTTTGTTTTTCATCAGCCATTCAGAGGTGGACTTGGTGGTATGTCTTGGATCATTGTTCTGCTGCAGAAGCCAAGTTGGTTTCATCTTGAGGCCATGGGCATTCTCCTTCCTTCAGGATGTGTTGGTCAACAGCAGAATTCATGGTTCCATTTATCACAGCAAGTCTTCCAGGTCCTGAAGCAGCAGCAAAGCCCCAGACCATCACACTACAGCACCATGTTTTCTGAAATGCCGTGTTAGTTGTACACCAGATGTAATGGGACACACACCTTCCACAGAGTTCAACTTTTGTCTCGTCAGTCCACAGAATGTTTTCCAAAAAGTCTTAGGGCTCATCCAGATGTGTTCTGGAAAAAATGAGACAAGCCTTAATGTTCTTTTTGCTCAGAAGAGGTTTTAATCTTAGAACATTGCCATTTGTGTGACAGTAATGTGAGTAGCTGTTGTTGACATAACCCTAAATATAGTGACTTGCAAAAGCATTCACACCCCTTAAACTGTTTCACATTTTGTCACATTATAATTGCAATTATGTTCAGTTTTTTTCCTTTGTTTGATCTACATATTTCAACTTGTCGTTTTACTGCTGGTACACCTAAATTTCCCCACGGAGTCAAGTCAGGTTTATTTGTGTAGCACATTTCAGCAGCAAGGCAGTTCAAAGTGTTTCAGGGTCAATAAAGGTTACTTCTGTTTTATTCTAAACACAAAGTAGTGTTTAGTTGAGAAGTAGAAGATAAATTAGCTGTTTTGTTTTTTCTTTTATTATTACAAAGCTAAAAAGTTTGGTGGACATTGGATTCAGTCCCTTTTAAGCCAAACAAGGAGAATATTAATCAGAGAAGGAGCCAAAAGGTGCTCTTTAACTCTGGAGGAGCTACAGGGATAAATGGCTCAGGGAGGGGAATCTGTTGTCAGGGAAACTATGTGGTGTGTTCTCCCAAAATCTGACCTTTGTGGAGGATTGACAAGAAGAGAACCATAAGAAGTTCTGTTTAAAAACTGGTACTTGTGGCAGAAAACTAACACTGTTCATCACCCAGAACAGCCATCTTTACTGTGACAGATGCTTTACTTCAGCTGGTCAGAGCTGATGGTAAGATAGATAGAGCTAAATCCAGGAAAATCCTGGAAGAAAAACCTGTTAGAAGCTGCAAAAGACTTGAGACTGGGGTGGAGGTTCACCTTCCAGCAGGACAACGTTAAATACCCAGCCATTATGTGTTCGAATGGCCCAGTCAAAGTCCAGACCTAAATTCAACTGAGAATCTATGGTAAGACTTCATCAGCTGATGTTAATAGATGCTCTCTGTTCAATCTGATTAAGCTTAAACAAGTTTGCAATGAAGAATGTACCCAAATTTCAGTCTGTACCGCAGGTAGACATACTCCAACTCTAAGCTGTAACTGCAGCAAAAATATTGACTCAGAGTAGCTGTATACAAATATCTGCTACACTTTTCAGATTTTCATTTGTAAATTATTTTGAAAAACACATATCCTTTTCCTTCCACTTCGCATTTATGCAGTACTTTGCGTTTGTCATATAAGATCCTAATAAAATACATGTGTTGCGATGTGAAATAAGGCCAATTGTTCTCCTTTAGGTCAGAATTATCAAAGACATTTCTATTTGATAAGTACCTAATTAATGAGAAATTAGAGAATTAGTTCAGAATTTACATTCACTAAGATTACTGTGCCTTTTAAAACATTTGGGAAAGCCCAGATGATGATGTCATGGCTTTGTATGCTTCTGATAGCTTATCAGTCAGCCCTGTGGATGCATTTTAAGGCAACACCTCAATAGCATGCTTTCATGAAAGGCATCTAGAAAAAATACTGAAAACATGTGACCTAAGTCACTGTTTAAAAAACAGTTCTACCAAATACCAAGGACAGTAAACTGAATTTGAAAAATGTTATAAACTATTCTCTTTATACTGGCATTTAGCAAATAAAATTAGAAAAATTTAGTCTGATTTAATGTCAGAAAGTTACAGACACTTTGTATCTTTTTATACAGTGTATGCAAATACCTGGTTTCAGCTGTGGGCACTTCACATTTGCATTGGTCCATCACATACCAGCTCAATAAAATATAGAAAAGTTTGATTAGAAAATGTGAAATGTTCAGGTGGTATAAATATTCTAGCAAGGAACTGTAGATAACTCCAAAAAGGTTGAAAAAGGAAATGCCATGACTCGATTCCAGTTCTTTCCACTGATGTCAGCCTTCTGCAAAACAAAGTGGTAGCCTCAGGCTGAACCACTATATAAATATATACAAAACACAGTAGAATGGGTTTTCTATCCATGTATAATGGAGGGGCGGTGGTCTGAAAGTGCTTGGTCTGGATGTGCAGCCAAAACTGCTCCCATACATCAATTTAAAGTGTTGGGAATTCTACTGTAAGAATGGAACATAATCACGCCACACATTCCTTCCTTCCTTTTTTTCCTGATGATAGTATTGTAGAGCACCATTTCATAAAACCATTTTGCAGGGTTGTGGGGTGCCTGGTACTTCAGCAGCCATTAGGCAGGAAGTGGGGTACTTCCTGGACAAGTAACACATCCATCACAGGGTCACATAAAACACACACACACACACACTTAGGGCAATTCATACAGAACAATTATCCTAATTTGCGTAATTTTTGGCTGTGGGAGGAAACCAGTGAACCCAAAGAGAACCCACACATGCAAACTGCATGCAGAAAGGCCCTGGTCTTTCTGCATGCAGAAAGTATAGTTCAAACCATACTTCTCAAAGTATCAGCTGAGCTCACGGTTTGGTCAGGACATTTATTGTGGACACCCTTCACACCAGAACTGAAAAGTTTTTGCGCCACATTCATTTCTACCACTTTCCAAGTGGAAAAGTGGGTCCTAAACACCCCTATTGAAAGGTAGAGCCCAAGGATCCTCTATAGCTGGAGCTGGAGCCAAAAGTTCTGTTTAATTTTTTAAATGCTCAGTCAGTTCACCCAGTTAAAAGTTTGCAAAGCCCACCTTTAGTCCAGGTTTTTCATAGAAGCTGTGAAAAATAAACTTAACAGAACAAGGCAGGACAGTATGTGCATAAAAAAAGAAAGTTTTATTTAGTAGTTGGAATTTACAGAACTTGAAATCAAATACTCCTGATATTTGAAAGTACATTTTGGAAAGCAAGAAAAAGAGTCAGATTTTTGTGATTGTCAGAGCCCTCCTGGGTGGCACAACACTGGGTCATTCAGTCCTGCTGAGTGATCATCTTCAGCATCTGCAGGGCCATGGGTCCCTGGTCTGAAGGAATCTAAGAAATATAACAGGAGATTATCATTACAGTTTAAAGCTGAATTTCTACTGTTTTGCTGTACAATAATATGCACTTTTTATTCAATTAGCTTTATTTAAGATTAAAAAAAAAAAAAAAAAGCATCACAAGCTTCATCAGTCAACACCAAACAGAGAAGCCATAGAACCATGCATAAAATCTGAGTACTTCTAAATAAAATACATTTTACCAGAAAATTCTGTATCTTAAAGTTCTACCATCTACAGTTTACTGCAGATACTCTACACCCTTCGATGTTTGAAAATGTAACAGATTAATATTTCATTAAATTCAACATTTAAAAACGAAACAACTTAGAACCAACTTAAATTTTACCATGTGACCAGCCTTGAGGATCCAATAGAATGCAAAGTTCTTGTAAGTCTTGTAAAAGGCTCCCGTCGTTCCTGGGGAGGCTGGGTCATCAAGGGGGGTCCACCTCAGCTGGGTGAAACTAGGAAGTCCCTCCCACTTCAGCTGCTTCAACCAAAGCTCCTGACCTGGAAGAACAAAAATGTGCTTTTACATCCACAGAGCTAAAACATCAGGGTTGGTTACATGTGTTCACTAGAGATGTACTAATTTCAAGTACTGGTTTCAAGTTTTTATTTGGAAAATAATTACCTATCTTGGATGGATATCTTTCTAAGCCTTCATATTATTTGTCCCATGGACATTAATATTAAATTAGAAGGGGAGGTGCCATAGTACATTATCAGAGCACTCAGTGTAAAGCATTTACTAATACACTGTTGCTAATGAAGTTGGAATAGTTTGGTTTACAGATACATTCCTGCTAATTGTGGTTTAATTTTCATTGTGATATAACTGGCTCTGATGAATAACATTTAGATCAGATATACACCATCTGACAAGAATAAATCACATTGTCACAATCGTTTCATGAGGCAAAAAAAAAAAGAAAAAAATTCAATTCAACTTTATGCACAACAGTAATTTTAAAACAGACATCAATGATGGAGTTGAGATTTACAACTGTCTTTTGCCTCTTATATTAGTGGTTAGTAGGGTTGGGCAACAAATCAATAATATATCGTGAAAGACACGTGATCAATATCAATAAAAAATGCTTCAGATACAATGTTCAATAATTTCACTGAATTTCAATACAGAAAAGCACAGCATTCTGGGGGATGTAGGCAGAGGAAAGGCTAAGCAAGGTTGGTGGCATCAACTAACTGACTCACTCTATGGTTATCTAGCAACAACCTGTTGAGTAACTTGTACAGCAGCAGTTTCAGATGTCTCATAACTGCTAATAAAATTCCCAACATCATGTGGTGAAAGGAGTAAATGAGAACAACAGCTCAAGAGGAAATTGTGGATGAAACAGGAATGGTCATGTCACCAGTTTGGCAGTATTTCAGATATTTAAACAAAAAAATAAATAAATAAATTAAAAAAAATAATAATAAAAAAAATTAATTAAAAAAAATCAATAAATTGATAGACTGATATGAAACGTTTGTATCATGATACATTTTTCAGCCATATCACCCAGCCCTAGTGGTTAGCATAACTTGCCTAACTGTAAAAAGCAATGTTAGTGTTTAATCCCTAGAACAAGCAGAACCTCAGAGTTCCCAAAGGCTGCCAAATATGTCCAAACCCACCACAATCCAAGACAGGCAGGCTGAAAGCTCAAAAACATAAAAAGGTCATTTTACATCCAGCCTTTCTGTTATCTACTGAACATCTTACTCTCTCCGTCTGTTGCAATCTGACTAAACCACAGACACCTCTCTGCAACTCGTAGAACATAGTTTTCTTTTAAATTGATTCTTATGGTACAGTATCTGTGTATCCTCTGACTTCAGTTCAAAACACCTGACTAATACTGAAAACGGCAAAACATTGACGTTCTTCTCACAGGAACAATGTTCCTTGCAAAGATGGTTTTAAGTGTGAACTGGTTGCATTCAGGTATAGGGCATTCACTGACCAGAAGAAAGATTATATCTCTGAGTATCACACTGGCTGGTAACCAGCCTGCCTCTGTGCATCTCTAGTGTTTGTATATCACTGATTTAGCAGCTTGTTTACCCATGGTGTCCACTATAAGATCCAGCTGGCCATTGTAAACTGTGACATTGACTCCAGCTGTCAACAACTGGTCCACTATATCCACCACTGGCCTCATAAAATCCCCGGCCATGTTGCTGAAAACTTCCTCTGCTTGACCTGAAAACCAGCATAGATGAGGACAAAGAAGATGGTCAAGGCACAAAACATAATACTTTAATATTGACACAGACTCAGTCCAAAGTATCTAAGGTACCTCCCCAGGTGACATTCTGAGGGATGATAGCCAGTTTCTTCCTTATTTGTCCGTTCATCAGCTCGCTCAGTGATTGCTTGTGCAGAGGGCGAATGTGGCGCAGGGCTTGCAGAGCTGATGCAGGGAGGAAAAGGACATCAATTAACTAGAGGAATAAATGTAGGCCCAGTCTTCAGGAATGGATTGTTAATTGGAGTCTAGATTTAGACATGGTGCCATACAGATGAAGTTCTCTCCTGCAGAAGTAGCGAGTTTCTCATCTGGTTCCTGGGTTAGAATGTTGTAGAAGTTCACCCCATTGGTGTTCTGGCAAGAAAACAGTTTTACTGATTTGAAAAATAAATATTTTACTTGTACATTATTCAGTCCAACTATTATGACTCCTCATCTAATGTGAGCAGGTTTTTTTAGGCACCAAAATAGCTCTGACTTGTCAAGGATGAAACCAAAACCTATGGAGCTCCTCTGGATTAGTGCTTCTCAAATATTAAACATGTGCTACCTCAGTTCATATCATGTTTTCCAAGTAACACTATACTTACTGACATTTCAAAACTGTTGTAAAACAGAGTGGGTTTCATTTTAACAAGGATAAAAAAAAAAAAAAAAAGGCACCCTTAATCCTGTTGGGATTCAACCATGTGATCAATCAGTGGACTGCGTGTAACTTCACATGCCTGACCTGATGGCCAGGCCACAAGCCGAAACTGGTAAAACAACTCCAGATTCCAGCATTCACAGCATTTCACACCTGGGTTTGACAGAAGCCCATAGGCCAAGGGTAGCCTTAAACAGCGAGAATCCCCTGTGACATCATAAAATCAGCTGTTAATATCAGCTGTTAGTGTATCCAGAAAAGTTATAACTTTATAAAGGAGAAACTCTGTGGCTTTCTCCCACTGACATCCTGTTTCCCTGCTGCCCCAGTAAACAAGCTTCTCAGGAACCACAGACGGAAGGCTGTCCTGGTCCATTCAGCTTCAGTTTCATCTACCTGGACTCTGGACAACTGTAACTGCAAGCCAGGGCGATCCCAAGTAAGAGACTTAGTGTCTGGGCAGAGGCATATAGTGGAAAATAAGACCAGTTAGATGTTGCTGATTCTGTTATTTTTTTGTTTTTCAGTTGCTTAAACTGCTTGAGTTTCACTAAATGGGACCACCACGTCTAGAGACAGCCTGCTGCGGTAGGAGCACCTACCCTGCTGGATCCTGGCAGTTTGAGTTTTGTTTGTTTGTTAAATCTAGAGCATCCATTTTGTCCACCATCTTGGCTCTCAGCTGGCATATCCTGGCTGTGACAAACACAGACACCCATATAGACATCCACACGATCATGATATTGCTGTTACCGAGAACAGTTTTGTTTAATGCCTTCGGTTTTCTTTGTAGTTTAAAGTTACCAGCTTAGTGATGGTCAGAGTTTAATAACTTGGGTATTTTAACTGTAAAGTTGGGGTATTTCATTAGTAAATTCTGGTGTGATTTAAAGAGATGTTGTCTGTGTTTGTTGTTTTTGGATGTGTGCAGTGCTGGCTGATTGGGAACACCAGTGCTTGGATTCACTCCTTCGCTCTAAAACACCACACCTCACCCAGGCTGGTGCTTATAGAATAACCTACATAGACTTAAAGTGTCTAGCTATTGATTCCTAATAATTGATTCCTAATTAACTATTAATAAGTGCTCAAGGGCACTTATTAATAATTACCACACAGTTGGTAACCTCGCGTACCAACACTTTTTCACTTTGAATTCTATGTATATATCACACACAGTGCAGCACAAAGATGTAGGTATGTTAATATTTTCATTTGTTTGGCAATATTAAAATGCATTAGTTCTAATTGTAGCCTGCACATTTAGTTAGCTTTTGTACATTTCGATTTGTCAAACACCTCTTAATATTTGTTGTGCTTTCCTGTTTTGCTGGTGCTGTGGGGGAGTTCCTTGAACTGGGATGAAACCATAGAGGACAAAAAGATGGAGTCTGAATCATGGAGTCTTTTATTTTAACGCTTGCACAAGATACATTGCTTTGTGATTTGCTTATTTTGTTAACTATATTATTTGTATATTAGTTGTTTGCCATTTAGTTAATTCTTAAACCAAACGTGTTTAGTTCTTTTTTGTTTGATAAATTAGTAAGCAGATGTGTCCCTTCTGTCCTTCCAAGTGTGTCAGTCTGGTCTGATCAGCCAGTATTTAAGTCCCCTTTGTATGTTGTGTGTCAGTTCAGTTCATTTTGTTTGAACAGTTAGTTTGAGGTGTTATGTAAATGTTTTTGACTTGAGGTTAGTTTCTTCATCTGACCTCTTTTAAGAGCCCTGTAATAATTGCTTGAATTTGTTATTTTGGGGAAATAAAATCCATTTTCTTTGAAAAACTACAACTGTGTCCTCATGCTTAACTAGCTCAGTCTCTCACAGTACTGTATGACTAGTTGAAGAATGCAGTCTAATTACGTGTTCCATTTCTTTTTCAGAAGGTGAAACTTTCAAGCTTCAAATTGGACAAATTGTCCCCCAAAGGTAGAATTCTGTGGAAAAGTGGTTAAAAATGTCACTAAAGTGGTTAAACGAAGTGGAAAAGTTTTTGGTCTTTAGCAAATCCCACTGCTTTTGGAACTTGGGAGTTTGGGATTGTTGTCATTCCCAGATCCTAATTCCAACTTCAGAGGTAACATGGGCTAGGTAGCTACCAGCACTAGCTCTTGGTTCACTACTTTCTGCTCCAGGTTTTACTGGAAAATCCAGATTTTCTCCAATACACTTCTCTTTTGGGAAGTTTTTGATTAAGCAAGGATTATTTTTGCTTAAACATCTCATCTGTTTGGCTGTTGGCACACTTTGGCTGTATGCCAAAGTTAATTTGTTCAAATTTGCTTTGAAATTATTCATACCAATATTACCTTTAATGAAAGCCTAAGTACATCAACTACAGTGTGAACCTTTGTGTTTGACAACTGTGTTAATCAATGTTTTATGGCTTATAGGTTTAAAGAAGCTTTTTAGCTGTGAGGCTCCAATGTGGTACCAACCTGCTGCACTACGGTCTCAGTGACAGACCACAGCTCAGTGGCTTTAAGAAACTGCTGCTGCTCCACAGCTTGCTTCACCTTCTCCGCTGCACTGATGACATCAGCCAGGCCATTGTCGTCCAGCAGGGACTGCACACAGCAGGTCAGATGGAAATTCAACACCGCAGCTTGGACCCTCGGTCATCAATGAAAAGCATTCTGTGTGTTACTCACAGTAGTATAAAGGTATGGACCCCATGTCATCACAGAGTCTGGGAACAGAACACATTCTTACAGCGAGTAACATGTTAACTCTTAAAATCTCTAAACATTTAAAACATTTAAACATTTAAAATTCTAAAATCATGTCATAATTATTTTTCGAAGATCTGATTATATTTGGAAAGACTACAGAAGAGTGTTGACAGGAAACTGGGAGTAAATCTGGGGTAAATGACTCAGGGTCAGCTGGCACACTCTGTCAACTTTTGGGATTTTTAAAATCATTTGTTGGAAAACATTACATGCTAGCATGTAAGCTTTACTAAGTGCTATTTGGTTACTAAAAAAAAGGTTGAGAGTAATAAATTAACAACTAAATAAAACTGTTAATTAAATTTATAATAAAAAGTGATTGTAAATTCAAGTGCAAAAGCATAAAACCATATACATTTTTAAAATTATCTAAATATATACAGTAGAGATGCATCAAGGACTGGCTGGCATTTACCAATTTCCTGTTTTCTTTGAGGTCTGAACTGTTGATTAAAAATTTCACCAAGTAATTTTTCCCCTGATGATTACAAAACAAAGGGAAAAGATGCACTGCTAGTTCTTAGAGGTATTAGTTTGAAGTCAAACAGGAATAAAAAGGAATTTAATTTTACTGAATTTCCCTTTGGGACAAATAAAGTATTTTTGAATTGAATTTCAATTACATAATTATTTAGAGTTGTATATCACTTATCACTAAACGGAGCCAATCAAAGAAAGTTGGCCAATTCTGATCTCTGACAGATTGGTGCCATTTTTTTTTTTTTTTTTTTATCCATGCAAACGTGGGTCCAAAACTAAAGCATCTTTTTTATTATTATAGCACCACCTAGTGGCATGACATGAAACTGCTGTCTCAATTGGGATCTTGCACAGGTTTTAAGACCCAAAATCTGACAATGCAGCATTTCTCTGGCTTGTTTTTTTAAATTAGAACTGGGAACAAAGGTTGACCTGTAGGGACTGACTGATACTGACCCAACGGGGAAATCCATGAGTCTCCAAGTGCCACACCTGCAAAGTTGCATTTTAGCGAGCCTTCGGCTATTGCCTATGAAAGGACAATTCACAGAGATTATGAGCCACACTTTGTTGTCAGGAGAAGCTAAAGTACCCTTATAAATTTATATACCAACAAGTTCACTTCATATAAGTAATAAACCATCCTTAATGATAGAGTGCTTAGCATCCTAAAAAACAAAAAAGCAAACTTGCCAGACTGATTTCTGGCATATGTGGCCCATCGTATGACAGTTGCTTCACACAGTCTTTCCTCCATCAACAGTTAATCTGCTGTGCTAGTAAAGCTCTAAATCTCCTACTAGACCAAAAGAGCAGTATGCTCACCTTGCTGAGTTCCAATGAGATGGCAGCTGCCATTTTCCCGCCGTATGACTCAGAGAAGATGTAGAAGGGGATACTCTACAAAGTTCAGACAACATTTTAAATGCACAGCTGGCACTGGAAGGAAATTACTATAGCTGGAATCACTTCTTTCAAACACCAAAAAATCCCCTCAAGCTAAGACGAGGAGATGGTGGAACTGCACCGGTACAACCCCATTTAATCAATTAATATTAACAAGAGTGAGTCTAGCTACCGGTAAATTGTTTACTAAAAGTTAGCCAAGATACTAAGACGATATTACGCTTTAGGGTCATTTTAATATTAACTAAAATGATTCTCCAATCAGCCAACCTGGAACTCTGGCGTCTGTGTGAAGAAGTGCTTGAGCAGCACCAGCATGTCTGAGGCCACAGTGGAAACATTGGTGGCAAAGCCGTCGGGTCGTTCAGTGTAGCTAAAGCCAGTACCCACAGGGTTGTCCACAAATAACACACTGGCTGCCTGCACCTACAGGATACGACATCAAACACACACATAATGCTATTGAATTTTATACAATTGGAAAACAGTTTTTCTTTGCTAGCATGGACTACAGAAAATAGAACAGCCTTTAACCTCTAAAAAGCTGAATCATATTTTTGTAGGTCTTTTATGAAATTACTTAAATTTGCATAAAATACAACTTTACAATCAACTAAGTTACTATTGAAGACTAAAACATTTTTCCTGTCCCCACTCAAAAACACAAGAGGAAAGAAAAACTTTCCAAGGAGCTTTGCTCTATTTACAGTTCCCTGCAGTAATGCAGTGCAAGAAGTTCTGGTGGATTTTGTAGTCAGAACCACTCATTTCTTCTAAGATCTAATTTAAAAATCTAACATTACACTTTAAGCCTACAGTTCCAAAAAAGTTTATAGGATCTATTTTTATGCACACAGGCTACAGTTCATACCCCTTGAACTTAATATTTTGTCACCCTACAACCACAAACACTGAGATCAACAAAGTAGTGCAAATTTTGTTTTACAAATAAAAATCTGAACTTTAGTGGACATTTATGTTCAGCCCCTTCTAATCTGATACCCCTAAATAAAATCCAGCAACCCAAACCTTTAGTCTACATACCAAGGAAAATGCAACCAGGAAGAAACCCATCACTGTGCAGACCCCTTAATACATCAAATCCACTGTGAAACATGGACCTTTAGCCATTTGAGAAACTTCCTGTCTTTGTGTTGATGTACCACATATAATCACAATAAAATCTGTAAATTGTAGTTGTAACATGAAAAACTGGAAAAGGTCCAGAGGTGAGGATACTTTAGCAAGGCACTGCATCTTTAGAACACTCAAACTCATTACCTTAGTGCTACAAAGTACCAATATCTCTGATCACCACATTCTTACCCAGCTTGTCTTCCTGGACTCTAGCTCCCTGTTCAGTGGTCCTATTTCTTCAAAGTTGCCAAAGCCACTTCCTGATCCTCCTGGTCCACCCTTAAAACAAAGAGCAGAACTAGGTTCTGTTTGGAACAGCTCCCCCCCATTTCTGAACTCATGCATTGTCCATAGAGTATCTGTTATCTGTTGAGCTGTAAACACATTTCAAGATAAATGTTTGTGCTGGAAATGGAATTTATATTTGACAAAAGTGAAGCATACTGAAGAGAGAGAAATGTTACAGAACACGAACGACTAAAAGACTAAACCGCTTTAGCACCAGTTTCATGGAAACTTTAACAGACTGTCAGTGGATGGTTACTTCCTCCTCAGTTGTTACTAATAGAAGCAGCATTGGTCTTACTCATTAGGTCACATCATGTTTACTTCTGTCAATAAACACATTACAAATTCTGTTGTGTCATGGATCACAAACCACTTTAAAAACAAAGCATTTCAACTGAATGATACCAATGGATCCGTCACTTCCTCTACAGTCATATTCAATAAATTAGGTTACTGAAAAGTCAAATGTATCTCTGTAACTCAGTTTACCAAATGAAACACATTATACAGATTAATTCCACACAGACTGATGTTTTAAGGCTTTTATTTCTGTTATTTATGATAATTTTTTGTTTACAGCTAATGAAAACATGACATTAAAGATCAGAATGTTACACCAGATCAGTTAAAAAAAAAAAAAAAAAAAACATATAGAAATGTGGGTTTAATTAAAAGTATGTTTAATATCTTCTTAAAAGTTGTTAATTTTAAAAGGTTCTTTAAATCACGAACCTCGTGAAAACGCAGATTCTAACTTATTAAATATGACTGGATGAACGAAAAACCATCATCTGTTTTTTTTTAATCTGACTGAGAAACACAGGAGAGAACAAGGTGATGGTGCAAACAGCTTGTAAATCAGCACTAATTATCCCAATATTTCATTTTATTGGTTTATGTTTTATTTTGTACCTGCAGCCACATGACCAACGGGAGATCCTGATACTGAGCAGACGGACTGTCAGCATAATAAAGCCACCAGAACATGTGGGCCCCAGGTCTTACTTCCACATAGTCCCACACTTCTTTACCCGCCAGCGGAGAGGAGAGCCCTGTGAACAACCCAGGTACATCCTTACGTTTCTACATGGACTCTTCAATTAACTCTGACGGTCAACTATATGTTTAGCAAGTTAATTAGACAGCTTTACTTTCGGTTTGCAGTCAGTGGACATAAAGAGCTTATGGGGATGATTAGAAAGCAATGAACTGGTATGTTCTAGTAATTTAGAGAAAAATCCAGAAATCCTACCTTTGAAGACGAGAACAGAGAGAAAAAAGAAAAATCTGAAGAGAACTCCAAACTGAGCCATTGTTTCAGCCAGCCGCTCTGCTCTGATTCAGACACAAAAATCACATGACACCAGTACGAGTCAGCTGACACACACAGGAGGTTCGAGTGTGCCTCTAGTGACACATCTTCATATCTACAGTGCAGTAGTTCCTGTTAAATAACGTCACAGTTAACTTGCTGAAAAGAACAGCTTCATGAAACATTTAGAGCAGGTGTCCCAGCTCCAGTTCTAGAGAACTGCTATCCTGCAGCTTTTAGATGCATTCCTTCTTCATCACTCCTGAACCAGATGGCTTATCCATTATCAGCATTCAGTCCTTCAGCTCTGCAGAGGCCTGGTTCATCTAATTCAGGTGTGAATTAAATAAAGACAGGTAACTGGGAAGACAGAAATCCAAGCCATATATTCTTATGCCTTACTAACACAGCCAAAGGAGGACAGAGAAATTACTGATATCAAGACAAGGAAGCCCCTCACAATCAGCGCAGGTCTCATCCAAAGTTCAGCACCCTGAGGCTGAGTACTAAGAGAAAGGACAGAGGCAGAGGTCCAGCCAGCATTAGAACCACCATCCTGGACAAAACAGCAAAGATCCTGCAATACATCACACACGACTCCCAATAATAATCTACTAAATGAATGTCTCAGGTGGCAAAAACCCAATGTGCAGAGAAGGACCAGGAGGAACCATCATGGAAAGACAAGCCCCTGCATGGTGCAGACCACCGGCCACCGACCGACTGAAAATGTGGCTGATACTGAGAAATCCTATGAATGGTTGGAGCAGGCTGGACTGAGAACAGAGGCACTAATCAGGGCTGTAGCAGACACAAAGCAAGGCAAGGCTGTAGAGCACATTTTCAGCAACAAAGCAATTCAAAGTGCCTTACCAGAAACAAGCAAAACATTACATTGCAGTGGCAAATAAGGAAAAATTATGACAGGCTGAAAAACAGACTATAGTTTATGATGTTCCAATTATTATTAATCAAAGACAACTCTAAACAAATAGGTTTTAGGCTTGATTTAAAGGAACTCAGTGTTTCAACATTTTTGCAGTTTTCTGAAAGTTTTTTCCTGGAGCATAAAAACTGAATGCTGCTTCTCCCTGTTTGGTTCCAGTTCTGGGGATGCAGACTAGACTAGAACCAGAAGACCTGACTGGTCTGAAAGGTTGATACAACAACAACAACAACAACAACAACAGGTCTTTAATATATTGTGGTGCTAAGCCATTCAGTTATTTATACATCAACAAAATTATTTTAAAGACTATTCTCTGAGCAAGAGAATTGCGCTGCTCAGGGTGGCAGCACGTTGGAGTAGCTATTTCATTTCCCTTTGGGATAAATAAAGTATTTTTGAATTTGAATTTAAATTTGAGCCAGTGGAAGGACTTTAGAACTGGGGTGATGTGCTCTATCTTCCTGGTTTTAGTGAGAACACCAGAAGCAGTGTTGTGGATCGCTTGCTGTGTGTTTGATTTTTTTAGGCAGACCTGTGAAGACACCGTTGAAGTAATCAAACTAAAGATAAACGCATGGATCAGTTTCTTTAGATCTTGTTGGGACATTAGTTCTTTAATTCTGGAAATGTTCTTCAGGTGATAGAAGGCTGACTTTGCAGTTGTCTTTATGTGTCTCTTAAGTTCAGGTGTGAGTCCATCACTACACCCAGATTTCAGGCCTGATCACTATTTTATAGCTGTAGTAGCTGAAGATGTGTGCTGACTCTAGATCGTTCCTCTTTAGGTCCAAAAATAACTACTTCAGTTTTGTTTCTGTACAGCTGGAAAAAGTTATGACGCATCCACACGTTGATTTGTTCTATGCATCTACTCAGAGCTTGGATGGGTTCATAGTCACCTGGTGACATCGTAATGTAGAGCTGTGTTTCATCTGCACAGATATGGTAACTAATCTTATTTGTTATAATTTGAGCTAGCAGGAGCATGTATAGGTGGGGCCTCAGAATGGAACCCGGGGTACCTTGGAAGAGGTCCACCACACCAGACATGACCAAAGATGCAGGGTGTGCAAAGATGTCTTTGACACAGTCTGCATAACAGCAGGGAGCAAGATGCTAGCAAGTAAAGGATACATGGAACACCATAAAAAGCTAAATTAAACTTGATCAGAAAAAGATTTAGCAACCAAACTAAAAATAAAAAACAAGTAAAATGTTGTGAAAGATAGACAGGAACACTAACAGTTTAAGAAATCTAAAGAAGATTTTAGAGAAATGTAAAAATCCAGAAATATTTTGTAAAAAATGTTGTAGTTCAGAAATTTTTCTGGATAACAAAAATCTTCAAAACTGTATTCATTAAAAAAAAAAAAAAAAACAAACAAACAAACAAACAAAAACTTTCAAGACACACTGTTAATGGGATTTTCTTAGTTAATTATTGGTACATTTGTTTAAAATCAGACAGGCCTTTTTCTCATGTATACCACTGAATTCCAAGATCCAAGAAAACTATTTGGGAGGGTTATTGACAATGCTCCTAGTGTGCTGATGTTCACACGCCTTTATTTTGACACATTATTGTGAAACTGAAATTCTTAGCTCTTTTCAAGAATTCTGTTCTGTGAAGCATATTGCAGTACAGTGGGACTCGAAGAGACTTGACTAAGTACCATCTCCAAGCCTCTAAGGGGCAGTATTGTAAAATCTTATTTTGAAAGACCCAAGCGGAAGTAGTGGATGAGTTCGCCAGGGAGAGCATGAATGTGTGTGTTTTGGCGTCATGGCTGCTCACGGTAACAAGTTTATTCGCCTCCGCCTGTTTTTTGACTACCCGCCGCCGGCCGTCGTGGGGTGCCGCATGTGCTGGCTGCTCGTGGACCTGAACACGTGCCGCGTGGTGGCGGACCTGGAGAGCATCATCAGGGAGAGGTTCGAGTTCAGCCGCAGCAGCATCCTGAGCCTGTTCATAGAGGACTGCTACCTGCCGCACACTGAGAGCATCTACGTGGTGCGGGACAACGACAACATCAGGTGCGTGTTCAGGTGTCACCGGGCGGGACAGGTCGAAGTATGGTTAGCGCTGAGATGGGCAAGGCACCGCGTTGGTACGAGCGGAAGCAAACACATTACCATGACAACGTGGTCTGCAGAGAAGTAGCCGATGTGGAAAATATAAAACAGTTCCAGTCCTCTCATCTGGAATCTGGATCCATCTTTGATGCTTAAGACTGCTTCCAGTTTGTGTGGAAATGAGCCGCACTGTTCTAAACACGGTGGTTTCTGTGCCTTATTAAACTATGCATACTTGAACTTTTTCGTATTTTCTCACATTAGAACCACAGACTGGGATTCATTTCATTGGGAATTTTATGTTACTGACCAACACAGTGGAGGGTGTAAATGTAAAGTGATTAAAAAAACAAAATTATGTGGCACTGATTTATATTCGGTCCCTCTAAGAAAAAACTTAGTAGAAAAAAGAAGATGATCTTTTGCTGCAGCTCCAGCTGCGAGTCTTCAGCTTCACTTCAGAGACTGGGTGGTATGATCATTGTTCTTGGCAAACTAACTCATCCTCAGTCAGATTAGACCGAGAATGTCCTTGAACATCATTTTTCCTCCAGATTTTCGCAGCCTCCAGCAGTTTTCCTTCCAGAATTGCTCTGTATTTAGCTCCATCCATCCTCCTATCAACTCTCAGCAGCTGAGCCATCTCTGCTGAAGAAAAGCACCCCCACAGCATGACGCTTTCCCCGCTGTATGGATGGTGTGTTCACAGTGATGTGCAGGTTTACTTTTCTTTTAGTTTTTCACACCTAGGCCAAAAATAACAATCTTGGTGTCCTCTAATGAAAGTTCCTTTTGCTGTTTCTCCTTCATGACGTGGTTTATTTGTTGCCATTATACTATGAAGGAAAGATTTCTTCCTTTTCATATTTATGCACTACATTGTGTTCACCTTTCACATAAAATCCAACTAAAATACATTTAAGCTTGTAGATGTAACATGACAAAATGTCAAAAGGTTTTAAGAGGTAGGAATTTTTTTCCAAGACTGTGTGTGGGTATCTGTGAATATAGCGGAAGATAGGGATGTGACTATTTAAAAACATACCTGTGTTTCTGTGATCAGGGTGAAGGTGGAATGTCTGGCTCAGGTGAATGGACACAGCTGCTGTCCAGAGACGCCTGATGTCACCTGCAAAAAAAGACAAAGAGACACAGCAGAGGGACCAAGCGTAGAGCACAAGAAGAAGAAGAAGAGGAAGAAGTTGGAGGATGGCACAGCAGATGGGTCAAACTTAGCTGAAGCTGAAAACAGGAATAAGATGTCGCAAAAGAAGAAGGCCATAAAAAAGAAGAAGAAGGCAGTAAAGTCAGTGGATAAAAGCCCTGCTGCTATCCCTAAAGTAGCTGCTGTCTCACACAAACCCTCAGGCCCTAATAAGACCCCAGCAGGGAAAATGAAAAAACTCAACGTCCCTTCTTTAGATTCCAGCAGCAGCAGTGGTGGAGATCAAGCTTGTGAACAAAAAGTGGCCAAGAAACCCAACACTACTGCTGTTATTTCAAAGGGACCTCTAAACCACAAACCCAGCCCAAAAAAATCTCAACCTCCTTCATCATCTTCGTCTTCAGAGGCGGACTCCTCCTCAGATGAAGCTCACAGTTTAAAAGTCCCCCCCAAAGCCAAAGCTTTATTTCCCGGTACCACTAACTTTAAAGCTCCTCAGGCTGCTCCTCAGGCTGCTCCTCAGGCTGCTCCTCAGGCTGCTCCTCAGGCTGCTCCTCAGGCTGCTCCTCAGGCTGCTCCGGCCGTACAGTCAGCACACTGCGCTCAGAAACAGGCTTCCAGCATCGAGGAGCCTCCTCACAACAAAGTGACGGCGCCCCACAACCAAGACGGTGAAGAGGAGATCCAGCTGGTTATCCGACGGCCGCAGCAGCCTTTCCTGAACATACCCAGCCAGGGACCTTGGAGGGGCCTTGTCAGGGGCAAAGACAGGAGGTGGGCTGGAGGTGATCGTGGAGATCGCACCAGGGGCAGAGGTCAAGGTGATGTGGAGTGCTTAAGTAATGGCACAAAGGAGCTTTCTTACCAGACTGATTCTCTGATTAACAAGTCTGTTGTTCTTCAGGTGAGTCTAGAGATGTTTGCTCTGTTGCAGGACAGCTAGGTTACTGTGACTGGAATAAATGTTTTTATCACAATAACTGATTTCTGGCTCAAATCTGAGCTTGTCTTTTTTAAAAAACTTCTACAGCTACTAACTTTAACATACTTTATCGGCATTTCATGTGATAAACCAACAAAAGCAATTCAGAAATTGAAGTGGATGCAAAAGGATACATGGTTTTCCAGATTCTTTCTAAATAAAAATCTGATAGGATGGTGTGCATTTTCGCCTCCTCTGACTCAGTGCTTTGTGGAACAAATTACAACTTCAAGCTTTTTATCTCTGTTCTCGCTTTGCATATCTAGACACTGAAAGTTTTACTTATACCTCTTTGGAAATGAGCTACAGCTTAGCCAGACGGGATGGAGAGCATCTGTTTACATCAGTTTTTAAGTCTTCCTCCAGATTCCTGGTTGAGTTTTTATCTGGCCTTTGACTGGGCCATTCTAAAGCCACTAGGGTTCTCACCAGGATTGACCTGGAGGTAGCGTCTCTGTCCCCGGTAAAGAAAAGCCTCTCCACAGGATGATGCAGCCACCAGCATGTTTCGCAGTGGGGTTGGTGGGTCCTGGGTGATGTGTGCTGTTAGTTTTCCAACACACATAGCATTCTGCATGTTGTGCAGAAGGTTTAGAAAGCAGCAGCACTTGATTTTATTTCGGTGTCAGATTAAAGGTGGACTGAATCCAAGGGCACGCTACACTTTTCAGAGTTATGTTTGAGGAAAAGAAACTAAATCGTTTCCATCTGCTTCATATTGTTATCAGCAGTGTTTGTGTTGGTCAGTCACATAAAATCCCAGTGAAATGCACCTAAGTTTGTGACATCATTTTCCATTGAACCACATCACCCCTGTGTGTCAGTGACGGTGGTGTTGTAGGCTCGGGTTTAGACTTGGCAGCTCTGGAGATGGTATTAAATGAGGAAGGCCAACATGTTTAGGGCAAGAAGTCATCAGTATTTTTATTTGAAATAAAAGCCAAGAAAAATTGAAGTAGAGTCCTGCTTGTCACTCACACACACCTGTCACTTTGTTTTGATATCTGTTTTAGACCAAAATAGTTTTTAACAAATACTCTGACTCAGCATGAGTTTAAGAAGAGGAAAAGAGATGAATAACCAATGTTGGAGTTTTGTTTTTTTTTTTTGTCCTTTAAAGCTGTTGTTGTCGGGGCTTAGGAAACAGTTACTACACTCTACCAGCTTGATACTAATCTTTACAGTTTAGACACAGATGCATGTGTGCGTGTGGCCATTAAATCATCTGTTGGTAAATATGATGTATGGAACAGACAATAACTTCTTGACTGTCTGCATGTGTCCCTCTGTAGAATGAAGCAGAAGAAGTCCCTAAGAAGGACTACAGCTCCATGCCGCTGTTGGCTGGCCCTCCTCAGGTGGGCCAGAAGATTGCCTTTAAGGTAGGTTTGGTTGAACAGCTGCTAATGAATGAGTTCTGTTAGCTACATACAAATAAATGTTCTTTGCTTTAGAAAAAGAAATGGAAAAGAGAAAAGTGTTTGATTAGTTTTGAGTATTGGTTTTAAATATTTCTTGGTGTTTCTTTTTTAAATCCAAGACTTTTATTTGTATGACCTACTCAGTTTTACTGTTTTCACATCAGGCATCATGCAAACAGTCAGAGAATTAGATGTTTTAATGCATCGTACTTTCTACCTGAACACCACCCAGTCTTCTTTGTTTCATCTGCATAATCACATCAGAAAACATTTTGGGAAATGTACTTTTTTTAAAACTTTTTTTTTTTACACTGTGAAATCCAGCTTTAAGTTTTTGTTTGTTTGTTTTTTGTTTTTTGTTTTTTTTTATTTTTATCAAAGATACTTTTCAGTAAACGTCTGTGAACACTGCTACAGGAGATAGTAGCTTTATTAAATGAAGGGAGAAATCATACTTGCATATTTCTTTTTATCTTCTCCATCCTTTCATTTATGAACAGTTGCTGGAGCTAACAGAGAACTATACACCAGAAGTATCTGAATATAAGGTGAGGAGAATCATTTTTTGCCATAATTTAACAGTGTAACTGAATGAAACTTCAAAGCGTGTGCCCATTAATTCTCCAAACATTGTGTTTCTTTGTACTTCAGGAGGGAAAAATTGTGAAATTTGACCCGACAACCAAACAGATTGAGCTTGAACTTGTTAATGCCTCACAAGGTAGGAACCGTTTTTGCAGTGGTGTATTACACTTAATAATAAGAAGAAGAATGTGTGGCAGAGAAATATGTTGCAGAAACACATTACAGGACCAAAAGTTTTGTGCTGCTCACAAATGTTGTGTTAATCCTTCATCCTCATTATGTGACAAGTTGTTGTTGCCATGCAGGAAATCGGCTTCTTGAACAGAGTTCTGATTGATGGTGACCCATTCTTGTTTATTGGTGCTTGGAGTTGATCACAGTTCCTCAGCTTCTGTTTATTCCCCTGCTTTTTGAGAATTCATCACTGATTCTGTCAGGAGGTCCCAGACCACATGTCCAGAGTCTGTATGTTTTATAGTAATGAGCGATTAATAGACTGGCAGCTGTGTCACTGTCACAGTCTACCAAAAGCATCCCACTTTTGACTGTTAAAATGACAAGCTTTTTAAACAGGAAGAAATGGCTCCGAACATGCCTCCAAACAAATCTTAATATTTTAAGAACCATCATTTATGGAGCGTTTTTATTGGAAAGGATAGATGAACGTATGAATGATCTGCATAAAACTTAAATCACTATTATAGAAAAACCATAACAGACAGCAAAAAGCTGATTTATCTGAAGATAGCCGAAAGCCTTGTGACCCATTTAAAAGTTGAATGCAGTTTCTAGCTGAAAGTATGTGGGAGTAGTTAGCTGTCAAATAGCACAGTTTTTGTGGAATTTCCATGATTTTCCATTCATTTCAATGAAAGCAAAAATTTTACAAAAAGCTGAATATTTTAAAAAGTATAATGTTTACAAATAGCATAAGATATAGCTGGAAAGAGCAGAATAAGTGGAACATTTTAATATTTGAATGATTTAAAATAGCACAAAGTGTGCAAAAGTAGATTAAAAATAAATGTACGGAAGCAACTATAAGAAAGTAGAATAATAAAGAATAAAGAGAAACAGGATCTCAAGAGTGAAATGTAAATAATGGTATTACATAATGTGGCAGAAACCATTACAGAATGCATTAAAGGATTTTAGTATATTTTGCGTCAATTATTACATAATGTGATTTTAATGCTGTTTTGCTACATTCTGAATCCCGATTTTATTACATTATTGTAAAATGTGGCGTTACAAACATGAGCCATCATTATAAAAAACTTACTATAATCTAATTTTATATATTTCTATCCCATTTCATGTACTGTGTTCAGTTACATTTATGGTTCTACTTCCCCTCCAGCTCCTGCTGAACCAGGCAAGTTTGACCTTGTCTATCAGAATCCCGATGGCTCAGAAAGGGTGGAATACGCCGTAGAGAGAGGATCCTCGGTAAGCTGCACGACCTTCCATGGATGTGTCCATGGCAGTAATGAAGCCTCTTAGTTTGGTGGGATTAAAGCTCAGTTTGTATTTAATCTTCTAATTTCAAACCACTGGCTAATATAACCACATAATAATAATTAATTTAACACCCACAAACAGGTCAAGTAAAGTTCAGTTTTTAATTTATTAATAGACTCTCTTTTTTTTTTGCGCATCTCTTTTTCTTACTGGTTGCTTGTTTAGTAGTTTTTTTTGTGTGTGTTTCAGTAGCTGTCAGTAAAGTTTATTAGACAAACATCTGAGCATTTGTCTTAGTTGTTGATTCTAATTATACTGCCTTCTTCACTGGTTCTCCAACAGGTGACGGAACGATGGGAGTCTCTGCTGGAGCCAAGACTGATCATATAAAATTATAAATCAGATTCACTTTATTAGATTAAATTTTGCTTTTAATAAGGTTGATTAGTTTTGGAACCTATTCTTTTCTGGATGGATTTTATTCCTTGTATATTGATATGACTACGATTGTTTTGTTTTTTTGTTTTTTTTTTTAAATAAATTTTTACAAATGAAATCTTGCATCCTGTACACTGAGTATATTGTTAGGGGTGCAAATTTGTGCACAAATTTGTGCACACAAACCAGAAATTTGACTTTGGTTCCACTTTGCTCTCATACAAACATTTAAAATATGCATGTATAAAAAAAACAAACAAAAAAAAGAAAATGGAAAAAAAAGTTTTCAGTTTTTTGTCAATACGTATATGTACCTTGTTTTAACAAAAGAGGAAGACGAGGTTGAATTAATTCCATATGCATGGTATCGATCTGGGCATGTCATTGCCTAAACCTGCTCAAGTCCTGGATGTAATGTAGGTCAGGCCTGATGGTCCTCTTCCAGTGAACACAATGAAATTTGTCACAAAATGTTCTTTGGCTTGAACGCTCTACTTTGATTTTTCTCAAAGGACTTTGAGAAATTGCTTCAGGTTTAGGGGGGTTTTATGTTAAAAACAATTTGACATTTTTGTCATATCATCCATTGGTAATGTAAAGCAGCATACATGATGCTAATGTGTCATATTCTCAAATCATCTCTGGGAGCATCACATGGTTACCATGAGGCGCGGAATATTATAAAGAACAACAAAGCTGTCATAAAGAAATGTTTAATGAATAACCTTAAGTTATCTTTAAGTAACTTAGGGAGGTTTTGGGGCTACATCTACTCTTGTCAGTGATCTCATTGTTACTGGGCAGGATAAATGATGCAACATTGTTAGATGGCCCAGAGCAAAAAGCATGTAGCCTTCATTCTCTTCAGTTACTCATAGTGCCAATATGTTTATGCTTTATTTATGTACTTTTTAAGTATTTTATACAAGGAGATAAGGAATGATCTCACCTAACCTAATTTTGACAAGCCAGAAGACCTTCACACAATTGTTCAGTTCTTCAACACCACGATTTATCTACAGAGAGAACATATTCCAGGAGATTACACCGTTCCATGAAAGGATAGAAAAGCTAAGTATGGCTTTAATTTTGCACTAATTAAAGCTATACTAGTACTAGTAAAAAGTGGGAAACCACTTTTTATTAATTTAATTCATGATATGATAGAATCGACATGTTTATTTTTTTTTTTTTCTTGTTTTATATTCTCGAGTGGCAGGGTGTTTTTTAGTTCTAAATAATACACGCAGATTAGTGAAGCTGATGGCCGTGTTTATGCATAACAAAATAAAATAACACACTGAACTCTGTTTTGTCTAATAATGTTTTACAAATGGAAGAAGGAGGGTGCTGATACAAACACATCTGGGTTGTTGCTAGGCAGCTGATCGGTGACCGAATCCCTTCTGTTCAGATCGTGAGTCCTCGTGCTTTTCCGGATCTTCTCGCGTCCCTTGAGCCTGTGATGCGGCTGATGTCACAGGCAGCGGCAGCGCCAGTCAGTCCGACGGCACTGAGGACTGGAAGGACGATGGCGACCGACAAAGCGACTCTTTTCAGTTAAACCTGACGATTTAAATCACGCTCACAGAGCCCCCCAGTAATGGAGAGACCGGGTCTCCCCGACCAGGACCAGCTGCTGCAGTTTCTGAAGAGGCTGAAGGAGGTTTTCGATGTCTGTGACGAGGATGCTGACGGCTTCATCCGGGTGGAGCACTTGATGGACCTTGGGCTTCAGTTCGGTCAAGGAGACGAGGTGAGCTGAAGGGAATTATGGGCTAGTTGTGGATAAATGACTTGCGAACGAATATCCTTGCTTTAAAAAGCATTCCAACATTTTCCCTGTGGACAGTTGGAGAATAATGGAGCCCAGAGCTTTGTATGTGGACAGCCTGTCACAAACATTCACAGGTGCTGGAGAGCTTCGAGCATTCGAAAGGTTGTGAAGGGCCCGAGGAGGACTTTGGTTTCGGGGGCTCCATCCTAGTAGCACAGTCTCAGTGCTTGGCCGGTCATGCACTAAATATAGTATAAATAATAGAATAAAATTATACATTATTGACCACAGATATGGGGAAGTCTGCTGCCCCTGGACTGTATTAATCAGGGTTAGGGTCTAATCAGTCACACTCCATGTAATCTTTGTACCAACAGGATTCCCAGTAGGATTCCCAGTATGCTGTCCTATTTTTACCATGTGTCACCTTTTAGCTGTTAGAAACAGCCAACAGGTTGGTATTATTATTATTAGTATTATGAATGAACTGAATAGGTGCAGCCCACCCTCTGAATCCAACTCTGAACAAATTCTATTCTATTGTTTTTCTCATTTTATTTCTGTTACAACCACCCCAGTTTTAACAGATTGTGCCTGGTATTATTTTAAGGTCAAAGGCAATGCTGTTATTGTGGTTGATATCAATTTTCAAACCTTTTCTCGATCTATATTTTAGGTTTCAGGAGAATGTTAAAATGTTGAATGTCAGATCAGACAACAAGCTCTTCAGTGGGTCTAATCCACGGTTACATAAACACCAGGCCCACTCAGTCCTGGACAAACAATCTAAATGGTGATTATTTTGGGTAACACTGATATAACAATAGTTACTCATAATAATATATGATTATTGAAAAATTATTTTTAGAAATTATTACTGAGATTGTTAACACAAATCACCTTTTCCCCCAAATTCTTCTCTCCAGTATTTTTTTGCAATTCATTGTTTAACATGTAGCCAGTGTTTTCCTGCTAGAAAGGATCTAATCATATGGTTTATATTTAGCATTTCAACAGTGAAATATTCCAGATTTAAAAAGCTGCAATGAAAACTCAACAAAAAGTGATTAAGTACAACATAACTTTCTGTTTTGTGAAGTAAGGGGTGTCACCTGGCTTTTTACACGATTTACTCTACTTAAATGTACTTAAACGACGTTCCTCAGATGTTCGCTCTTTTCCGTTTTGTTGTTTTGGGGGTTTTTTGACAGCAACCTATGTTTGATCCCCTCAGGAGTTTAAAGCATGGCAGCCTTCTCTGCTTCAACACATGGTTTACAGGGTTTCAGAAGGCTGCTATAACTTTAGCCTTGTCATGGACTTTTTTTTTTTTACTTTCTGAAATGTCAGGCTTACTCTAGCTCACTTCCTCTCTGTGTTAACGTGACTCAATATTTCATCTCGTTACCTGGTGGTTTCAGTTAAATAAATTTCACCAGAACATACTGAAACATGTTTCTCCTGCTTCATAAATGTCAAACTTTGCTTCAAATGGTGTGGTTTTTACTGCTTCAGCTCTGTGCTGTGTTATGGTCCCTAGCAGCCCTTAGAGGAAGATCAACCAGATCTTTGGTTGAGCAGGTCACATCACACAGATAGTCAGGAAGCTGCAGCTGTCTGTACAGTCTCTCCGTTACTGTTCTTTGACTGTGAACATCATTGGTAAGGCTGAGCAGCTCCTAATTTCCGAGGGAATACCTGGCTCTGTTAGATTACATCATGACAAGTCTACTACATTCTAAGTTGCACAGTAGATTCCTCCATGTTTTCCATAGTTCAGAAGTCAGAGAGAAAGTTGAAATTTGGCAAAATAGTTTTTATAGAAGTTCTTTTTTGTGAAGTTTTGGAGCTGAAATAGAAAAAAACATATTTGATGGATTCCAAAGCTTTAATAAAGACAGAAAAATACAGACTTTTTTGAATATCCCCATATTCCGTTAAGATATGCAGAAACTGCAATCTCCAGCTCTAACTATTACAGAATAGTTAGAGCTGGAGATTGCAGTTTCTGGCTGGTACTTTAACTGTGTTCTACTAGCAGATACTGGTCTATAATGTTTTGCAAACGTTTTGACTTTCATAGTTTATTGATTACTACAGTGCTATGAAAAAGTGTCTGCCCCCTTGCTGATTTCCTATTTTTTTGCATGTTTGTCACACTTCAGTTTTCCAGAACAACAAACCAATTTAAATATTAGTCAAAGACGACACAAATAAACACAACATGCAGTTTTTAAATGAAGGTGTTTATTATTAAGGGATTTTAAGGAACTTTTTATTATTAGAAGTAGCCAATCAATCAATGAATCAATCAATCAGTCAATCAACATTTGCATTTTTATACAACTTTACTACATCCAAAAGATGACCAAAGTGCTTTTTTACAGTGAAAATAAGCTAAAAGTAAACCAAAACACACACCAAAACTAAATTAATAGGATAAAATAAGATATTTTTTTAAACCAGTTTAAAAATGTGAAACATGGGAGATACAAACAGCACATAAAACTAGAATCAACTGGAATATATGTGATTGAATTGAAAAGACTTTGTAAAGTGCCTTGACACGACATTTGTTGTGAAATAGTGCTATAGAAATAATCTGAAT
This sequence comes from Anableps anableps, assembly GCA_014839685.1. Classification (NCBI taxonomy): domain Eukaryota; kingdom Metazoa; phylum Chordata; class Actinopteri; order Cyprinodontiformes; family Anablepidae; genus Anableps; species Anableps anableps. The sequence goes on from CM026083.1 coordinate 2,425,360, forward strand.
TGTGTGTGTGAGTATCAAAGTGCTACTAAGTATTAAAAGCCTTTTTGAATAAACAATTAAGCCTCAATTGATAGGAGGCTGATTCCACATCACGGGAGCAGCAATGGTAAAACAACAATCACCCCACTGTTTGGACCTTGCCACAGGTAGTTCTAAAGTGCCTGATTTGAAGAGCTCAGATCCGCTCATGTTTATGAAGAGTGACAGTTTCTAAGGGAAACGATGGGGTGAGACCTGCGGCGTTTTTAGGCCCCCATTGGGGGCTTTAGCCCAGACCCCTTCTTTCTCCTGTTCCCTCTTTAAAAGTGCTCCTTCAAGTCTGTATTTATTCATATTTCAAACTATTTTTGTTATATTTTGTTTGGTCATTCTATTAGTTATGCTGGATAAAATTAAATTACATATGAATTATGTAAGATATAACATCATGCGCAGTCACAAAAAAAATTCTGTCAGCAGTGGAAAAGAACATTTATAAAAACCATGTACTGCTGCTATATTTGAAGTCAGGAAAACATAATCTCAGAGTATTTGCTTCTTTTGTGTAACAAAGGATGATTTAAAATCGTGACCCAGGCTCCTCTGTTTTTCGCTACCAACTCTGTGAACTGCACTAATGGAACTGTTGTGTTCCATATATACAGACATTTGCCCCACAGAGGGAAGTAAAGACACCAGATAGGAGGCTGATTGCAGTCAGACGACCACTGGAGCTTGATCATTCCCAGCATTCTCTGCCCTCTCAGTAGCTCCAACACCGTTGTGGTGAAAACAAACTCAACACAGATCGTTCATGGCAACAAAATAGAACTTTGTTACTTTAAAAAAAAAAAAAAAAATGCTTTACAGAAATGATTTGTCGTGATAACAATTATTATTCCCACTACTTACAATAAGGTTGATAACATTATACATGAACAACTTAATTACAGCCATCTGCTTCCTAGCTAGTTGGTGGGTCAGAAATAGCAGTAATTCATCTAAAATTTCCCTTTAAAATGAAATACATACTACACTCAAACACAATACAAGGTACAAACCCCCCAACAAAATTTTAAAAGACTGGGTAATTTTAGGGCATTTGCAATAAATACTGAACACTGCCTCAAGAAGCTTCTTCTGATAAACAAATGACCAGCTGTACTCTCCAATCAATGCTATGGCATCTCTACCGTGATAAACAGTGCAAGCATTACATTCAATTAACGGGTTGGCGCAAACGTTGCCACCTGGTGGTGGATCCATGTAACTGTTTTGCAGAGTTATAATTTAAGTTGTATGTTTTCTTCAACTCTTCTTACCTGTTTTTACTTGTGATGTATGTATAAGTCACCGCTGAACTCATCTGATTTGTCTGCTGCCCTCCACTCTCCCACATATTTCATACAAGTTTTCAATAGGAATATAATAAAAATTAATTTGTAAGTATTGGTACAGAATTAAATAGAAGTTTGATAAGAATTAACCAATTTATACAGTTTGATTGACTTCCAGTTGTCGAAGCCAGTAGAAACTAAAGCATCTTTATTAAGCCTGCTTCTTTTTCCATCTTTGTCACTCCATCTGTCTTCTGATTATCAGCAAATATGTTGTAATTAATTACTGAATTTCATATAAAGTAAAAAAAAAAAAAAAAAAAAAAAAAAAGCAAGCTAATAAATAACCAAAACATAACAGTACACTACCAATGAGTTAATAAAAAATTTAATTACATTTTATTTCTGGATTTCACAATGAAGGTAGAAGTGAAAACGTTGCGCACTCTCCAGACATGACAATCATTTTGTAGCCTTAACTCAGATCACCTTTTCACCTGCTTCCTGCTTCTTTCCCCTGTCACTTCTCCTGGCCTCATCTCTTTCACTGTGTTCTACTAGTTAAAAAACAAAACAAAAAACAACAACAATATCTCAACAACCTGATAAAGAAGGCTGGTTCTGTTCTGGGGACGACTGTGGAACCTCTGGAGATGATGATGCAAAGAAGGATTTTGCATAAAATTAAGAAAATTATGGACAACCCTGACCATCCTCTTCATTAGACTGCCATTGGAAAACAGAGTCTGTTCAGTCAGAGGCCTCTTCAGTTTGGTTGTAAAACGGACCTCTACAGGAGATCTCTTCTGCCCACAGCCATCACCATCTATAATAACTCCTTGACTAAATGAGTTACATCAATATTCAGTATTGGGATAAACAAAGTATTTTTGAATTTTGAATTTGAATTTGAATTTAGATGTTAGCGTATTAATGTGCAAAACCGCTGAGTCCTAATTATGCTTTGTAATAAATTTTTTTCTATATGATTCTGTTTTTATTTAGCAGCCTTTTAATTTACTGAGAGACGTGCTCTGTCTCTGAGACAGAGACATGTCGTTCAACACCATGTTTAGAGCAGTTCATGTTATGCGAGCATTAAGGTTGTCAGTTTTTGGTGATAAATTGTGATCATCATGCGTTGAGTTGAAGTGCTAACCAGTATTTCTATTTAAAGAAAAGTGAACCTGTCTGTTGTTGCAGGTGAAAAAGCTGAGTAAGCATCTGTGTCCCAACGCTCATGGTAAAATCAACTTCAGAGACTTCTGCCATGCAGTGTTCGCTATTAAAGGTAAGACAGTTTCAGTCCCTAATGAGTCCCTGATGTTTTCCATCTGTATTTATTGTTTATGGTTAGCTAACAAGCAGCAAGTTGTGTCTTTAGTTTGCAGTTACATTAAAAAAAGTACACCCTCTGTCACTTCTAGGATTATAATGAAAAAAATAACCTGGTCTTTTCTGAGTTTTATAATTATTTAAATCTAAAATCAAGTAAAAACACACCAGTCATATTTTTATTAAAAAGATAAAATCAGAAATAAAAAAGACATGGAAAAATGTATTCACCCCAAAAAACCCAAGATACATAAGAGACATATAGAACCCTAAATTTTAAATTGGTGTGCTTTCTTTACCATGACTGAATGACAGATAATAATACACTAAATTAGTATTATTGCCACAAAAGAGCCTTTGAATTGTTAACATGTGTTTATAAGGGACATTTGAACTTCATGATTACATTTTTAAAAATTCAAGTCAATTTGGGGAATATGCAGCGTAGGGGCACACAGAGGCTGCTGGTCCTCAATGCAGCCGCCCACGATCCAACTCTCCTTCCTTGTTTGATTGCTGTCCATGAAGGACACTAGCGCTACAAAACACTAAAAGAAAAAAATCCAATTAATTGAACAAAATTTCATTTCTTAAATTTTATTTAGAACTGTTTATTCACAAAAATATCAATTTTGTTATAAATTCCAGATTAAACTATCTAACAGGAACACTCAGCACTTGGAATTTTTGATTTCTTTTGTAATGTGATGTTCTGTCTAATTGGCGTTATTAGTAATTGTACTGCCAGCTCAGCTCGTCTACAGCTGGTCTAAAGCTGGTTTACAGCTGACATACAGCTGGTCAACAGCTGGTTTACAGTTGATCTGCAGCTGGTCTACCGCTGGTCAACAGCTGGTTTACAGCTGGTCTAAAGTTGGTTTACAGCCGTTTACAGCTGGTTTACAGCTAGTCTACAACTGGTCGAAAGCTGGTTTACTGCTGATCTACAACTGATCTACAGCAGATCTGCTGCTGGTTTGCCGCTTCATGATCTGGATGCTTAGGTTTAATTGGTTTAATTCAATTCTGAAGCTCAGTTTCTATGGTCAGCAGAATATTAAGTGTAGTAGAGGGGACTGTTATCATTGGATTTAGGCTTTAGGCTTTTACCCTAAATTGAAATTCTTTTACCGTAGAGGAATGTGGTCTTGCTTTTAAGCGTAGGTATATTAAGCTGTACAGTCAACTGTAGTTACACTCTTCCCTCCTCTTATATTTCTAAAAAAATAATTCCTTTCTCTCAACCTCGTTTCTTTCCTACCCTCCCTTTGCTGCTGCAGGTTTTGAGGAGCTATTAAAGATGGCTGTTGTTCCTCGGAGCATGACATCCCGGCATCAGTCGGTCACAGACAATGGCTACATTTATCAGGTAAAACCTTTGTGCTAATGGGAAACCTGATCGATTTAAGATTTTTAAAAATGGTAGAAACTCAAGAAAACACACCTGTGGGACACAAGAATGAAACACTTTATCCACAGAGGTGTCTGCTTGTCTCCCTTCAAACACATCAACTTGCGTGTCCACCCATTCTTAATCAATAGGGTTAAGTATGTTTTTGGCCCGGTATCATACTACTTCTGTCGGTAAATGGGCAATATATTCTGACACCGACACCTATCTGATTCAAAAAGGATAAAAGTCAATGTAATAGGCTGTAAAACATGATGTTTATGCTGTGGTGTGATGGTTGCTCATAGCCCTGCAGGATATCAGCTCTGCTACACAGTTGCTTAGCAACAGGAGCAAAAGACAGAGAGATGGAGGTGTGGCCTTGTCCTGATAAATATCCTCTACACTAACAAAATGATGCTACAATTGTTCAAATGGCGCAAATACTGGGATGAGTGGATACATTAGTAGACTTGGTGTGTGTTTGGATAATTTTATTGGTAATAATGAGTAAATGTTAAGGGGGGGGTATTATGGAACATCAACTTTTTTCAGCTTTGCATCATGCTATAATGTTATTCCATTATCAAAATCATACCTGGAGTGGTGCTTTGATTTTTTTCATGCATGTTTAAGGAATCCGTGAATCTCCCGTGGCAACCTTTCAGGAGTGCCTAAACACTAAACACACGTGATTGTGGTATAAATTGGCACCATGTGGCTGGAGAATACATGATACTGCCCCTTTAAAATTAAAATGTATCGTCACTTACAGTTATTAAATTGGGTTTTAAACTAAAGAGATGCATGTTGTCAAATCGTGTATGAGTGTGCTGATGAGATGCAAACACTTTACTGAAGAAATTTAATTTTCTGTTGGATTGTTTAAAATGCCTGTCCCTATAACCTGCCTGCATGACAACATGCAAAATCCACACAGAAAGGGCCCTGTCCAAATTTGACCTTTGACCTTTTTGAAGGGCTTATTGCTTCACCAGCAAAAGTACTTACTTTATCCATAATCAGTATAAGTTGAGCTCATTTTAACCTGCAAAACAGGTCTTTTTGGCTAATTTACTTTATCTTTTCTAATATTAGATGGCTTTATGATGTTTTTTGTAAGTATCAAAATAGAGAATTTCCAGCATTTCATAGTGCTTTATGTTCCAACACGCCTTGTCATCACAAACATAAATATGCATTAATGACTAGAAGGCAGTCTAGTAAATACTGGCCTGCATGTTCTTACGAAACCAACCATGGTCTTCAGAAACAAATAAAACCCAAAATAACCAACACCATTGTGTTATAAATATGAAAGTCTTTCGTGCATGAGATTGGGTGTGCCATTCAGCAGAGTGAGCCCAGACAGATACATTTATTATTAATGTTTGTATCTCGGGCATACTCCATGCTACTCTGTCTGATAAATGAACAGTTGAATAATGAATCTAATGCTTGTTCTTCACATTCTTGATCAAATGAATGTTGTTTACCTGAAGAAAAAGAAGTCTTCATCAACTTTAATTCAATTGGAAGTGATGTCCGCCTGTTTGTCTGGAGTAAATGGAGATTAGAATGCCAGTTGATGCAGTTAATTAGTCTGAACTGCAGCAGATAATGTCAGAAGATTCATACTGAGCATAGTTCTGCGAGAGGTTTGTTCCTGTTGGAAGGCAGTTACCCTTTTCCACCATCACCACATGCTTTGTCAGGAGGAGCAGAAGGAGTACTGCAAAGTTAATGACTCGATGCAGTCAGCTGGACATCCTTGGATAAATCCTATGATCAGCTGACCTTGACTTTATGTACGACAATTAGAATCAAATTGAACTTTTTGGAATTTAACCATAATTCCAATTGTAACTGGATTTAATTGAATTTGCATCAATTTGTATTCTAACTGGTTATGAATTAGATTTGTAAATTGCCTTGGCAATTGAAAACCAAACTTAATTGAACTGAAACTGATCTAAGGTAGACCTTTACATCTTGTAGAAAGCTCAGTTCATTGGATTTTTGGTATATCTTTGGCCACAAGAAAGCTTGTTGACGTGACTGTATAGTTAGTTCCCTTTTACCTTTGATCTAATCTGATCAAATCTGAGTATAAATCATAAACAGCTTTATTGTGTGAATGCTGTAGGCATTCACACAATAATAAAGGTTAAAGAGAAACAGGAACTCAATAGTGTGAATGCCTACACCGTTCACACAATAAAGGGAAACAGGATTTCAATAGTGTGAAAGTCTACACCGTTCACACAATAACCTCACCTCCAATTTTTTTTAAATTTTACTCCTTTTCATATAGACTCCATACATCTGTTGGCATGATGATTTTGTATGTTTGCAGAATGATGAGGTAAAGCTTGGGCCTCCTATTATCACATGTACGCGATCTTACCCAGAGTGCAGTGTGTACAATGTGAGGCATGGAGCTGAGGCAGAGTGTGACATGGACAGCATTGTTGAAAACACCCACAGCTCTGACTCCCAAGAGACATCACAAGACAGGTCAGTTACTATAAACAAGTGACCATTTGTAATTCTAGAAAAACTGTGTTGACTAAAACTGTTGCTGCACAGCCATACACACGTGACTGGATCGGCGTCTGCCCCTGTCATCCCCAGAGAGGAGCAGTTTGAGGACTATGGGGAGGGGGTGGATGTAGATTTCAGCCCCAGCAGCCCTTGCCCTGAAGATGACAGCAGAACAAATGGCTTCTCAAACCTGGAGACCTCACTCCCTTCCAGGTTTGGAATTTGTCTGAAAATACACACAAATCACAAACTTTAATTTGGTCTCAGATAATTCTGAACACATTTCTTAAAATGCAAAGAAAAAAGGGTTGCTAATACTTGTAAAGGTAACTACAGCTCCATTCCATCTGAGTGTCTGGTACCTTTGAAAGGTTGTGAAGCAGATGCTCTGATGCTGAACCGAAGGGCAGCTTCAAGGGAAGAAGGTGCTCGTCACTTTTGAACCTGAATGAACACTCGACATGTCTAGATGTTGTAATAAGTAAATACCATTTCCCTTAAATGGCAACTTGTATTTCTTTTCCTCCTTTGTTTAAAGCACCTCACTGATAATGAAAGTAGCTAAATTCGAGTCTTCCTTCCATCAGTAACAACATCCACACTGAGCCGTGTTGTTGTCAGCACCACCTGGTAGGGCTTAAATATGCTGTATTCACTGATCAGATTTTGAGATTGTGACCGGCCTGTCACCGGCCACGACCGATCTAGCTGAAAACTGCCTAAACCTTTTCATCGGTCAGTTTCTCTGTGCATCTCTGTAAACATCCCTAAACACAGAAAATTAGAATATCCAGATTTCCAATTATGCAGGTAATGTGAAGGAAGATCTTCTGAAATGTTTTGACCAGTATATTCTATTGAAAGCTGTATCAGCTAGATATAGAAAAAGACAAAGGTTTTTTCCCCACTAATTTATTTAATTTATGTTTGATCTAAAATGTACACCTAGAAGCTTCTCATGCACTTTTAAACAATCATGAGCTTTGGTTTCTTGCTTAATGTCATTTGTACATTAGTCACCATGTCTACTACTTTTTTTTAAAATCTAATTTTATTTATGTATACTATAATCCAGTTATTTCACTGTTTACTATTATTTTCTATATTTCTTTTTCTCTCTGGAGCATGACATTTTGACATTTTGTTTTGTTTTGTTATATGTTGTTTTTCCAGTTGGTATCTTTGGAAGTTTTTGTCTGGCTATTGGTCCCATATCAAGTGTTGATGTTTTCTTCTCCTAATCCAGTGGTGGGCACACTCCTCAGAAGATGCAGCAGCTGTACAACAGTGATCTGCTCGACATCTACTGTTCTCAGTGCTGCAAGAAAGTGAATCTTCTCAATGACCTCGAGGCTCGTCTTAGAAACCTCAAGGCAAACAGGTAGAGAAAAAGCATATTACTGCATTGCACTCGTGTCTTTGATTTGTAGGCCTGCTTTAACTGGAACCAAGCAGCCAAGACACCCTGGCTGCTGACTCAGCATAATCGTCACATAAGAAAGCTCAGATTTGCTGTCAGAGATGTGCAGCAATCCACACAAATCGCACAGCTAGATCTGAATTGTTTCTATGGAAACTACTTTCACAGCAGGTGGGATGAGTGGTTGCAACTTTTAGATGTGTGACTCATTGCAGTTCTTGTTAAATTCAGATTGGAAAGGAATTGAAACATAGATTCTTGACAGCAGAATAGTCATAACAAGATAAGTATAAAAACAAGAGTGGTAGTGGTATTTGTTAGAGCAGCCATGTTGTCTGTATGGTAAAACAGGTGATTTAAAAACTGTCATCTTTAGTTTGTAGGAGACTCACTTTCCATCTTGTGTTTCAGCCCTAATAGAAAGATTTCCAGCACAGCATTTGGACGGTGAGTGATTGATATTCTTGCTGATGACCTAATCTCACCTTTTTGTGGCAGATGTGAGGTGTAGCAGTGGTCATTGTCTAAAGAGTAATCATATATTTTTACTCTTTCATATGTCCTGCCCTCTCTGCAGTCAGCTGTTCCAGGCCAACCAAGGTGTTTTTGGCTCCAGTCAGGGCAGCAGCACAGAGGACTTGTTCACAGACAGCATTGACTCTTGTGACCTCGACATCACAGACAAAGTACATTACACACACACACACACACACACACACACACACACACACAGACACACAAGTCCCTAGATGTAGATTTCACCATATATATTTATGACACATTGTAATATAATTGTGGAAATTATTTTCCCAAGACCAAAATACAGTTGTGTAAATGGCTCAGCTTTTGGTGGTCAGTAATACATTTTTGAAATGAATTCTGAAAGTTGTTGTAGGCTTCTTTCCACATACGGTAGCATTTTTCTGGGAAGCTTTTCAGAGCTGCTGTGCCCATTTAAACATAACTAGAGATGCTCCGATCAAGCTGCTCATTCCCACTACGACTTTCCACTTTTTCTTTTAGGTCTTTAATGCTGATTCCAGTTTTGACCCATTCTGATTTATTTTATTTTTTTAAAAATACAATATAATTGGGAAAATGTACTACAGGGTCTTAAAGGTACTAGTATTACATACAACAGTAAATTAAGAAATTCAATAATCATCCCTATTTATGTATCAAACTGTGTCTTTAACCTTTATCTGAGTTTTATTAAACATGAAAAAAGTGCATTGAAGGACAAGCTGTTGGTTGATGCATTTTTCAACGGAATATGGTGGCACTTCTTTGTTTTGATGCATTAAATGGGGTAAAAAAAAAAAAAAAAAAATCACTTTTTTCAGGATTTGACCTGCTGATCACAGACCAGAGGGAAGAATCAAGGAAAAATTCCTGATTCTGATCTCTGACCAACTGATTGGTGAATATCTGAGCTTAGAAACAAATACATGAAGTCATCCATTTTCCAGACATTTGCTGTTAGTTTACTATTGATATATCTATCTATTTTACATGGCACATACACTACAGTAGATAACAATGGTATGCAGAACATCCTGGAGATCTGATTGAATATGCAACATGGATTGTGATCCCTGTGCTTTTCTTGCTTAGGTCAGTTATCTGGAGAAGAAGGTGACTGAGTTGGAGAGCGACAGTTTGGCCAACAGTGACCTGAAGTCTAAACTCAAACAGGAGAACACCCACCTTGTTCACAGGTGGGAAAAAAACATCCAGTGCATGCTTGAACTCTTAGCTTCTCCTTCAACGAGTCAGCTTAACTCCTACAGAACTAGTTCTATCAGAAATGTATGTTTAACATTTGGAACTGTGTTGTTTGACATTCCTATAAAGATTATGTTCTGTCAAAATGTATGAAACATTGAAAGGCTGTCATTGGTGAATTGAGAGTTTTCCTCATCTTCAAGATAATTCAACTTTTTTCTATATAAACATTTAATATGTATTTCAGTAATCACATTTTTTGTTTTATGTTTGATCAGTAGATTTAATGTCTTAATGTAACCTCATTAAGACAAAAATGTTTGCTTCTCAGGGTGCATGAGCTTGAAGAGCAGGTGAAGGATGCTGAGACTAAGGCTGCAGAGACCCTGGGGGAGGAGATGAAGAGGCACCGGGAGGCTTACAGCAAGATGGAAAGAGACAGAAACACAGAGATAGACCTGCTCTGTTGCCGGTAATGCAACAAATGTGTTGCATAGGAAACTGCAGTATAGACTAAAAATGTAAACATTTTTTTCAGACTGACTCAAACATTCATGTTGAGCATGAGCGTTTTAGAATCCTGTTCCAGGTCTGTGCCAGTGGTATTTCCACTGAGCTCTAAGTACAGCTTTGTGGCTTTTCTTTATCAGTCTCCACCAGGCTATTGAGGAATGCTGCATTTATCAGACAGCACCCTATATGCAGAATACCCAGGAAGTGTATGTCATCTATGTCAATATAGAATTTGGCATTTTTTTGTACAGTGTCTTGCAAAGTTATGCCCTTGACCTTTTTTCATGATTTATTATGTAATATCAAGAGACACCAGCACCTGGTTACTAGTGTAAATTTATACCAAATCTTTAAAATATTAGGGTTCCACAACAGCTAAATTTGTAACGTCATAACAGTTCTCTGGATTTCAGATTACAAAAAACACAGACAGAAGTGACGACTTTCACTGTTTTTAAGGGAAGACTTTTAAAACTGCTGTTGGCAAGCCATGAGCTGTATGTCGGTTAAACAGCTGACTGTGGGCTCTACCTAAGCAGCTAGCCTGACTAATAACTATCTGTAGCTAATGTCAGTAATAAATATATGCTCAGTGCTACTCCAGAAAAGCTAAAATGTATAATATTCTGCATAATAGGGAGGTGAAAACTAACTTTCCAGTCTGTTCTATTTTTTAATGAAGTCTCTGTATCAAAATCAAATTAATAGGTAAAACAAATGACAGCTAACTGTAACAATATGTTATAATAAATTTTAGATTGTGTTATACATTTCTGTGGAAATACCCTGATACTGTGGTACATTTACTCAAGGTTATCATAGCTGGAGAAAATCCCATCAGACCATGCCTACTACAGAGTTCCCAGTCTCGCTATCAACATATCTCAGTCAGATTGGATGGAGAACAAACAAGATTTGCTATAAATTTTTAAATGGGTTTAGGTCTGGACTTTGATTGGGGCTTGCTGTATGTTTTGGTGTAATGTTTACGTTGAAGAGCCAGAACCCAACATGCAGCCAAGACAAAGAAGTTTTAAAAAGATTTATTTGCACATTAAATGAGACGGTGTTGGAGTGATCCAGCTTAGTTCTGGTTACGCTGGAGGGTCTGGAACACTAAAACAGAGATGAGAGTCCTGACTGGGTGAGAACCAGGAAACCATGAAAACAAAAGGAGATTAACAAGAACTCGGGGATTCAAAGGGTCCAAGAAACCAGCATCTGCAGGACTGGGTGATGTGTGAATCAGGGGCCTTGAAGATGTTCACAGAGATATTTGCATCCACAAGCCAACTATTCATGGTCCAATGACAGTCCAGGATCATGCACAGGAGGTTTCTCAAGCAAGGGATATCCAGATTACTAATAGGCTTAAACAGGGTCAGTGTCAGGCAAGGTTCAGCAACAGGAGATCAAAAACTTTACTCACACACTGGTAAGGACATGGCAAAAGCAGTGGTCAGAGACAGGCAGGGTCGATAAACAGATAGGCGCTAGGCTAGGTTCATGAACCAGGGCTTGAAGGCTATGAAAAATGCAGATGATCTCACACTGAGTAGGTAAAGAGTAGGTGTTTAAATAGGGAGCAGCACAGGTGAGCACAATAGGCAATCAGCAGGAGAGGGAGGGAGAGTAAGCAGCACAATCAAGGCAGAACTGAAATCATGATATTTTGGACATAGGTGAGCTGCAAGGTGAAGCTATGCTCCATTCTTATGTTTTTTGCAGCCTCTTACAGACTTTTTCCAGGATTGCTTTTATGTAACTCCACCCATCAACCCTGACTAGCTTTCCTGTCCCTGCTGAAGAAAAGGATCCCCGTTGCATGATGCTGCCACCACTGTTTCACTGTGGAGCTGGCTTGTTCAGGGTGATGGCAATATTAGTTTCCACCACTTACTGTGTTTTTACATGTAGGCCAAAAATTATTTTGTTTCAAATTTATGCTTTTCATTTAGCTTTTGTTTTACCGTTTAAATTGCAAGCACATAAAAAAAATAATAAAAGTAATTTGGAAAAGGAATTAACTGTCCATATTAATAACCAATCATTTTAATGGGCTCAGTGCTACAGAGACTGTAACCCCAAAGTGAACTGAGCTATTTTAATTTCTGTGCAAACTTGTTCACAGTGTCCAGCAGTTAGAAGAAGAGAATGGAGACATGACAGTCAATGTGAGCCGGCTCAAGTCACAGTCTGAGAAACTTGACCAGGTGAGTCAAATTGATTACAGGGTAACTTGATTGAAAAAAACTGACACTGCAATCTTTCTAACCATGCAACATACACCACAAAATAAAAAAAATCCAGGAATTTTCAACAGACGACTTGAATAGCGCCTTAAATTATGATGCACTCCTGTCATCTTGTTGACCATTAACTGCACTGATCTCACCTCTTTTTATAAAATCTACAAGTATGTTTTTGAGTTATTCTTATTGTTAGGGCTGCATGATATTAGAAAATCTTGCAATGGCAGTAATATTAGCTAATATTGCGATGACGATATCAGTTGCCATTTATGCCTATTTTCTTCTTTCCTCTCTTTCTCATCTGTGCTTCCATCACTCTGTGAACTTTAGCATTTTAGCCAGTGTCACTAGTGTCTGATGTGAGACTGCTGGTGTGAGACTCTGTCCACCTGGCTAAATATTTCATTAGCATGCACAATACAATATGTTGCATGTTGTTTTTATTAATTATTTAGTTTCTACACACTTGGACAAAATTGTCGATGCCCTTCTGTTAATGTCCAAAAAACACACAATGGTCACTGAAATAACTTGAAACTGACAAAAGTAATAAACTAAACTGTGTCCACTAATTAGGATCACAGGTGTCTTCAAGCTTGTAATCAGTCAGTCAGCCTTAAACTTTAATGGATGACAAGAAGACACTATGCTGCTTGGTAACATGTTGTGTACCACACTGAACATGGACCACAGGAAGCCGAGGACAGAGTTGTCCCTGGAGAGTAGAAAGAACATTACAGACAAACATGTTAAAGGTAAAGGCTGGAAGACCATCTCCCAGCAGCTTGATGCTCCTGTGACAACAGTTCCACATCTTATTGAGAGGTTTAAGGTCCAGTGGGACTGTAGCCACCCTCCTTGGCCGTGGCTGAAGGAGGACACCTGATGACAAATTGAAGACAAGGTTAATGTGAATGGTGACAAAGAGACCATAGCAACCTCCAAAGAAATGAAAGTTGAACTGCAAGGTCAAAGTACATCAGTGTCAGATCACACCATCAGTAGTTGTTTGAGCCAAAGTGGACTTCATGGTAGACGACTAAGGAGGACAACATTGTTGAAGCAAATCATAAAAACACGAGACTGGAATTTGTTGCAATGCATATTGACAAGCCACAAAGCTTCTGGGACAATGTCCTTTGGACAGATGAAACACACCTGGAGCTTTTTAGCAAGGGACATCAGCTCTGTGTTCACAGAACACTGTCCCTACTATGAAACATGGAGGATGTTCGGTTCCGGGCCTGCTTTGCTGCATCTGGTACAGGGTGTCTTGGATCAGTGCAGGTTATGATGAAATCTCAAGACTATCAAGGCATCCTGGAGAGAAATGTGCTGCCTGGTGTCAGAAAGCCTGGTCTCAATCACAGGTCATGGGTCCTCCAACAGGATAATAACAGCAGCTAAAAACACCCAAGAATGGCTGGGAGCAAAACATTGGACTATTCTGAACTGGCCTCTTTGAGTCCTGATCTAAATCCTGTTGAACATCTGTGGAAGGAGCTGAAACATCTGGAGAAGCACCCTTCAAACCTGAGACACCTGGAGCAGTTTGTCCATGAGGAGTGGATCAGAATACCTGTGGACAGGTGCAGAAGACTCATTGGCACCGACAGAAATCATCTGATTACAGTGATTGGCTCAAAATGTTGAGCAACATAATATTAAGTTAGAGGTACCATCATTTTTGTCCAGGCCTGTTTTATTGGGGGGGGGTTGTTTTTGTTTGTTTGTTTTGTTTTAAATAGATGATTCTGTTGAACCACAATTCAAAAGCAATGTCTGATTTTCATTAGTTAACTTTTATTTTGTTAGTTTCAAGTTATTTCAGTAACCATTGTGTTCCTTTTGTTCATTAACAGAGGGATACCAACAGTTTTGTCCATGTTTGTGTTCTTGACACTATCAAAGAAGTTCATTCCAAGACAGACATGTGTAGAGGTCCATTTTTCAACATTAGACACTTCTTGATTTGATTTAAATTACAATCTTTCTTTAATTACCACAAGTAATTTCAAAACTTTAGTTTGTATTTCATTCTGCTTAGAGTTCATTTCATGACTAAAAGCCTGCCTGGAATGGGTCATGAATCCAAAGTAACGTCACAGATGGCAGTTTGAGTTTGACTGTTAGTTGAGTCTGAAGCCTCAAAGACTTGAGACTTGACTTGGACTCAAGTCTTTGCAGCTGTTTTTGTCTCATGTAATGAGTGAAAGGAAGCTGGTATGTGAGCTCCAGACTGTAGCTGGTGCGCTTGTTTTACCAAGAAAGGAAGAGCTTGATTAGCCAGTGACGTTGGATTATTGTGGGTTTATAGCAATCTGTTCCTGTTATCTGTGGCTTTATAAGAATGACTACATGAATGTCTCTCTAACAAAACACTGAATTAAATGTACAATAAACTTAACCAACTTAGCAGCTCTAACATTCTCTCGCTGTTAAGCTAATTGTGTCATTACAAGGACACACCGGGCTGGAAATATTCAAATAAAAGCACTTCCTGTTTTGTTTATTCAGAATTTCAGCATTCTTTCAGCTGCATACTACACTTTGCCTGGTTCATTATGCTATCATTAACAGCATACGATGCGTTTGAACATCTTTACTATTTAGAACTGAGAATAAACGTTTTAAATGTAGATTAACAAAATGCTTTCTCAATATTTATTTGAGAATCTCTAGCTCAGAGTGAGGAGAAGAAAACCCTCCAAACCATATTTAGTGTCATAAATAATGGAGTGGACAATATGAAAACAGGGATAAAATGCTAACTTATTCATTACAAAGACAACAAAAAAAAAACTTTGATTACTTGAGAAATTCTATATTAACAGGTTTTAATCTTAGAGAATAGATGCCTATTTATTTTTCTGAAGGGAAAAATATTACACTTGATCAGTTTTAAAAATAATGTAAAGCAGCCTTTCACAGTTTTTTTTTTTTTTTTTTTTTTTTTTGCATGCTGAATTAAATGTTAAAATACTGAGATATAGTTTTAAGGACAATTATCAAATGGTCATGTGGAAATTTTGGCTTTCCAGTACAGCTTTGGAATCCTACATTATGGCGATGCAGGGTTAGAGGTGCACTAAATGTTATGAATTTAATGCAAAAATGTTTCTTTCAATCATCAGAGACTTGAGATTTGACTCTGAACTGGGGTGAAAGATTTAAGACTTGACTTGGATTTGGCCCTCAGTGACTTGGGTATTGACTTTGGGGAAAAAATGAGGTGTAAGCATCTGTGAGTGATATGACATTCCTTTTTGCCTGTCATTTAAGGCTTCTCTGATTTGATCAAATGCTAGGAGTCTGCTTCTGATAAATAGTGATTTCCTTTTGTCACATTCAGTCTTCTTTTATCTCCTTTTATTCTGCAGGAAAAGCAAAGGATGACAGACAAACTGGAGGACACTAGTCTAAGGCTGAAAGATGAGGTGGACCTGTACAGAAAGATAATGGATAAACTCTGGCACAACCGCCATGAGTTTCAGAAAGAAAAAGAGGCCATGCAGGAGGTGAGGCCCATTTTCTCTCTTATTGGTTACCTTAAACGAATAGCTCGACACAATGTGGCAGATTATTGAAGTAGCTGTGTCACAACTCTTTTCATTTATTCCTCTCAAAACTTTTCATTTTTTGTTTTTCTAGTTGAAATATTACTTTTTTGAAAGATTTCTTGTTCTGATTTTGGATGCTATGCAGCTGGAAACATTTTTGTTGCTAATTTTCTACTTTTGGAAAGTTGTCATGATGTATAACCATTATAATGTAACATTTTTACAACTGGGAGCAGCTGATTGACATATTAAAGTTCAAATAAAACTTAAATTGCAACCCCCAAATCGCAGATTAATTTGAATGAATAGAAATTTCAAACCATGTCTTTAATCGATTGTAATGGGAAAGGTGAGGCCCCTAACATACAAAACGGATTAAGTTCAAGCACTAACACAGACCCACACAGATATATTTAGAATGCAGTATTATGTGTTTTACTAAGATGTGGCTGTAGGATCATAGCCTCAACTCCAGCGTCTCTCAGCCTTCAGACCATACCAGCAGAGATTTAAAGAAGAGCAGTAATTGCAAAGGAGGTGGACTAGCCACGTTTGTAAACAATAGATGGCATAATCCAGGACATGCTACTGTGAAATATTATACTCTGCAGCCTTGATATTGAATTGTTAGCAGGTAGTTTTCATCCATATCACTTACCGTGAGAGCTCATCAGTGTTACCTAAGCTACAATATACATTCTGCCAATGGTTTTGCTTACTCTGCATTTGATGTCATCAGTTCACTTGTTGCTAAGTTACAGATGCAACACTCCAATGCATTTGTGGCAATATCTGATGATTTTAACCATGCCGTACTCTCTGCTATACTTCCAACATTTCAACAAACAAAACGTACTTTTTTTTTTTTTTTTTTTTTTTTTTTTTGAAAACGTCAGAAAGGCATACACCTCCTTGACAAGACCTCCTCTTGGTAAATCAAATCATAACTTTATTTTTCTCTGCTTGATGTATAAACCCCTTGTTCAGCAGTCACCTGTGATAAAACGAGCTGGAAGAAGATGGTCACAGGAATCTGAAGACGCTTTCTAAAGTCTTTTTTTGGCTTCAGACTAGAATGCTTTCTGCCCTCCACATGGAGAAGAGATCAGTGCAATGACTGAATGTGCGACTGTCTACATAACCTCCTGTTTGGACAACACTGTCCCCACCAGAACAGTGAGATGCCTCCTCAATCCCCAGTAACAAATCTGAGATCACCAGTGACCTAAATAAGTGTTTAACAAGAAGAAAAGAGCCTTGAAGGAGAGATTCAGGGAATTATTGTGGAGCATACAAAAACAACCTGAAGTCCAGATTAAAGAAAGCAAGGAGACATACAGGAAGGATGGAGGACTGAAAACAAGCTCCAGCAGAACAATGTAAGAGATGTGTGGTGAGGGATAAAGAAGTTTCCAGGATTCAAGCAGATAGAGGATCAGATAGATGGAAGTCTGAATAGAACCAAAGAACTAAAAACATTCTTCAGTAGGTTCAGTTCAGGAACAAACTCAGTATCCTTCTGTCCCGCCCCAGCAAAAGAGAACTCCCACCCTCCTTTGACTCAGAAGCACATATCAGAACCCCTTCTTGCTCACAGCCATCACCATCTATAATTGCTCTTTGAATAAATGTGAATATTTAGAGTTACTAATTCCCTTTTGCATGAATAAAGTATTTTGAATAGAATTTAAAGTAATCTAAACAAAATACATTTTACCCAAGACTGTATCTTCTTTTTGCAGTTGATTGATGATCTTCGCCGGGAGCTCGAGCATCTGCAGTTGTTCAAACTGGAAATGGAACATCCTGGGAAGGGCAAAGGGCTGTCTGAGTTTAATGCCAAGACCAGAGAGACAGAAATGGAACATGAAGTCAAGAGACTGAAACAGGTCTATGAACAGAAAACACTCAGCCTAGTTTAGAAAAAAATTGCTCCTTTTTCTCTCCATTTAACCAAAATGTTACATTGGTCATCCTGTAGTCTCTATGCTTTCTTTCACTAAATAACTATAACATGTAGTCTTTCTGATTTGATAATTACCAAAATGATTAATTCCATAAATTGTCAAATTTGTTCTTTAAACTTAAAAGTCAAGAAAGTCAAATGACACAAAGTTGTTATGAGAAGATTCAGTATTTGATCACGTGGTCTTCACCTTTTGTCAAGGTGAAAAACAGCTTTTACTAATGAAAAGTTTGAATCTTTGGTCTCACATATTTTCTTGCACATCCAGATTTGATTCCAAGCTTCATTCACAATCTGCTATAAAACTCTGTTGTGTCTGAACTTTTTCAGGAGAACTTTAAGCTAAGAGACCAGAATGACGACCTCAACGCTCAAATTCTGAGTCTAAGTTTGTACGAGGCAAAGAACCTTTTTTCCTGCCACACCAAGGCCCAGTGTCTTGCTGCTGAGATCGACAATGCTTCGAGAGATGAGGTCTGTCTGATGGATGGAGTATTTCTTTTTGCTGTTTGTTAGAATTGAATCCTTTGAACTTTTTTCTCTTGTTCCTCTTTCAGCTTGTCGATGCTCTGAAAGAACAGGAAGAGATCAACCTGCGTCTGAGGCAATATATGGACAAAATCATTCTGGCCATCCTTGATCACAATCCTTCTATCCTAGAGATTAAGCATTAAACATTACATGTATACACACACACACACACACACACACACACACACACACACATTTGTTTTAATGTAGTGGTGGTAATTAGCTATGACACCTTTTTCCTCACTGACTATATCTGAAAGTTTGAATGAAAGGTTTCAGCCATCCTTACAAACACTGGATGGGCATGAATATCTTTTTAAAAACCTTTCTTGACCTTGTGTTTACTTTGACAAAAAAAAAAAAAAAAAAGTTTGGACTTTTTTAGCTCATACGCCTCATCCAAATATTGACCTAAACAAATATGCTGAAAGTCAGGACTGGTTAACAGATTTGATGAGCCACAACTACTTTTCACACATTCAAGATCACAATCACTTTATTGATCCCACAGGGAAATTATTTTGTCCAAGTAACACAAAATACAGTAAAATATTCATAAATAGAATAAAATAAGTAAAATAGAATGTATCTCAGTATACAGTTAGCCAAAGTACCAGCTGTGCAGTATGCCACATCAATAATGTCTTTATGACACTGGTTACCTTTTAACCACAATTTCAAGCTGTTTAGACAGATGGTAATGTTGTCTATTCTGTGCATTTTCAGAGAGAAATATTCTTACTGATGTTTGCTACTATCTTTATCACGATAGTAGGTATAGTGCTATCATCAAATTCAATTTTCCCATTTCTATTTCACTATGAGCAACTGCCATCTAACTCAATTCTGCATACAGTAGAATGCATACAATTAGTTCTTCTTCTGTTTTTGTACTGTGTATGTGTATGTGAGCCAGCATTCAAATATTCTCACTTCTTCACAGTTAAAACTGCAGAGCAGGTTAGCACTACAACTGTACAAGGGGCTGTAGAAAAGGGAGGTATTGAGAACAAAATAAAAACAATACCTTCTAGTTGATTTAATCATGTTGCAGGACTTCCTCTGACTCCATCATGTAGAGTAAATGGGATTAATTCCAAACTAAAAAAACATGTTTAGGAAGTAGGATTAACCAGTCAAACCATCTTAGCTTAGTGAAAGCGTAACAGTGAGCATTTCAGGGTATTCTCAGGCACTGCCTCTATCTGTGATTTCATTTTTCTTCTTCTAATATTTTAGTTTGTCTGTTTGAACACATCTGAATGTTTACAGGATATATGAATCCTTTGCTTTATATAACATTCATTTGAAGTGTCACTTTTTTTTTTTTTTTTTTTTTTTTTTTTTTTTTTTTAGTAATATAGTATATGAGCCTAAGAGTAATTTCAGGCCTTTGTCAAAAATAAAGATATTTCAAGGTGCCAATATTGAAAATGATGTGCCAAATAGTTTCACCTGTTTTATCATCTGAAGCTTCTTATATAAACTGAACAGCTTGCTTATCTCTTAAAGCCTGAATGACTGAAATGAGATTGCCACACATTTCACATATTTGTGTTTACAATCAATATTTTAGCTGACAGTGAGTAGTCGAGTGGAATGAGTAATTGTCATTCATCCAAAAACTTCACATGGAGTTTCCAAATTTTTGTTCTTCTAAGACTAAAGAGCATTCCAAAGGAGTTGTTGTCACATGGGTCACAGGCTTGCAGCTGATGGCTTTCATTCTGCTCCCTTTACTGGCACACTGTCACTTTGTAGGATCTCACCTGCCTGGCGAGGCGTCAAAGAAAACTGCAAGCAAATAAATATGGATGCACATAAACGTTGAAATAAAGAGATATTTTAACGGGGATTAAGTGCATTCAGTTCATTTTAGGCGTCACAATATACACCAACTGCAGATATTATTGCTTACAAGAAACCCACATTTCCTGTAGATCAGTGATGCCCAAGTCCAGTTCTCGAGAGCTACCATCCTGCAACTTTTAGATGCATCCCTGCTCCAACATCTTAAGTCAAAAGGCTGAAGTCCCTCACCAGCAGTAACTCAGCCCTGCAGAGGCCTGGTAATGAGCCATTTGTCTAATCCAGGTGTATTAGAGAAGGGATGCATCTAAAAGTTGCAGGGAAATGGCTCTCAAGGACTGGACTTGGGCACCCCTGCTGTAGATAAAGTTCTGCTTTTTAAAAAACTCTCTTGGGAACCAGTAGATGCAACAAAGAGACCGCAGAATTCAACATCATTCAACATCATTCACTCACTGTCTCAAGCCTAAGCATACTGTAATGTTCTTATGACCTGGTCAAACACGAAGTGAACCACTTAGATTTATGTTGTAAATAATCTCTCCTTAACCAGTGTTAATAAAATATTGTACTCAGATCACTTTCACACTAATACTCACTTTGTCACTTTGAAAATCTATCTAAACATATTCAAGCAGTCAACAGTTATCAGTGAGGAATTCAGTATTAAACTGCAAAAAAGGCACTACATCCTTTAACAAATGAAAGTATTTTTGTGTTGCACTAACCAGTTACCTTGTGATTTCTTCTTTTTCACTGCGTGTATTCAGTTGCAAATGGCTGGAAAAACAGAGAAAATGACAATTATGTCAGAAGTTGTTTGGCCTTAGATTGAATAGTTTTCGTTATGAGCTTTATTTAATGCTGCTAGTTGTACTTTGCCATTGTATTTTTCATTTATTTATTCTAATTGTTGTACAGATCCAGTTACTCTCTTGGTGAGTCATTCCACATGTACAAACTGTTTTTGAGTTTTGACACAAAATATGTAGATTGATGTACAGCATACTTATGAATCTAATAATTATATTAAACCTGTTGGATATAACTTGTTGCACTTCACATGTGTTCATTTTGTTTTTGCTTACTTGTGTAAATAAAATCCACCTGCTTTGGTATGGCAGTCAGCTCTTGTCATTTGTCCCAATTCACTAAGGTTCAAGGCTCCCGTGTACATGACTATTTCTACACTACTACAAGAATTAGTATAGTTAACACTGCATTTTTTTGGAGTTCTGAATGTATGTAATCAGGAACAGAACATGAAAAGATGTTACATTTAGAAAACATCCATTGTTCTGTTCATGGGATCTCTAGCCGAAGATTTGAAAGCCCAGGTGGTTGGCTTTTGAAAAGACAGCCCTTTAAGGCATTGACTCCACTAATGCATATCATAATTCAGAGTGCTTCACAAGAAAACAAAGGAATAGATGTCAGACACATTAAAATCTCTAAATACATCAAAAACATTTAATCGATGAAAAAGTTGTAGTAAACACTAAGGCTTCCTTTCCGGGTTTTAAAGGACCAACTAATTCTTCACATCTCAGGTTTTCAGGAAGCTTGTTCTCAAACTGAGGAGCATAGAGACTGAATGCAGTTTCTGCTTGCTTGTCTCAGATGACCTGAGGGGTCTACATGATTCATATCTGACCAGAAATCCTGGAGTGCATTTAAGCTCTCGACCATTCAGTGCCTTAGACCATCAACAAGATTTGAATACATTGCCAGAATAAAGGGTTCCCTATCAAAACAGCCTTCAGAAAAACCGGTGCACATTTTTGTTTTCAGTATGTTAGATTGTTGTAAGAATGATCCTGTCCAGGAGTGATGCTGAAAAACCAGTCCATGCATTTGTTACTTCAAGTTGACTGTCGTAGTTCTTTAGCATGAGGAAGTCCAAAAAATGCAGTTAAATATTCTGATGAAAATTTAAAAGGGGAGATCATATTTCTCCTATTTTAGCTTTTCTTCATTGGCTCCCTGTTAAATCCAGAAGAGAATTAAAAATTATCCTTCTCTTACATAAAACCGTTAGTAATGAAACTCTATCATACACCAGAGGTCTGATTGTTCCACATGTTCCTAATAGAGCACTTCGCTCTCAGACTGCAAGTTTACTGGTGCTTCCTAGAGTTTTTAAAAGTAGATTAGGAGGCAGTAATAAACTACTTGTTTGACAAAATGTACATCTAAGTCTGTGATGAGACGCATGCTCTGTGGTCTTTATATGCATTGAGTCTAGCTGTGTGCTTAATTCTAACTTGAAATTTAAGGACTCAAAAACAGTGAGTTTTGTCCTTTCTGTATTAAGCTGGATCATTGACTCATGAATATTTTAGACACACTGACTCATTATCTGTGGTGGACTTCGGTCAAGAACATGAGTGTTAAACTCCAGTCCTTAAGGGCCAATGTCCTGCAACTTTTAGATATGTCTCTGTTTTAACATACCTGAATCAAATAGTTTGGCCATTATCAGGACTCTGTAGAACTTTATGACATGCTGAGGATGCAATTCAACCATTTGATTCAGGTGTGTTAAACCAGGGACATATTTAAAAGCTGCATCACTAGACCTTGTGAACTGGAGTGTGACACCACTTAAATAAAACTGGGTGGAGAATAGAGCCTTGAGGAACCCCATGCCTGATTTTTCTTTACTCAGATTTATAGTTGACAAATGATATATACATATATTTTTTTTTCAGCTGTGCCACCCCAAAATTTTTTACTGAGTTGGTCTGGCCACCCCTAAGAAATTTTTCTGGGGGTGCCACTGGATCTAATGAAACCAAGAAGGAGTTTCTGATGCATTGTAAGAACATGACTAGAAAGCACCGAAATATATTTATTGATAAACTGCTTTTTCAGTGATCTTTGCCAATATCATGTTAGGTTAGATTTGGGTCTGTAGGTACTTATTAATGAGACATCAGGACAGATTTGATTTTTACAGTTTTCAGGTCATGTGGAAAATGACATAAAGGAACAGTTGAATTTGCCATCTGCAATATTTCAAGAGCAACACAGCTGCTTGAGACTTGTGGGAACCATATCAACACATCAAGCTGTGGATTTTATGTCATGAGCAGTTTCTTAAATCAAATATACACAATTCAATGGAATCATATTGTCTAGATGGGCTATTGTTTCTGGAGGCATGGGGACAAGCTAACCAAGCTACCAGAGGTGAACCCCACACTCTGCTTGTCTTATTTTCTGAATTTTTTTTACTGGAAAAAAAAATCTGCAAAATCATTGCAGTTGTAGGTTTTTGATTTTATCACTACAATTACAAAACAACATTCTTAACACTTGCAATAAAACATAGCCTGAGAGTCAATTTAATTCAAATTCAATTCAAAAATGCTTTATTTATCCCAAAGGGAAATTAAATGTTGATGTAACTCATTCAGTCAAGGAGTTATTATAGATGGTGATGGCTGTGGACAGGAAAGATCTCCTGTAGCAGTCCGTTTTACAACCAAACTGAAGAGGCCTCTGACTGAAGAGGATCTGTTTTCCAGTAACAGTCTCATGAAGAGGATGGTCAGGGTTGTCCATAATTTTCTTGATTTTATGCTAAATCCTTCTTTGCATCATCAACTCCAGAGGTTCCACAGTCGTCCCAGAACAGAACCAGCCTTCTTTATCAGGTTGTTGAGCCTTTTTAGGTCCCTGGTTCTGATGCTGTTGCCCCAACAGATGATGGCGGAGGAGATGATGCTCTCAACAACAGACTGATAGAAGATCTGCAACATCTGGATGCAAATCTTGAAGGATCTTAGCTTCCTCAAGAAGTACAGTCTGCTCTGTCCTTTCTTGTAGATGGCCTCACATACATGCAGATACATATATATGCACAAAGCTAAAATAAAATAAGGGCAAAAGCTGTAAACTCATAGGCTATGTGAGCTGATGTACATCAGAGTTCAGAGACTGGTCTCTGCTTAAGTGATTAACTCTATCACTGGTGGCAAATTATTCCAAATCTTGAGTTGTTGAAATGAAAAAGATTGACCAATTTTTTTTATATATATATCTATCTAACTGAATTACAATCTCCATTAACAGTTCTTGTTTCTATGACTACTGCTTGTATCTGAGAAATTACCTCAAAAGTAAGGCAAGAAAAAAAATGTAGTTTGAAGAAACCTATTAAAGTTTAGGGGATTATACCTTTCCTGGATTTCAAAATGATCCAACATCACTGGCTTTTGAGCTGATGTTAAATTTTTGTTTATTGACTGCTGTGTTTAATTTTTATTTATTTATTTTTTTTTTCAAAAAGTGAAAAAAAAACTATGTAAAATTATTTGTAATTTTAATGTAGTTAGAAATTAGACACCTCAGCGTTTATTTGCTGCAAAAACTAAGTCTCACATTACAATACAATACAAGCATTAGACTAACAACAGCTCTTGAGAAGAACAGCTTTAGAACATTTATTCAAGAATATTTTGTGTGAAAGAGGAAGAATGGATAATGACATTATTATTATATGTCCTGTCATTTGTCAGCCTTGGGCAGCTGTTTCGGTCTGAACTGTGATCCTCCGATCCTGTAGATGGCAGTAAAATTTTAATGATTTTGATGTGTCCGCCGCCAAAATGCTCATTTCACAGAAGAAATATTTTGCTTTTCGGAAGAAGAGCCCAACAAAGCGGCCCTGTTTCTTTTCAGCAAGAAAAGTACAAAAAAATCTTCCAGACCGACGATGTACGCCAGGACAAACACGGGCAGCACACATGGAGACTTTCAGGACAGAAATGGAGTGAACTACGTTTCGTCGACAGAGTCCTTCGGCCACTGCTCTCAATTGTTCTGGAAAAAGGACCCGAACGATTCCGGAGTAAGAAAGCCAGTTGTTCCCACTACCGTTAGCTAGCGAACCCAAGCCACAGACATACAGCTCACTCTGCTCGCCAACTAGTGACAGAAGCATTTGTTATCACACCTCCTTAGGTTTCTGGAATGCAGTCTGTATTACACTCGGCTATTCGGTGGTGCAACTAATGCTTAGTTGTAAAGTAGCCTTGTGAGCATCCGGCTAGCCTAGCAACCGTCATGCTGAGCGCCTCCTGGCCTAGTTTGACCATTAGCTGCTCTCTGCTAACAAACAGGCTAGCCATTTTCTCCAGTCTTCCTCAAACTGTGGCATAGATATCTATGTGCACCCCGTTACACGGTGCCATGGCTGTTCTGCGGAAAGATGTCAAAAGGCGACAGCTTTGACATAACGTATCACAGAGACTTGTAGCATAGCTGGAGCTAATTTTGGATGCAGGTCTCCATAGTCAAGCAGGTACACCGTTAACTGTGTCGATTAAGGCAGTATGCTCCCTTGGTTAAGTCATTTGGTAAAACCGCGTTCTAACAGTTCAGTTGTCAAATTGTGAGCCGCGGTGGGTTCTGTTGAACACTGGGCTCTGTAATATTGTTCGCGCAAAGTAAACACGACCAGGCTGCTCGGCAGGAAACGTTAGCGGAAGATGACCCGCGGAGAATGCTTCAAAGCCCCCTTTGTGATGCCAGACTGTGGTTCATTCATGGCCGGAGTCTACCTCCAGAAAATATGGGCACGCAGAGACCCAGGGCCGGCCCGCGGTTGCATTGGGGAGTGAGCATCCTTCCTCAGCCACCACAGCACCTTTTATACTGGCCATGCTGGTTATTATGGCTTTCTGCATTGACCGCAGCTTGTTCTCCAGATCACTAGTAATCCACCAGTGACTTCCAAAATTGGATATTTCAGATTTGTTGAAGTGGGGTTCTGCTCATCAGTTCTAGGGCCAAAGAAAAGTTTATTTTTATTACATCTCAAAACAGCTATTGAAATCATAATTTATGAATCACTGTCACATTTATGTTGGATAACAGTTTGATGTGTTTTTTTGTGCTGGAGAATGATAGCAGTCTGATACCGATTTTCCCTGTGAAATGTACCGCAGAGCAGAATGAGTTCAGTGCATCTTAGTCAGTAATTATCCTACAGAATTGTAAGCCAGGCTGTAAAAAAAAAGAACAACAAAACAGTGTTAATTCAAACCTCTATGATATTACGTTATGCTGCATACCTTGTGAACGGTTACAACTAGCACTTCAACCAGCCTGTGCGGTCCTCAGGGGCGTCGAAGCAGGCTGTCTGGGGTTTGAGCCAGCTGTGCTAAGCCTACACAGCTATGATTACATTATAACACATTTTCTCAGTTTTAATGTTGCCGGAGCTACAAGCTGCCAGTTTGCTAGGTCTATTAATTGTTGGCTGTCTCACGCTCACTTGCATGTCCATATTTCCTTTCTGTATATCAATAAGGATACCTTTAAAGACAGCAACAGGTTACACAGCTGTCCCTCACTCCATCACTGCAAATCTACAAAATCTAAAATCCATCTGGGTGTTGGAGAGGTATCTGCATATAAAACCCAACTAAATTTATTGCAGCATCTCTCATTTGTAGAACCAATTAAACCTCCCTAACTTTACCTTCCAAAACACCTTGAAATGTAGAAGTGCACAATATTGCAATATATGCCTTTTTTTCCTACAAGATCCATTCAGGATATATAACAGGTGCATCTGTTAAGAAAAGCTCTGATTTACTAGCTGTGTTGGATTATTAAGTCTTTCATTTATAACGTGTGACAGAGAGAAATGGGAGTTGCTATGACGTAGCTCTGCAGTTAAGCAGAATTTCAATGTCATTTAAAGACAAATCCAACACATTTATGGACATCTAAACTGTCTTCAGCATGACAGATCACTGATTAATGCAGTGTCTATAAAACATATTCACGCCCTTTGATGTTTTACCCTTTTTATTGCATTTACAAATCAGTCATGATCACCCTAAGATAGTTGAGCTTTTTGACAAAACAAATAAAAAAAATCCCAAACCCTTTAATGTCAAAGTGAAAACTGACTTCTACTGAAAAATAGACAATTAAACAAAACGTGTAACATAACATTAGTGGTACATAGATATTCAGCCCCTTTAAAGTGACTGACCTAATTTAACAAAGGTCCAACCAACTGGTGCTAGTGGTCTCGCAATGAGGGGAAAGGAGATCCCCTGAGTGCAGTGAGTGTGTCTCAAGTGACTGTAGTATAAAGACAGCTGGTTCTGGAAGGTCCATTCACTGGTTCATCAGGATTCCTGGCTACCATTACAGCATGAGGACTAAAGAAGACTCCAAACAAATCAGAGAAAAGCTCATTGAAAAGCCTCAGTCAGTGGATGGATACAAAAAAAGCTCTGAGGCCCTAAACATCTCCGGGAGTTCAGCTAAATCCATCATCAAGAAATGGAAGTGGCACAAGTGTAAATCTGCCAAGATCAGTACGTCCTCACAGACTGAGTGAGCGTGCCAGAAGAAGACTAGTGAGCGAGGACACCAGGTTACCATGACTGCACTGAAGGAGTTACAAGCTTCAGCAGCTGAGATGGGAGAGACTCTGCAGGCAAGGATTCTTCGCCAGTCAAAGCTTGTGGGAGAGAGGCAATGAGAAAGCCACTGTTGAAGAAAGCTCAGATGAAGGCTGGACTAGAGTTTGCCAAAAGGCACGTGGGAAGAGACTCCATGGTCAAGTGGAAGAAAGTTCTTTGGTCTGATGAGACCAAAATGGAGCTTTTCGGTACAGTGTTTGGCAGATGCCAAACATGCCAGCATGGTGGTGGCAGCATCATGCTGTGGGGATGCTTCTCGGCAGCAGGACCTGGAAGGCTTCTAAAGGTAGAAGGTAAAATGAATGCAGCAAAGTCTGGAGAAATCCAGGAGGACAGTTTGTTTCTGAACGACGGCTTCAGAGAACATTTATTTTTCAGGAACACACAGACCTGAAGCATCCAGCTAAAGCTACGCAGAGATGGTTTGAAGATGAAAAGCTGGATGTTCTGGAGTGGCCCATTCAAAGCCCAGACCTCAGGCCCATGGAGAATTTGTGGCAGGAGTTCAGTAGGGCTGTTCACAGCTGATCCCCATCGTCTGACAGCTGGAACAGTTTTTCAAGCAATAATTGAGCAAAACTGTCCGGATGTGGAGCCTGACTGAGACTCTCCTCAGAGACTCTGTGATTGCAGTCAAAGGTGCATCGACTAAATACTGACCCGAAGGGGGGAGGGATATTTATGCAATCACGTATTTTATGTTGGATATTTTTAGCTGTCATTATTATAACCAGAAATCATTTTTTATTTTGACATTGAAGAAGTTGGGTTTTTTTTTTTTTTTTTTTTTTTTTTTTTTTTTTTTTTTTTTAAAGCCAGATTTTGTAAATCATGATTGATTTGTGAAAGCAATAAAAAGGGTGAAACATCCAAGGGGCTGAAAACTTTTTCTCGGGACTGCAAATAGAGATACACCATGAAATTGGCTTGTGACTGGAATTGTCTGATTTGGAGCTTAATCAGCTCTGACAGCCAGTCAGAAACTCAAAAATTAATTTTTTCCCCATCATTTCCCATTTTTGTCCTCAACAGCATTCTGGCTATTTTAGTATTAGTGAGGAAATTAAAGACATGGAGTCAAACCATAAAGTACAGCAAGGTTGTTCTGTTTATCCTTTTGAGCTTTTAACCTCTCTCTCTCTCATGGGACCTGCAGAATTTATGAAATCTCAACTTGAAGACAGAAGAGTGTTTGGTTCGGCCTGTTTGTGCCTCAGTATGTTGTGCTCAGAGAGAGGAAACCCAGATTTTCCAACCATCATGCTTGTTTTGCTGAAAGCTGTCCATTTCAAGCTGATTTCGGGTCCATCTGGTGGGATAACTTACCTCAACTCTGCTGCTTGTTAATTGGAGCCAACTAATATTTGCTTCGGTCCTTTTTCTATGAGCACAATGTCACTAATAAGCAAAGTGTAATGCAATTTGAGTTTTTCTCTGGTTTAATGTGTCCAGAATTGTTTTACTACATTTGTCCCAAAGCAGGGACCGCTGGACTTTTTTTTTTGGCCTGATTTTACCTCTGATTGTAAAATGTCAGGAAAAGTCTGCATCGTTGTGCCAACTTGCAGCTATAGGCAGGGAGAGTTGGCCCAAAAAATTAGTTACTATGAAAGGGAGCGAGGACTCGAGTCTGAACGTTTTGAGCCAGATCTGGATGTGGTCTGGCAGGGAACGGAGAACCGACCCAACGGTGAACACGTTTTGCTGACGGCCAGTGAATTAACAGGCTGGGACACGACAACAGCCTTTAGATATTCAAAGACACCTGGGGATTTTAAACTAAATGCAGAACATATTGATGGGCCTTGTTAAAACAAACCATACTTTTCAAATATCAATCTTAAAGGTAAAAAGTGTCAATTTTTCAAATAAATTGATTTAGTTTAGCTTAATTAAAGAACTGACATTTGAATGAAATTTTTGACTCAAAATCAAGTGATTTATAATACTTGGAAAAAAATGGTGTAATTCTGCCCAAAGCTTAGTGCTGTCTGGTAATATAGTCTGTCTTGTGTTAGTGCCACCTAGTGGTATGTTTGTTCCTTCGAGCTGTCGACCTCCTGAGTTTAGTTAGCGTTAGCTGGTCTGAGAGCTCCTGCAGTGTGACCCCCGGCCTTTCAGCGGTGGAACCTAAACCTGCTGAAACCAGGCTGTTAGTGTGAACTCCAAGTCTTGAAAATCTCCGAAGACTGTGAAAGTTGTGTCGCATCTCTCCCAGCTGAGCGCTGCGCCACCATAACGGCTGGAAACACAAAGTTCCTCCAGCTAGCAGGAGCTCTGGTGCTGAGCTGTTTGTGCTTTCTTTTCCAGCCAAGTTCCACCATCAGCTGGTGTGATCAGCTGCCTCCGTCCTCTGCGGCCCTTTCTAGCTCCAGTCTCTCCTCAGCGTCACTTTCCAGCTCCAGTCTCTCCATGGAGTCCCGGGCCCCAGCGCCTCCACCCCCTCCGCCGAGTACGACAGCCTCAGACGACATGGAATCAGACGAGAGGCCGTACGTCTGTGACCTGTGTAACTGCGCCTACAAGCACGCCAGCTCGCTTCTCAACCACAAGCTCACCCACAAGACTGGAGACTTCAAGTGAGCGTTCAGGACTCAGCTCTCACATGTTGCTGCAGTCTGGGTTTGCTCTAACCTGTAGACTACTTTCACTCAGGTGCGACTTCTGCAGCAAGCCCTACACCAACTACATGTCGCTACGCAACCATATGCGAATCCATGGTCAGAAACGCTACATGTGTGATCTCTGTGGGAAGGCCTTCCGCCTGGCGCGGTATCTAAGGAACCATCAGAGGATACATGACGACGGGCCCAACCGCTTCGACTGTCCCTCCTGCTGCAAAAGCTACAGGACCATGCTGGAGCTGGCCCAGCATCGCTGCAGCGCCGCTGCGTCCAACCAGGTACGGCTTTGTGACGCAGCACTGCTGATGGCGAGGGATTGATTAAAGTTGCTGATGTCATGCTTAGGAGAGTACTAGTTTAAAACATGTTAGTGTAATCTTGGTTTTATGCGCTAAAGCTTCATGATGATCACACAGCCACAATGACTTTTAAGCTCTTTCCCCACATCATCTGGTTGTTGATTCATTCTTTAAAAGTAACTGTTGTTGGTAAACTGTTTACACATACTGATTCATACACTAAAATACCTTTTCAAAAATAGTAAAAGATTTATTCATTCTTAAAGGAATTGTGTTTGCAGGTGGGTTTTCCCCCTTTCATTCATGAAACCATAGAGTTTTAGGGACAGACTTTTGAAATCACATGGAGTTAATTTTGTTGACTATTATTAGCCCTTTTTGTAACATACTTCACTACTTTCACCCACAAATACAATTGAAATCCAAAACATTTTTCAAAGAATGTAGTGTTGCTCCATTTTAAGCTATGAAAGTCAGCAAAATATCTGGAAAAAACCAGGTTATTCCTGCGCATAAAGAACTGAAGATCCGGCTGCATATAATCTATTGTAATTTTAATATCAGAGAATTGGTCAAATATTCTTGTCAAAAATGTAACACTAAATGATGAAGCCAAATTATTTCTGAAGTTATTGAATCATTTAACTGCAGAGAAAAAAAAAAATCACCTAATTGCAAATCAAAAACTAAAAGTTATGACTTTTAGTTTCCAAATTCCAGACTAGACTGAATTGATCTTGAAGGTGAAGTCATACCCTGGTTAAATAAAAGAGCATGTGATGCCTGCCACAATTCTCAGTGTCACTGTAAATGAGATATTTGGAAACTCGGGGGAGTCAAGTCATAGTGCTATGGTTGTGGTTTTTAAGTTCTTGACTCGAGTTCCATGAAACACCCTATTACAGGTGCAGCTCAGTGAGAAGATCATTGAGAAGTTACTTTATTTCAGTAATTCAACTCAGACAGTCAAACTCGTATATGGATTCATTACACACATTGATTTAAGTGCAATGTTTTATTGTCGTGTGCACAATAGAAACACATTAACTTGTACAATGAAAAACTTATTTTGCTGTCTGCAAGAATGCCAGTTAAAAAGGTTGTAAATATAAAAATAATTTATAATAATAGAGCAAAATGTTATCTGCAAGTACAAATAAAAAGGGAGAAATAATATACAAACCAAATAATAAGAATAAAATATAAGCAGATTATTGATAGTAAGGCTGAAATAATAAATTGTGATAATTCGATTATTGAAATAATCGTCTACTAATTAAGTTATCGATTAATCGTTAACTGGAGCATACAGACTCTAAAACACGCCATTTGCTGAAAGAACAACACACTCAGAGCAGGAATTAAGCCAAAACTGTACAAAAGACCTATAGGTTTTTCATATAAGATGAAAAACCTTCTTTGTCTGTAAATATGTTCTTCCCAGAACTCCTCAAGTGGCTGTTTTAGCTTCTCCTGGTTCAAATTCTGTTTAAAAAAAAAAAAAAAAAAAAAAAAAAAAAAAAAAAAATTAAAATAAAAAATAAAAAAAAAAAAATCTCCTATTAATCATCTTTTGCTGTCTATTTATTAAGAAAAGTAATCACCAGATCAGCCTTTCTGTGACGATGGGCAGAAAGAGTTGATCTTTTCACATGTTGATGTTAGAAGGATTTTTTAGCTGCAGATGATACATTTAGATTTAGATGATGATACTTTGCTACAAATGATCAAGCGTTCACTGAAGGAATGCCATTATTGCATTTTAGGCATTAAAGTGTTTATTTTGTTATTTTAAAAAGGAATTGAATTATTTATTTGCGTTTGCATTATGTATTTCTAATACTGTAAAAAAATAAGGTAAAAAAATAAGATAAAGTGGTTAATTGAAAGATCTGCAAAATGTGCCTCTTTTTTTTAAATTATTTTTTTAATCCGATTAAATTAATTGTCCGAATACTTGGTTGCTAAAATAATGGTTAGCTGCAGCCCTAGTTGCAAGCTGTAAACATGTACTAGTTCACACTTTCTGATTTCGAGGATTCTGGCTTACAGCAAACGAACGTCAAACATCAGTTTCTCAGAAAATGTATTATTACATGAGACCAAGAAAAGATTTTAATACATAATGTTGTTGGGTTTGATTCAGCTTACCTCTGAAACACGATGTGCCTGTAGGCAAGGCACACCACAATACCACAACTTCCCTGCCAGTCTGCCTTTTGATGTATGATGTATGTATGTGTGAACGTTGTGGGTGCAGCATGATGAGAGAGAGTTGTTGGCTCAAAGCTCTTTAAGTGGTTGTTATGACTACAAAAACTCTGTGCATACAAGTTCAGTCCAATTCATTTAGTCATGGTCATATTATGGTTTACATAATCATGGATAAGAGTGCTGACTTGACAGTTATCCAGAAGACACCCATCAGATTGCTGTATTCAATCACATTAATGGAAAGTTAAGTGAAAGGAAAAAGTTCATGAACAGTACATAGATGGGATAAAATGGAGCACTCCCTGTAATGGATCTATACAATATGAGTGGTT
This sequence comes from Anableps anableps, assembly GCA_014839685.1. Lineage (NCBI taxonomy): Eukaryota > Metazoa > Chordata > Actinopteri > Cyprinodontiformes > Anablepidae > Anableps > Anableps anableps. Next base: position 2,458,641 of record CM026083.1, read on the forward strand.
TTTTTTTTTTTTTTTTTTTAAATTGAATTACTGAAATATGATATTGATATGTATTGGTCTCTTAATAATAGAAAAGTGATTATTTCTCCTTTAACCGTTGTAATTAAAATGTTAAAACTCAGAGTTAGTGTATTACACTCTCCATGCTGTCCAACATTTCTCTGATTTGAAATAGTAGAAATATACTTAAAAATATGATTCAGTAAGTGTATTTTTATACAGAATCCTTTTTCTATCATAAACTGGACTGTGGCTGTAAGTTTGTGGCTTGTTTGGAAAAGAAAAAAAATCATACATGTAGGCTGTAATTTTCTGTTAAATAGCAGCTAAAGGGTTTAATGTTTTACAGACAAGCTTTTGAAGACATCTGAGAAGTTCCTGATGTTCAGTGAAAACCTTTACCTTTGTAAGGCTACTTATATCCCCATTTTGATTAGAAAACCAATGGTAGGAAACCTTGCATGCATGGATGTTGATGTACATTACTATCAAAAACATGAAGTAGTAGACCAGCATTTTCTTTTTAAATGTGTGTATGTATTCTAATGTGCTTTTCCTTGACTCTCCGTTCACTTCCCAGCTTTAGTTTTTACCAGCTTCCTAATTGGGAAGAACAGTTTGCAGGCCCACTGAGTGTGTGTTGTTTAGTTACACCCAGCTTAGGCTTAGTTCAGGGAGAGGTTTAAAACTGACATAGTTCAGCAGATTTTCTGCACAAGTGTAGTAATCCAAACTTCTGTGTGTGTGTGTGTGTGTGTTTGTTTTTGTTTGTTTGTGTGTGTGTGTGTGTGTGTGTGTGTGTGTGTGCTTATGTGTGGGGTTGGTTCATAAGAACCGGTTCAACTGCCCGTCCTGCTTTAAGAGCTACCGAACCATGCTGGACCTGGCCCAGCACCGCTGCAGCGCCGCGGCCAAAAACCAGGTTGGTGTGAGCGTGAGTGAGCATGTGTGTGAGGTTAGAGGTCAGAGGTCAGCAGAAAGACTTGGAGCTGTGAGGAAAGGCCAACATTTTATTCTCCAAAATCTCCCAAACCATGACCACAGATGAAACCTCCATCTGAGGGGAGTTCCTCACATCCCTCACCCTGATGTGTTTATTTCTCTGCTTCAAGGATCTTCTATGTTAAGGCAGGAATGCAAAGCTAAGCATAGACCAAAGATACCCTGAGCCCCCACACAGGCCCAACACCAACCTCAAAGTATCCTCATTTATCTTACAGTAGATTGCAGATTGTGTATTCTGTGAGATTAGGCTGTGACATCATAAATGTCAGGAGCAGGCAATTATGCACAACTCACACATGTTAAAAATGTTGCTTATCTAACCTGTTGTTTTGGATGTGGAAATAAAGCTGCACGTTAAATGATAGATCCATAAACATTCAGGTATCTTTAATTAAACTTTTCTTTCTCAGCTGATGTTTTGCTGCTTTACATATACAGACCACATTAGGGTACATTAGAGTAATATTTAAATATCTATTTATTTCAGAAACTCCATCACCAAGTAAAACACATCATATAGATTAATTAGACAAGGCCTGATGTTTTAACACCTTTATTTATCTTATGGTGATTTTCTGCTAACATCTAATGAAAACATGACATGTAAAATTAGAATATTACATCTCACCAATAAAAAATATATTTAAAAAACAGAAATGTGGGCTTTAAGAAAAGTACGTTTAATACCTTTTTAAAGGTTGCTATTTTCAAAAAGCCTCAACAGAATGCATATTCTAATTTATTGAATATGACTGTACAGTATCCTTCGCATTTTCTGGTAAAGATGTTTATAAATAAATACATCATTTATTGGATTATCATAATCTCAGACCAAATAACAAACAACTTTAAGTAGATAACATTTATTTAGTGAAAATGATTCCACATAAAATAGCTGTTTTTAGCTAAATCATCAGTTGCACACTAACTAACAGTCCTAATAATAATGATAATGATTGACCTGAAGCAGTTTTTTGTGTATATTTTCAATTAAAGAAAAAGCTGCTGACCCAGACTTCTGTGAAACAACAGAAAAATAAGGATGAAACTTAAAACGACTGGAGCGGTCACACACAGGCTGGATGAGAACCCTGATTGAACTCTCCACCCAGCATCATGAGCAGGATGGCTACGGCAGCAAAGATTGGGATCTTAGGATCACACGTTTCCAGACCAACCATTAGACACCATCTACATGCCAGGAAAAAGCCTTTAAAGTTCTACGATCAAACATAAACGTGTGGAATTTGCGAAACTATTGGGACTTGATCTGGAACCATCTGGGCTGTGGTCACATGAGACTCTCCAGAAGGGGTCCGTTCAAGACTCTGTTCACTGTGGATTAATGTCAGCCCAGATCCTAACCATGTCAGTGTGGCCGGACAAAAAGTTTCTATGGTTACAAAAATGGGTTAAAAAAAAAGGTGACTTTATAGCAGGAGTGGCCAGCTCCCAGTGTTCTGCAGGCTTTAGATGTGTCCCTGGCTTAAATGAGTGCATTGCGAGCTCGGTCCTGCAGAACTTGCCGACGGGTGTCTTTGTTGATCATTTGTTGCCCCCCCACCTCCCCCTCCCATCAGCGCACCAGCATCCGAGGACCCAAGTTTCCCAACTTGGAATTATATTGTGATGGGGTTTTTTGAAGCCCTAGGTTTAACATCAGGGTTAGTAAATGTCTGTGTGAGTGGCTCTGTTTGTGTGTATGTGCATTTTGACAACACCATCTCATATCTGTGGGTTTACAGTAAGCAGGGCACTGACTGCTGGTGAGTCTGAGAGACAGAGAAAGGAAATAAACGGAAGAGCAGAAGAAGTTGAGTGTGGAGGCAAAGAACAGTAAAATCACCTTCATCATTCACTTCCCCTAAAATCTCACTCTGTGCTCTGCTTGCATGAATGCTGTGTTGTGAGTGACAGAGGTATATAAAATTTCTGCTCTTTTCTGTTTCTTTGCTGGTATTCAATCCAGACTGGCGGTCGCCGCTCCAATTTCTCTGCGACTCCGCGCCGTCAGCAGCAGCAGAACAACAGTGCTAACTCTATGATGCAGCCACAGCACGGAGGACACCCCCAGCAGGAAACGCTACCCTCCCACTGTGTCGCAGCCATGTCCCAGGGTGGGCAGGGTGCTGGCGTCCCCAGCCAGCCCGTGCCGGACCCTCACCAGGTAACAGACATCCAGAGAACTGCTACTACAGGTTTATCTTCAGGGCACACTGAGCTTGCTTCTGCTTGTGTGTACCAGCAGGGCCGCCCCAGCTCCGTGTCTTCTCAGAGCAGCCAGCAGAGTATGAGGAGCTCATCAACCAACAAACACGTCCCTCCCTCTAGTGCCACCCCATCCTCCTCCTACTCCCTACTCCAGCCCCTGGTGCCTGAGGTAAAGGAGATGAACTCGGGATACACTAGACTGAGCGCCAACCCCATGGTAGGAGAGTGCCACCACACGTCTGCTTTTTGCTCTCTGCTGGCTCACTGCCTTCTCCCAGTCTGCCTACTAACATTAGGATGGGGGGGGGCTCTAACTGCAGCTCAGGCTTTTTCTCTCTGTTGATGATAGTTATTAAAATAATTGATCAGTTTTAATTAACAAGCTTCATTCTGTGTCATAAAAATTGGTCTATTCATTGCTGGTATTAGTAGAGACACCCCGGGGAACATATGCATCACTCTATCTTTTTACATTTCAGTCCAGTTAGACCTGTCACGATAACAAACTTTGCTGGACAATAAATTGTTTCAGTGATTATTGCAATAAACAATAATTTTGTTGTTTTGAGACCATTTTCATGTAATATATTGATAATGGCATAATGATGCAATTTCACCATCTCAAATACCAGTACATTAATTTTGTTTAGAACGCTTAACACTGGAACTGGAAGATATTTTAAATATCCAAAATAAAACACAGCAGCTAAAAACAATAAATGAAATAGAAATAAGACCACACACAACTAAAATTATAAATAAAATGGATTGGAATAATAATCTGAATGGAAATTATCAAGCTCATTTTATTTTTATCATGCAGTAAGTTGATTAGTTGCTTATTGCGACAGGCTTAAGTCCAATTATATATCATATTTAAAGTGGGGGTGGGGATACTTTGTATTTTCCAGGCACATCGTGCATTCTTATAGCATAATCAGATAACTATGTTACCTTCAGTTGTTATAAAAATGCTGTATATATCAAACATGACTTAAAAGAAATTTGACTATGCAGTTTGATGGTTTGAAATTGGCCTCTGTCTCTTTAAGAAGCTCCTGCTCTTTCTGACACCACCTCTTAACCATATAATCACAATGATGCTCCTCCAGTATGGCGTTTGCAACCGTTCTAAGGAGTCTTGGACTGAGAAGTAGTTCGTATGATGAGCTCAGCAAACGTGCAGTTCCACCAGGTGTTTGCTAATTGCTGCTACCACTAGTCTGGAGGAGCTGAGTGGAGGAGTGGGGGTGCTGTGTGGGGCGGAAGCTCGGCTGGAGACTGCAGCTCCAAGGAGGAGCTTTGGATAAATAGGTGGCACTTTGTGAGAGCGGGTGTTTAGGCACCCCTGAATGGTTGCCAGGGGAGATTCAAGGATCCTTCAAACATGCATAAAGAGAGTTAAAGAAACACACCAGGTATGTTTTTGTTGAGGGAATAAGTTTAGAACAATATATCAGAAAACTCAATTTTAAACAACACACCCCCTCCCAACACCCCAGCTTGAATCCCTTTGAAACTAACATTGCACTTCTGATCAACTGAACTCAACTTGAGTTTTGTAAAGTGCTCTTAGCCAAAGGAAACCACAAATTATTTGAAATTATTAGATTGAGGTGAGGGATGAGCTGTATGTTTCAGTAAGTATAATCATAAATTCTTAATGCATTTCTGTAGTGACAGCTTTGTTTTACTATGAACGGCGTTCGGTCTGCAGTTGTTGCTCTGGACAGTCAGGATAAATGGTTCTACTGGTGTGAACCGGCTCACTGCTGCACACATCACATTCATCTGGGAGGAATTCCAGTAACAGCTAGTTTCAAAAAGCTGACGTGCTGAGTAAAATCCAAACTATAAACTAAAAGCAGAATATACGGCGCTTTCCAGAAGTCATACCCCTTGACTTATTTTCCATGTTGTCAGTTATTACGGAAAACCTTCAATGTATTTTGTTCTGACTTTGTGTGATAGACCAACACAAAGTCATGCATCTTAGTGAAGTGGAGAGAAAGTTCTACACAGTTTTCAGTTCTTTTCCAATATATAAATTGCAAAAGTTTGGCTTTTGTTTGTGTTCAGCCTCATTTCCTCTTATACCCTGAAATAAAACAGAGTGCAAACAACTTATTTCATAAGTCTCCTAATTCAATTCAATTCAGAAATATGTTATTAATCCCAAAGGGAAAGGAAATGTTGTTGAAGCTCATTAGTCAAGCTTCTTCAGAGTTGTTGCAGATGCTGATGGCTGTGGGAAGGAAGGGGCAGTAATACAGAATCCACCTGTTTGATTCAAGCTGAGTTTAAATGCAGATGAGCTGCAGGAACCCAGCAGTAGGTCAGGGAGGAGGTTCTGGAGAAGCTTAAAGCAGGGCTAGGTTCTACAACAACATCTCCTAGAGCTCTGATCAAGCCATCATCTGGACATGGAGAGAGGATGGAGCAGCTCGTGTGGGAGAATCTGTTGACAGGACAGTTTTAGTCATGCATCTGCAAACCCAGCCTCTATGAAAGAGTTCATCACTGGAGGAAACGCGTAAAAGTCCTGTTCGCAGCTTGTCACACACCGTGTGGAGGTCACAGCAAACATGCGGAAGCAGATATTCCATTCACACAAGAGTAACCACACTTGTCTCCACTGTAAAACATGTGATGGCAGCATTATGCTGTGGGAATGCGTTTCATCAGCAGGGACCAAAGTACTGTTCAGAACAGATGGGAAGTTGGGTGGAAGTAAACCTGTAGGAGGCTACACACACGAGATGGAGGTTCAGCTTCCAGCTGGACCGTCACCCTCAGCATCCAGCTGAGCTACAGGAAGGCAGCTCGGATGAAAGCAGGTTCATGTGTCTGAATGGCCTCGTCGAAGTTTAAATTCAATTGTAATATTGTGGCAAGACAAAAAGAACTCTTGCTGGCATTCTTCCCATAAAAAATGGGATGTTTTAGTTGCTGCACCTAATATGTGGTCTTTAAATCACTTTAAATCAACTGTGACACTTGAAAGATGGATTAGTTTAGCCCTTATACAGCATGTCAGCGTTTTATAACAGCTTCTACTGATAGGGTTGTAGTTTCCCCACCAATACACACAGTGGCCTGCAAAGAAAACAAGCAGAGTGAAATTCAGCTGACACAGGGATTCCTTCTCTTGGGATATAAATGTATGTGTGGGGGGGGGGGATCCACTGTGGCAGTAGGAGACTCTCTGATTCTACTAACCTGGGGCTGTGCTGCATATTCAGTCTTCTTTCCATGCCGTCACACTTGCCATTGCTTCCATTTTTGTTGCCCATCGTAATTGTAGGAGCTGCTCATCCACGGGATCGCATTCTGATCAGAAACATTTCACTCATACTGTAATGCTAACTTTTTACTATTTGTGCTGTTTATAGTGAATCAGTCACTGGTTTGTTTTTACAGATGAAGTTTTCTCCTGAAATTCAGTTAGGGTTTTTTCTACTTTATTTCTTTATAATTATTAAACAGGCATAAATTCCCCCTCCTCTCTAATACACACACAAATGCACACACAGCAGAGGAGTACAGGAAACAAAATCTGTAGAAATTGTAATTAAAAAACTGACATTTACATGCCAGCATCAGAGTCTTTGCTTTGTTTCTGCCCTGAAAGAAGTAAACAAAGACGGAAAAGTTGCTTCCTAGAGGCTGTTAACTTAACAACTAATTCAGCAATTGATTAACTGTTAACTGGATACACAGTCAGAGCAGTAATTCAGCCAAAACGGTACAAAAAAAAAATTACATTTTGTATTTAAGAAGAAAAACCTTTTTATATTTGTAAATCTGTTCCACTCAGAACGCCTGAAGTGGCTGTTTTAGCTTCACCTGGTTCAAATTCTGTTTAAAAAAAAAAAAAATTAAAAATTAAAAAACTCCTACTAAGCACTTTTTGCATCCAATTAATAATTGGTTAATCAAAAATAATCCCCAGATCAGCGCTACACTGTACTGATGTTGCGTGGAGCAGAACACGTGGATGAAGGATGATTTTTAGCTGCAGATGCATCCTGCGCTCACTGAAGGATGCTGTATTATTGCATTTTAGGCAATGAAGTTTTTATTATTTAAAAAGGGAGTTGAATATTTTATTTATTTATTTGTATTTTAATGTATTTCAGATATTGTCTAACATAAGCAGAAGTGGTGAAATGAATAATCTACGGAATGTGCCAGTTTCCATCAGAATGATGGATTACTAGAATAATCGTTGTTGCAGTCCTTGTCTTCTGTTTGAACTACCGCCTTGTTTTTTCTGTTTGGTCATTTTCAGTGTTCACAACGTCCTGGATTCTGCATCAGCTTTTCTAATCATCCTGTCTTCTGCATAAATGCTTCTCCAGAACATTAAATATGATTCATATTTTTAAAAGCCTCTCTACTGACACTGATGTTTTCTTCGTTTCTTCTTCTCTCTCTCCACCTCTTGTGCTTACTCCCAATCTGTTCTCTTCTCTGCTGCAACGCTGTCTCTGGCTGTCCTCCACCTCCCTCTCGAACCTGCCTTCCTTGCAGAAGCACCAGGACACTTTCTCCCTGGCCCCCCCGCGGCCCCTCCCCACCATCAACCCCATAGGCCACTCTCTTCATCCGAACGGAGCGCCCTCACTCAAGCCTTCCCCCGTGCCACGGACCATCCAGACCATGCCCTGGGAGCAGCGCTCCCTCTACAATCAGTGAGACTCCTGACAGCCAAGTACTTCTTGTCGTCACATCCGCCACCCAACAACACAGCCTCTTCTTCCACCCTGCCCGTTTCACATCCAGCATCGAGGATGGAGGACTCCTGAATGCGCTGCTGCTTTCTGAACCTCTCCTTTGGAATGCTGTGTGTGGGAATGGGGAAGGGCACTGTTGAGAACTAGTTGAGATTGATTTCTGAGTAGTTAGGTTTAAAACAATGTGTTGCCTTGACCCTCATGTATGATCTATGCCATGTACTGGATATAAGTTAAACTGTCTCTACCCTGAACTCCCTCCCCATCCTTCTTTCCCCCATAGTTATGAGAATATCTATCCTTCCTGTTATGAATAGTGCTCCCATACCCTTGCCCTTATGTTGAATAAAATAAAACTTTTTTTTTTCTTATCAGGAGCCAATTCCAAATCTGGAACAAGAACCAAGTTGTTGTTAAATGTTACAAATTTCTTCCATTGGTCCAATATCTCTGTATCTTCGTTAAATGCAGTTTCTGAAAAAGAAAAAAAGGAAAACAATCCTTCCCCCCCCCCCCTCTAACCCTTTGAGCTGGTTGAGAGTGAGTGTTGTGTATGTTGTGCATTAGGAGGTGTCATCCAAGCCACTGGACTCTCAGCACTCGCCTGTTCTGCCCAAGCACAAAGGACCAGAGCTGAAGCAACGAGGTGAAAGACGTCCTTACTGGGAATCGCTTCTGGAAGACGATGCGTCTCAAACTCTCTGAGTTCAAACTGACTGTTACGGTGTTTTTAGCACTTTAAGATAAGTGCTGTCAAACTACAGCTGCTGCCTACTGATGCCCTCTGTAGAGTCGAGGCTTCTCAAACAGTGAGAGACGTAATATTGAGTTAGGTCAGCACCTGATCCAGACCCAGTTACCCCCTCAGCAGCGACCAGAACACACCAGGACTGAGCTCAGCAACACAGCCAAAATCCACTTTTCAACTTCAAAGTTAGTCTTTGTATTTATGAATAAAATAAAATAAGATTAATTTTGCTTTAATAAAATCATGCGTGTGTCTCACTATTCCCAGGACGGATTAATGACTAGGTCTCAGTAAGCAGCCAATCACGATTGACTTACGTTAACGTTAGAGTATTTTGTAAACTGTTGAATTTGAATAACGGTTAATTCATGGATCCAGCATGTAGTTCGTTTATCTTGCTAACATGACGGTTGTTGAAATACCCACAATTCTACTGTCATTGTCTTTCCTCTTTTTAAAGTTGTTTCTATTTTTATTCCTGACATGTTTTCATTGTTGCTTTCTCTCTCCTTGTAAAGTGTCTTTGAGTATTTAGAAAAGTGCTATACAAATAAAAATGTTTTATTATTATCACCAACAGGTAATGATTGAAGCCTTCTGCTGCTCAGTTCGCATTGTGTCCATTTTATGTTTAAAGTTTTATTTATTTTGCTTTGGTTTTTTTTTTAGAAATGATTGTAAAGTAACTTTCTGAATTGTCAAGGTTTTACAGTGGGCCTGGTTGCCTTGCAGTGTCAGATTTGCTTTACAAAAGGGATGAAAATGGGGCTTTTTTTCTGTTGCAAAGTTGACTTTTACAGAATTAATGAATTCACAGGCCAACAATGGTTCCAGAAGCACATTGGTCAGGCCATCACAAATATAAAGGGACATGAGACAAAAACAATGACCAAAAAAAAAGATAAAATAAAGACTAAATATTAGTAGAAAAGATAATAGCAGGTGATCAAAGTTCAGCTGCTGATGTGTAACTGGTAAAATGCAGAATTCAGGCTAGAATCCAAGGACGAAAACACTGCAGTGAGATGTTTTCTTGTAAGGACTGAAAGACATGCAGGTTTTCGAACAGGTAAGTACATTACCCATGCTGGGCAACTAAGATGTGTCTTCATCATTTTTGTTAGTTCTAAATTTGAGTCCAGGATAATATATGAGAAATGTGTTGTCATAATTAACATCTGGAGCATCAAATTTGCAAAGCACTAAATGGACTCCAGTGTGTCAAAGCTTGGATCGCGAAACCGATGCTGAGCACCATGAGGATGCTGGGCTACAGTACTGACAAAGTTCCTGCAGTATTTGTTCCTGGTTACTCCAGAAAAAAACCCTTCCAGTTCTGCAAGTCTAAACTTTGGCGTCAACTGTAAAGATTTATAGCACTATCTCACACACATCTATATACAGTCATAGTCAATAAAATATTATTGAAAATTTATTTCAGTAAGTCAATTTACTAAGTGAAACATTAATTCCACAGATTGATGTTTTCAAGCCTTTAATTCGGTTAATTATGATTTTCTGCTTACACTAATAAAAATATGCCACTTAGAATATAGCATCAGACCAATAAAGACTTTTAATACAGACATGTAAGATTATTTGAAAGTATGTTTAATACCTGCTTAAAGGTTATTTTCAAAAGTAACTTTTAGTCTGACAAGTCTCATCAGAAAACCTGCTTTATTTCTTGAATATGACTACGTAGAAAATGTTTTTTTGAAATAAAGTGAACTTTGTAAAATAAAACTTTTCACTATAACTGCTCAATCCTCTTAAAGTGAATTATTATAGAAATCCTAAGAAGCACTTTACAAAAATCATTTGTGTAATGTCCAAAAATTTGAACTATAACTGCATGACAACTTTTAAAATGAGTCAGTCATCACTTGTTTCCTTCAACTGTATGTGACGGAGCGAAAAGTCAGCAGTTGAACCTGGCTTCTGGGATCCACTGGTCACTTTCTGACTACTTCCTCTAAAACACTGCTGTATCCTGCATGGAACAAGTTTGAACTAAATATATAGAAACAAACTTCCAAAGAAGTTAGTATTCTAAAAAAAAAAAATAATAATAATCGTTTTCTTATTAACTTTACTGATCAATAGACCTTAAAAAAGAACAAAGTGGTAGAACTATATGCTTTAAGGCGTAGCGTTCTTTAGTTAGAAGTTCCTGCCCCATGTTCTTCAGTCTCATTTCCCATGTTTAATGATTCTTGCTCTGGGGACTTCTATCCTTTGCAGTTTTCCAGTGGGTTTTGTGCTGAATTTTCCTGAATCCATCATCATCCCTCTAAACATAGTTCTCGTCACTGAAGCAGCTCCTGTCTTCTGCCTCATGAAGCTAACAGCGTCATTTTACCAGGGTCTTCTCCATGGGTTTACCTGCCTGTTGTTTAAGCTAACTGTGTTGTGGAGCTTCTTCTCCTCTTGTCATACTGCTTCCGTCTGGGTCTTAACTTATTCATACTTGATTTCCACTTTGCTCATGAACTTCATTCGCTATGTCTCCTGCTTCAGCTTTTCTGAAATGTGGCTCTCACTGCAGGCAGTGACGCAGTTTAGCCCAGTCATTTACTTCTGAATGTAAACAACAAGCACAAAGCCTTTCAGTTCTCTATCAAAAGGTTGATATGAATGACTCCAGGAGACAATCACTGACACTTTGAACCCAAGATGACTAAATAAATGTAAACCTGGAATAACTGAAAAACCTCCAAAACCAGATAACAAAAACACCTTCAAAACATTTCTAAGTTACACAGTTCTGTTGGGATGTGACGTCCGCAACAAAATTCACTCTTCCGTTTATCATGGAACTGTAATTCTAAATGCCATAGCTTAGGGGGGATAATTTCACATAGAAATCAGTGTCTTTCTATTTATAATAATAATAATAATAATAATAATAATAATAATAATAATAATAATAATAATAATAATAATAATAATAATAATAATAATAATAATTGTAGAAGACATCATGAGATTGACTCTAACGTCTACTTATTTTGTCAATTTGGTTTTACTTTTTCCCAAAAAAGTTCCAAAATGCAGCGTGCACGTGTCGGGAGCGCGCAACGGAAGGAAAGTCTTGAGCCGTGACACGCGCCTTTGTCACGCAGATTGTACGCTGTTAGGGTTTTGGTCGCGCGAGCCTTTGTTGCGGATCCCAGCGAATTAAAATCTAGAAGTCGGTGGGTGGAGCGTTGGTCCGGGTCGCTCGCTGGTTATTGATCAAAAAATGTTTCCCATTTCGATACGCGGCTCCGTTGCGCCTTATTTTTTTATTACTAGATCGGCCCGTCTCAGAGCCGCTGTGCATGCAGCTTCAGCTTCTAACTGGATAATTTTTCGTTAAGATGTTTACATTGAACATGCTTGTCAATTATTTCTGCCGGCTAATAATCAATCAGAAAGAACAGAAGATCTACATTTACTGCTATTTCGAGTTAAATAGCCGAAAACGTTGTATTTAGTTAAGAATGCCCTTAACTTGCTCTCTGTAAAACTTGGAAAATATAGAGACGCGTTTCTGAAACAAATATTTTAATATTACACGCTTACTTTTGCGATACTTTCAAGATTAGGCTCATTTTGTGGTTTATGACTTGTTAAAGATAAAAACGGGAAAACTGAGCAGGATTATTTATATTTGAAAGAGGTGAGAGGATTGATGAGGTCAGTAACCTGCAGGGCTGTATTTATCTGAGCAGAGGAGCGGTTTCTGTCTTCTCTCCGGAGATGTTTAAGGCCTCAGCAAGGTAGTCAGGTTGGAGGCCTCGGCTCGATCGCACAGGCCCAACTGCCGTGGCACATGTTCCCCTGTAGGTGGCGGTAGTGACCCAGACAGAAAGTATAACAGCTTCTTTATGTGTTAAATGGCTTCAACAAGACTTTAGGAGACGTCCACATGGAGAGGGAAGCTACATGGCTAAATAAACGATAGACACATAGAGACCGCACTGTAAGGTTTTGGTTTTGTCTCAGCGAGCTGACTCTAAACGAACAGCTGACCTGATAAAACAGTATTAAGAGGTTTCTTAGTTCCGCCTCCTCGTTTTGTTTCTACGCAGTAATTACTCTAACTAGATGCTTTTTTTTTTTTTTCTTCATTCGACAGTTCCAGCGAACTAGTTCATAAGGTAAGCTGAACATTTTCAGTGACCAATATACAACGATAATAATTTAGATGTTATGCCGGGAGTTCCACGAACATGTCTTTTCCATTTATAAAATTGTTCTGGACGCCAACACGTTTTCTTGAAATAAAACAATCTTTTTGCGCCTTAATTGGATTCTTTCTGTTTCTGTGCTTTGTTTCCTAAAATTCTCAGCCCCCTCCCCCTCTGGTCCGTGCTTCTAGCTCCATTTTGTGTGGCAGCTCAGAGCAGAGCTCCTCTGGTCTTCTGTCCGCCACATGAGGGCTTCTGGGCTTAGAGTTCCATCGAGCTCGGTGAGTCCGATTCACAAACAGTTAACATCTATTATTGTTGTTGTTATTTATAATTAATATAAGAATAATAAAATAATAATAATAATCTATGATGGTGCCCTGGCTGTTGTTGCTGACAAGACGCTTTCAGTTCAAGTTGTGGCCGATCTGGACGAGGCTGACCAGGTCCTAAATAACACAGATTTAGATTTCAATTAGAAGTTTCCGAGCAGTTTTTAAACCTCCCTTATTCTCGCTTTTATATTTAGTTCCAGTCTTTAATATTGGGGGTTGCTTCTAAGCATATTATTTCATGTTTATATAGATACATCACACTCCTTTTACTTATTTTTCCTTTATGGGTCGTTATTCTTCTTCTGTACTTGTTAAATAATACAATCAGTTCATGCTGCTTTATTCCTATAATCTCTCTTCTTCTTTTTTTATTTTAATTGATCAGTTTATTTAACAAGGAAAATGCACTTTAATAAACAGTTAAGTAATAAATAAATTAACTAACAAATTAACCTTTGTTTAGCCAGGAAGGTCCCAAGGCGATATAACATCATTTCTTCCAGAGACCTGTGCCCAAGATGGTGACATAAACCTAAACTGAAACAGCTGCAAGTAAAACATAATCAGAAAAGTTAGAATAAGAATAAAAGACAGAAATTAAGCCACAAACGTACTACATTGTAAAAAAAAAAAAAGATTCATTTGAAAAACATTTTAAGTGGACCCTTAAACATATGAATCGAGGGAAGTGTGTCTGCAGATATTTTGAAGCTTTTTCCTAAGATGTGGAGTAAAAAAAAAAAGAAAAAATTGTTTTACCAAATTTTGTTTTCATTATGGGAAATCGCAGTATTTTTCAGTTGGACCTGGTGTGATATAACAGATTATTTGAAATCGAAACGGGTGAGTTACCTATCAAATGTGCCAAAGTTTGCCAAAAGGATCTTTTTCATTCATCAGGTGTTTTAGAATTACACAAAATATAAAGGCAACGCATAATGTAAGAAAAAAAATTCAAATCTACGAATCAAACAATATTGAAACACCAACAAGAAGGTAATGTTTTAATGCATACATTCATACAATTTAACATTTACTACAAATAACACAACAAATTGTAAAGAAATTTTCATTTTAAAGTGTGTCAGTAATAAAACATAAAATAGCCAAACACAAAGGTGCTAGAGTACCAAATGTGTGACATTAGTGTGGACAAAGCTGGTTTGTGTTTTTGCATTTTGTCAGCTGTGGTTCCATTTGCCTAATTTTTATTTAGGATTTGAGTTTTCTTGTTTGTTTCAGGTGTTGACTCTAACTTGATGTTTGCAAATAACCATTTCTCTTTCTGTGCAGCAGTAAATCCATGCAGAAAAGTGAATTTTTATGATGCCTGAACACATCCTGTTTCCATGATGTCAGTGCAGGAAGCAAGAGCCACCTGCGAGTTGGGTACCCTGCTTCCATTTTCCTCTATATTTTGTACAACTCTAAAGACACTGAACTTTTCATCTCCAATGTTGAACATAAAGCACTGAAAGATGTCGTTGTAAGAGCCGCTCACATGGAGCCTGGCTGTACCTGTGTGTTGAGGCCTTGCCTGACGTTTTTTTCGAGAAAAATTTATTAGCAAGACAAGTGGCAAAAGAAGTACAACAACAAAAAGATTTATAGACTTTTTAGGTTTGAATAAATATGGAAAAAGAAAGCAGAATGGAAAACGTTGTTTTTCCAGATGGTTTTTCTTTGTTTGGTTTTTGCTATAAGGTGAAATCTGAATTTTTAACATTGAGTTGGCCATGCAGGGCTTTTAACAGTAACTGTCTCAAATTTAACTCTGGAGACTGTTGCCATAATATCACAATTCAGGTTTAGCTATCAACCAGAAGTGTAAGTGTGAACTTGCAGAAAATTTGTTGCCAACTGTCTTCATGCGTTGATGCAGGTGAACAGTTCTATTTTTAGAGTATACATTTATTTGGAGAAATGTACGTTCTGGTGATTTATTGGTTATTAAGGTGGTGGTTTATTTACTGATAGTCTGTTAATATTCATGCTATTTGCAGTTTATTTTTTAATGCCTGGGTATCATAGAAATAGCTGCTGTAAACTTGTGATAAACTTTTGCACTTAAACATTAAATATAGACCAAAGAAATGTAAAAATTTGCATCAAAACAAATGAACAATGTGTAGGAAGGTTAGTAATTTGCTACTTTGAATGACAGAGAAAGCTAAATGTTAAAAATGGAAAACAAATTAACATTATTAAAGGGATTTCTGTTACAAACAATGGATTTCTGGCCATCAATTTTAGTTTCAGAAAGCAACTAAATAACTTTTGTAAAGCAGACTAAAGATATCTGCATTTTTCCTTTAAATAAAGATGACAAATATTTTAACTTAACTAGTTTTTATTTCGTTTTTCAGAACCTTGTAAAAACATTTAATTTCAGCCGTTTAATAACGCTGAGATTAACTGGTGAGTACTGAAGTGATTTTCACCTCCAGATAATTTAAAGGTATTTAACTTTTTGTTTTTAAGTATTGATTGAGTTGCTGTAAGTTAACCAGAGATCCGTGTGTGGCCTTTCCTTTCAGTTAATGAGAAATTAGCTCACAAGTGATTTTAAAAATGTGAAAGGCAAGAAAAAAAGTGAGAATAAATGCTGAAAATGGCAGCAGCTGATCACAAAATACCTCCTTCAGTCCCAACAGCAGCTTCCATCACGACGTAGCGATTAGTTTTCCCATTTAGGATAAGCTCAGAACTTCATCTGATGATGAAAACTAACAGCTCCAAATGAAATGATTAGAAGCAAGCAGTGGTGGAAAGTTATTCAGTATTTTTACCTTAGTTCTGTTCTTATTTTACAGTGCTTGTACTTTTACTTCTTTTGATCCTGTACATTTAGGAAGCAAGTGTTGCGCATTATTTTTATCTGCATTTGCTCTCGAGCATATTTCTTTGAATTGATTTTAATCCCAGAATGACTAAAATTATCATGCATTTACCAGCTGTTGTGATGCACAAAAAATGACAATCTTTTTATCACAATTACCCTGCTGCTTCTGTTATTCAGTTCTACGCCGCATAGCTTTTCTAAAAGTGTGCATACAAGTATTTTTCAGGAAGTAACTTTGTGTACACTGCTCTGTTTTCAGCAGGTTCCTGTACACTACCCTGAAAAGTCTGAAAAACAGTGGAAATGGATTATTATTTACCAAGTTTGGATAAGGATGGAAAAATAGAATGAAATATGGAAGTGACTTTACTTTCTACCCCATTTTTCCATGTTTCTTTGTTTTATTTACATAGTTTTATATTTGGATCAGATGTTTTCTCTTTGACTTTCCACATCACATGAACATAATCTGATAAACATAATGTTTATGCAACATGCTTAGAATTTTTGATCACTGACAGAAAACCCACTGATAAATCCACGGAAAACCTGAAACTAGGGACATTTCACAGCATTTTTATGTCTAGCCACTCTTGCTTCAGGGTTTCAAACTGGACCAGTGGTTCTGAAACTGGATCTGGTTTACATGCCAAACGAATCACGCTTCAACAGTATTTGTTTTTATATTTTTAAAAACAAAATAAAGGTATCACTGATCACAGGGTGATTTAAAGAATGTATATTCAGTGTGAGTTAATCCAGGCGTTAGACAGGCGTTACAGGTTAAAAAATGGAACAGATGCCTAAATTATGTTCAAAATTAGCAAAGCAAATATTTTCTTTTAAAATGTTCAGAATGTTGTAAAAACTGCTAGAAAAGTTAAGAAATTCAGGTCTGTTAGTAGGAACCCTGTTTCACTGAAGTCACTATTAAAGTAAATCTACCACAAATAGTGGAGGTAAATAATCTGCTTCGGTGCTTAAAAACTGATGCATTTGATTTGAAGGAAGTTCCCTTTATTTTTTTATTCTACATATATGCAGTTAGTGGAAGATGTGAGCTATCAGCTGTCTGTCTCGGTTTACCTGATGCAAGAAATCCAGTCCATTTATTACTTTTGGTGCTCAGTAAATCTGGATGTTATGTACACACTCATAAGCACAAGTAATTCAAGGTAAAACAGTAACATCTTTACATCATTGGTTGTAAGTGTATATTTGAGGTCACAGAGCTCCTTGGGTCAGAAATAACTGGCAGAAAGTGGGAATTAAACTAGAATCACACTCAGGATGTAACAATGTGTCTTTGCATTGTGATGTTGGATCTCAGTAGTTGAGCAGCAGCTCCTGAAAATGTGCAGTGATGCCACAAAAACGTTGGAATACGTTCAGCATGGTGTTTTCCTCACATTTACGTAACTGGTGAAAACTGGTGAGGAAGCAAGCAGATGCATGTCAAGTCCTGAGGCATAGAAATAAGCTTTCTGACCGTCTAATGCAGACTGTTCTTTAAAAATGTTTGTCTCTGCAGGAAGACACTGGATTTACACAACATTGTTTAAAGCTGCAGTACGAGAGAAGAACTGTGTCTGAAAATGATGCAGTGAAAAAAAAAGTCAGAATCAAAGTTTGCCTTTATGACATTTTGGTTTAGTTCCTTGTGAGATTCCTTAAGCCTTTTTAATGTGTATTTTTCTCTTTCTACATTTAGGAAGTAAGTCTGCTGTGAGGGAGAGCTCGGTCTTCACCTTGCCCTGGGGAATCAGAATGTCCTGAAAGCATCAAACCGAAATCTATATCTACCATCATATTTGACAGCAGATATAGGTTTTCAAGCCTGTATTTATGTTAATTATGAGGATTTTCCACTTATTTAATGAAAAAAGTGTGTATCATGACCCTCAGTGTTTGCATTGTGTTAAAGCTAAACAAAAAAACAAAACCAAAAAATATCTGACTGAGAAATTTTGGATAAAAATAAATAACACACCTGTTTGTGGGATCTGTATGAATTTATTACGTATTTGTGCTCTGGTTCTTCTCCAGATCTTTAGTAGAAGAGCTTGTGCTCTTGTAATTGCATTTTTAATCAGAATTATTTGCTATTTTTTGTCTTACAGGTTGCTGATCATTTGAAGGTTGAGACTGGCTCTCCATCTTCCTCTGCTTCTCCCTGATGGAAAATCTCTGGCGGAGGCAAACCTGGTGTGATTAAGATTCTTAAAAGCTGCTGCCACCGTTTGGCATAAATCTAAAAGAAATTTTAGTAAGCATACCCCTGCTATAGGCAAACCACATCTAGAATATGAGTCGTCATCTAGTTGGGTGACATGACTGCTCCCCTCTGTTGCTGTTTGTTGGCTCTAGAAGAAGGGAGGAACATGTCAGGAACAGGAGTGGGACAAAGTCTCTGTGCTTAAAGAAACCTAAACAATCTGTGATATTATCACACAGCACTTCAAAGGCAAATTGACTTGAGGGATAATAATATCATCTGGAATGTGGTGCTTTCACATTCCAAGAGTGAAAAGCAGGGAACACTGGAATATATAACCATGAAGTGTCTGTGCATGTTCACAGGCTGTTTGTCTCCTCCTTTAACTTTCCCACCCAATTCACCCCATTTCTCCCCAACCTTTGACCTCTGCCTATCCACCCCTCCCCCTAAACATACAGAACACTCATGTGTTCTTCTAACGAGGGGGAAAAAAAGAAAAAAATCATTTAATAAATTATCATTTGCTACATGTATGGTGGAGTAAGTTATATGTAGCAGTTAAGTAACTTCAAGATTTAGTCTCTTGGCAAATAAAAGCAACATTTTATCTTTGTGTGAACCTACATGCCTCCATGTCCTGTCACTTTGCTGCTGATACACCTGAATTTCCTCACTCTAGGACAATAAAGGATATTTCTGTTCTGTTATTCTGATATTTTTTAGTTCCTAAGTTGGAAGTATATGTTACTTATGGATATGGTATTATTACTATATTTTTAATGCTTAATAGTGGTTATAGTGACGTATCTTGAGTTCTTAGAAACCCACAACTCTTCAAGATACAGCCTTGACAAATCCAGTTCTTGGCCATATCACAGCACGGTTCATATTTTGCTAAAGTGTTCTGACCTTTATCCATGCTACATCTTCCTTCCTAATATAATTCTTTAGAATATGTCCTAAACAGTATATGTGCAACAGATGCTTAAGAGTGAGTATGTAAATAGAATATGTATTTTCCATACATTTCACCTTTAATTTTACATGCAAGGTACATGTTCCAGGTGTTACTTTTGGTACTTTGAGGTTTAAACAATAATGTGGGTTTATTATAATTTCTAGCTTCAATTATAGTTGTATAGTTAATTATAGGCAGTTATTTTGTCTATTCTAATAACTCTTCCTGCATGTAGAGTTAGAAAGCACACTGTCAGAATTGCATGGAGCTGTGATTGTGTGAGGCGTGTGGAGTTCATGGATACTGACAGAAAGAACAGGTTATTTGTTCACCAGTGGTCACAACATATATATGTATGTGTTGCTATATGTCTGCATGTATGTCTAAGAAAAAAGAGAAAGATCATTAAGTCGTTGCAGGACTTGGAAAAAAAACTGAATGACATATTGATGTGTGTGTGTGTGTCTATATATATATATATATATATATATATATATATATATATATATATATATATATATATATATATATATATATATATATATATATATATATGTGTGTGTGTGTGTGTGTGTGTGTGTATATATATATATATATATATAGATATATAGACACACACACACACACACACACATATATATATATATATATATATATATATATATATATATATATATATATATATATATATATATTTATTTTGCGTGTGTGAAAGCCTCAAGGGTAGTTTTTGTTGAGCTTTTCAAAAACATTGCTCACTCCTTTTGTTTGAAAACATGTTGCTACCATGTCTGAGCCACAGGAACTGGCCTTTGACCTGCTCGTTTCACGAAAAGAAGAAAGGTGGGTTGGGGGAGAAGGAGCTGAGGTTCTGTCAGGGCATGGAAAAACCCCTGAAAGTTGTAAACTGAATCTCAGTAGGATTACTATAACAGAGCTGCATGAAGGGATTGGTTATAATGGGGGAGTCATAGCATTTCTCCGTGACCTATCTGATAGTACTGCAGGTTTAGTAGATTAATCAAATAAAAGATATTTGCTAATTGGGAGCCACACCAAGGCTTTTAGATGCAGTTAAACATCTTAATTCAGCAATTCCAGTTGTTCAGTAAACATATCAAATACTAGGCTCATACTGAGAGGTTTGTATAAGATGCTATTTCGTTATTAAAAGCTCAGAACTCTTGGGTTTTCATATTTAGTCTCTATACAATGCTATAGCAGATCCATGCTATAGATGATCCACACCTATCACTGTATTAAAAATAATCATATTAATTCAGATTCAGGTTAGGCTCGGTTAGGAGCAGCCTAATGACCCCACAAGTGAGGGTGCGGATTATAACCACACGGAGCCATAAAGACACAGCCCACCTCCACGTAGCTTACACAGGCAGGGCAGGCCTTTGGAACCGTTGCAGCCTCCATTTTGAGAGGTTGGAGGTCTGAGATAACGCCATGTTAGTTGTTCGTCTGTGCAACACAGTAGGAAAACTGATGTAAACATGCCTCCCTGTTCTCCCGGGAATGCAGTTGAGGTGCCTTTCGGCTGCGCCGCTGCCCGTTAAAAAAAAGATGTAGAGCAATGAATAACCTTTGTTCCAGATGTAGCAAATTTGAAGCAATTAAAAGTCATTTTAATCTACGGCCCCCTGATTAAGGCAGGAAGGTATGAAAGGCTTGTAAAATAGTCACAAAGGAAAGATGCCTTTTTTTTTTTTTTTTTTTTTTTTTTTTTTTTTTTTTGACACATTGCTTCAGTTAATAAGAACTCTGTCATATGATACTTTTGATCAAAGTAAAGATAATTTCCTAGTTTAGCCAGCAGGACCATTGCGGGTCTGGAGGGAAATTTTAGTGCTTGAGGTTTTGTTTCTGTAAATGTAAGTTTTAGGGGCAACACCACTAGTCATTATTTCCCATATCTACATATACTTTTTCCATCTAGACATTACCAGAAGGTGTAGGACGAGGTCAATGTAAACAGAAATGGGAAATTCAAGCACTGAGCTAACACTGTTGACTGCGATCTCATACAGGCTACTCTTATGCCAAGCAACTGTAACTAGTTACTGTTATGTAGCTAAATAAGCCACAGAAGAGAAGGCAGCAGAAATCCATAGCATTTCCACTTGCAAACGTTTGCTCTCCTTTGGCAAAGAAGCTAAAATGCAAGAGTGGACCCTCCCCTTCCGCCTCTAGCCTACTCCAGATAGACCACGTGGTTAAGAAACAGTGAATCGGAGTCAGAAGAGGGGCGGCGTCATCGCTCTGCCGGCAAGCTCACCAAAGAAAGACAGGGGGGGGGGTAGAAAGGAGAGAGAGAGAGAGAGAGAAAAGAAAACACAAGCCTACTCCCGATTTGATCTGGTCCCGCCAGAGTTTCTCCCACTCTTCCAACACAGACCCATCATCCACCCACCAGCTCTAACCCACTATAATCCACAGTCCGCTAGAGAGCCCACAGGCTGCCGCTTCGACTGCTGGAGCCGGCTGCGAATAAACGGATTTTATGTCTTCTGCTCCTCTACTCCAACTGGATTTACAAATAGATTCACGCACCTTCTGGTTCGACGATTGAAACTTAATTTCTCTTTTAAATTTGGACTTTTGTCCGATTCGTAACTTTGGTTCTGAAGCCAGTCGTTTTGGTTATCCATTTTACATCTTTATCCCTTCAGCGTGATTCCAGTTTCTGTTTGAGAGCAGTGTGACACGGGAGTATTTTACGCTATTTGATTTTACGATCGAAACTTTTTGATTTCTTTAAATTGTATTTGTCTTGGCCTTTTTCTTTTTTCATATTTTTGGACTCCGAAAAAGCATAAACCACCATGCACAAACTATACATTGGGAATCTAGGCGACAGCGTGACTGCCGAGGACTTGATCAAAACCTTCGAGGATCACAAGATCCCATTCTCCGGACAGTTCCTAATGAAAAACGGCTATGCCTTTGTGGACTGTCCTGATGATCACTGGGCAATGAAAGCAATCGAGACATTTTCGGGTGAGTTGAAAATGACTGCTAGCAGCCAAAAGCATGTTTTTAGCTTAATTCATAGTAATTGCGGTTTTAGATGCCGAAATGCAGCCCCGGCTCCGTGCTCACGCTCAGTAGTGTGTCTTAATTTTATTCTCTGTATATTTCCTGTGCTTCTGCAAGAACACAGCACATGAAAATACACTTATGCTGTTTGGGAACTTCTTTGGTATTGGCTTAATGAATGAATGAAGGGGTGCCATGCATTATACACCCTGGGGAGTCATTCAACTTTTGAAGGGGGGAGGGTCACGATAGTGCAAATTTACAGTCCTGGTTGTTAAGGTATAGCTCCAAGTGAGGTTGCTGTAATGTGTCCAGGCAAAATAGCTTAATATTGTTTTTGTTTTTTTTTTCTGATGAAAAACGAGAATATGTTTTATGCCCCTGCCCCTCAAGAGGCTTGATTGAACAGCCTTCTGTGTGATACAGAGTGAAGCTTTACTAATCCCCCTCCCCCTTAACATGAGAGTTCACTATGACAAAGACAGATACATAGATAAAAAGCTGACCTATGTTGAGTGGTCTATATTCTAATTCATTTACCCAGCTCCGAATATCACCAACTTCCTTTCCCTCGGTCTTCTCCGTAGCCCCCATGCAGCGGATTTTTCATGGGTTCCTACATGTGTAACATGAGGAGAGGCGAGGTCGCCATGCCAGTCAGCTGCCTCTTCTTCTGCCTGAACTCTTACTTAATTTTAAAGACATATTTTAACGAGAGTTTCACCTAAAATGACAAACACATACGCATTTTATCTCTGAAGGTTTGAGTTGAAATTACAGAATTGTGTGAAGGGCTCTTTTATTACTTTAAAATCATGCTTTGGAGTATATGGATGTTCCTTTACGAGTCTTTTCTTAGTTCATGTGCTATATTAGTTTGTTAATATGCATAGGCTGAAAAATAGCTTGTTGTAGTGACCCCATTACTTGAGCTCTGTAGCTTAAAAACTTCAACCCCCCCCCTTTCCTTAGGCCTGCAAAGCTAGTAAACAGTTAGCATGTAGCCACGCATTTTTCTGAACTCCCCGTGTTTATTTTTTCCTCAGGTAAAGTGGAACTTCATGGGAAACGTATTGAGGTCGAGCACTCTGTACCCAAGAAGCAGAGGTACTGAAAACCATTAAACACTTTAAACACTCTTCCTCTTCTTAACACACCTTTGCATGTGTTTTATCATTTTTCATTCTGTGAACATTGAGAATGAAAAAACGACTTTTCTGCTTAAGTGTGTGCCTAAAAGCTGGAGGCTCATTTGCTGTAGCGTAAAACCAGTCTGGGAAGCTAGCAGAGGAGAACCGTGTTGTGTTGTGTTGTTGGTTTGAACGCTGTCGGCCATTGATGAGGAACTATACTGTGACAGCTTTGGTGGTGCTGTGCTCTCTTGGCTGCTTGTAGCGTGCATTTCCTCCCTCTTTTAAATGTGTTGATTTTGGTTAATTATGAAACATTAGTAATGGGATGCAGTAAAAGTATTACAGGATTTTTTTCTGAACAAACTTGTCACCATAAACTGTTATTAACTAAGCAGGCGACATGGACTGCTCTGAATGTGGCCACAGTGTTAAATAGGAGAAAGTATGGTGTGGTCTGCTCTGGAAATATGTAATGTATTTATCTCCTGCATTACGGTTTAGTTATTTTTGTGTAGCTTAGGATCAGCGTTGTTTCTGCATGCACATGCTGTGATTCCAATCACTTTTGTTATCTGCGTTTTGGATGCAAGTATTGCTGCCAACGACCTGTTTACATTAATCCAGAGTTCTGCTAAAATTCTGCTGCTGTTTAACATGTTGGAATTTGCAATATGTGTACAGTATTTGCACTGTTGTCCTAAATAAAATAAACTCTTATTGTCTGTTTCAGTTTAGTCTATTTTTGGACACATTTCCCGTGTTTAGTTTTGTAGCTGTAATATAACTGCAAACTTGCACCAGTTTTTCCTTAACAAACTGCGGTGTAAAATATTCCCAGTTGTGCTTGGGGTGAATTTCGATTGTTTTAGAGTCACCACAGAGGTCTACATGTAAATAGAGTTTAAAACTCGTTGTTTTAGTTTCTATTCTTGCATTCATTGGAGCTCAGACCTGCTTTCAGCAGCATTATGGAGTTTGATTCGTGCCTGTAACCTTTGGCATAGATAAAGCACAGCTCCGCCATTTGGCTTTCCCTGCGCCTCATGTATGTGCTCCCTTATCAGAACAATCCATGATCAAGCAGTGTAGTGCATGCTCATTTTCCACCCAACTATATATTTTTGGAGACTGCCCTGTATGTTAACGACACTATAGGGTTAAGATCAGTTTTTTAGGTGTCCGCCCTGCTGCCTGAACTGTGCAACACTAGCAAAACCCCACGTTGCTTTTATGCTGGGTTGTGAGTACAAAACTGAAAAAAAAAAAAAAAAAAAAAAATTGGAATTAAACTCCATCTGCGCAAAGAGCAGAAAGCTATAAATGTTAGAATTTTTCAAATAATTATTCTGATGGTGTTGTGTTGTGCAAAGGGACTCCAAGGCCTTCCCTCTAACATTTATGCAAAAGACGATTTGTAGGCTTTCACCGTGGGCGACAGGCTTTCTGTCGCGCTAAAACACGTGGTATCACCAGGCGAAAAAGAAGCGCTCCACATCAGGGAGGCTGCAAAATGGCGAAGCTTTCAGTTGAAAAAAGCTGGCTGCAACAGTGTGCAGACAACAGGCTTCACCCCCCACCCACAGCGTGTGCGTCTGGGCCTTTTCTGCGGCTGGCGCACCCTGTTTTAGCGGCACAACTAAACTCTGATTGTTTGCGGATCTGGCCTTAATTTAATTCCTTGATCTCTCTCTTGGCTCAACTTTTAGAAGCCTCGTCTTAAAATGGCTGTTAAAACAGTCATTCAGCAAGAGCAAGATTATTTAAATGCCACGAAAAAAGTAAAAAAAAAATTGTTTAAACATTAACTGTTTGATTAATTAAATATATTTAATCTCTGCACACACGTTTAAGAGAGCTTTATGGTCACAAAATTGCCACAAACAATTTCTTTGTAAATCTCTTATTGAATCAGGAGTGGACTCCCATTTAATGCATGCTTTTATAGATGATAGAAATAAAATAAAATAAAAAAAAAAATAGGAACAAACCTGTCAAACAGTTTGTGTTAAATATTGGATTGTTTGAAAATTCAACGTGAAACTAAAGGTTTCCAGGGATGTTGCCTGTGTGAGAGTGTGATGGGTGCTGGTTCAATTTCACACCAACACTGCAGTGTATGAAGAAGCTGTTGGTGTTGCTTTAAAATAGTCTCTACACCTTTAGGTTGCAGGATTCAGTTGTTTGTGAAACGGGACCTCAATGGAGGTGTGTGTTTGTGCTGGAGGAGGAGGGGTGTTCAGAGGGAACTGGCCCTTATGGAGGGGGGAGGGGCAGCCCGCTTTCCAGAAGAAAAAGGCTTCAATTCTCTCTTTTTATGCTGCAAGTGGCAGGTCTGAACTTATTAGCTACAGGGGGAGGGGGTACCCCCCTGACCCCTGGTCATGTTGTGAACATAGAAGCAGCGAGTGTGTGTCTGTCTGCATTTTGTGGAAGATGCACATGTTAAAATTCTGAGACAGTAATTGTATTCATCATGATGTTTTTGGAATGTGTGTCAAGCTACAGTGGGTTTGTGGAAGATGGGGAAGATTCGGCAAGGGTGGCGGGGGTGGGTGGGGGTTTCTGTGCAGGATTGTTTAGAGCAAACTGGCCAGTGTGTGGAGAGCACACATGTATGGAATCCTTATTGTTGGGGAAAATCCCTTTTCGTAGTGTAATCATGATTAGTCAGGACATAGTGAGCACACGGTCTGGACAAACCAGAGTGAAGATCTGAATATGGATCTCCTCTGCAGATTCCATTTTTATTACAGCAGCCTACAAAATGTAGACATTCATTTCACAAAGAAACATGTAGATTTAATCTGAAATTTGTCAGTCTTCCTGACAATCATATATGTATGTGTGCTTTTTATATTTTTGCATGCTTTGAGTCTGCAGTGATTGAGAAACGGACATGTTTTAAAAATACATTATTTTGACATTTGTTAGTTTAATACTAGTCACAGTTATTATTTATGGAACTAAATATATGCTAAGGCCTATTTTTTGGCTCATTGACACATGAGATATTTTCTTTAATATTTACTTTAGTGGCTGCTTGAAATAGTTTCTACACGACTGGTTTTAAATTATGAGCTTGAGGGAGAGCTACTGTACGATGACTCTGGTTAATTTGTAAATGTTCCTCTTCCAGTTGGAGGAATTGTTGCTGTATGCTCTTGGATAATAACTGCAGCATCACATGGCACCAAATCTGGACATTAATTTTCTAAATGGCTTTGATTATAGAATAAGTGATTAAGTTTGTGTTTTACAATGAATAATTCATAATAAACAGTCTTTATTAGCCTATTGCATGACTTATTTTCAGGGTCAAATTAATAGTTTAATTGATAGAAGGCAGAATACTTGAAATGACAAGGGGTACCCATCATGCATTCCTCCAAATGTCCTCTGACGTTTCTCTGCCTTCGTTTGGTCCGAGGAGAATGTCGCAGTGAAAACAATAACGGTCTTGTTTGAATTCTTAGCGGAAATTTTTCCACCAGCTGAAGCTGAACTTGTCATTAAAAGATATCTGGCATTCTTCCTTAACTTCACCCACTGCTGCGAAGTTCAGGGACTCACGGCAGACACATGGGAATGGATGCTGTGTCTATTTTTGACTTCATAAAATGTTTTCAACAAATTAGCAAAACATTGAAAGATGTCAAATTTACTGCTGGTTGTTTCAAAAGATTACTTGGAAGTGTATGTTTGAATGTTTTCATTTTTGAATGACATAAAATGTGTTTATTGGATGTTAGGACCTTGAGATTAAGTTTTGTTTGTTTTTTTTTTTTTTTATCAGTTTTGTATTTTTGGCAGAATGGTGCATCATCCTTCTGAGGGGTTTTACTCCTCCTCCTGTTACTACCAGTAGTTATCGTTAGCCTTGGTGGGTTTGTTGTGGTCAGATCATAGATCCCATGGACAGCCCAGCAGATGAGTGCAACAGGAAGAGATTAATTGTGATTTATCTGTCAGAAAGGTAAAACTGGACACAAATAATTGATGAGCAAAGGTTCCCGTTGTCCATACATGACATGGTGTGAGCTGGAAATAGTTGGTGGAGACTGGTAAGATGCCCCTATCACATCAGTTTGTGTTCTCTAGCTGCTGCTCCTGTCAGTCGGGATTTATTTGACACTTTTATACACAAATGTGATTTTTTGAATTATTTTCAGATGCTTTTTCAGCACGAACCTTAGCAGTCTATCATAGAATCAGACTAACTGAACATTTCAATGAATATAAAACTAATCTCACTCTTCATGTCTTTTTTTAATCCGATATGAAGAGAGCTCAGTCATAGCGTCATTTCAGACCCTCACACAGTGCATCAGGTTGTTACAGCTCCAAGTTAAGAGTAGCAAACATGTGAAGTTAAATAGCTCTCCATCAGCTGGCATCATAAGATCGAATGTTTTTGATTGGAGCTGACTATAATCAGAATCTAATTGCACTGCATGAAGCTGGACCTGAATGTGATGATATGGTTGCATATTAATTGGACTTTTTTGTGAAGTGCCTTGAGTTGACATCTGTTGTAACTTAGTTTTGGTGCTTATTAATAAACACTAACTTGGTACTAAATAAATAAAGTGAACTGAATAGAGTAACTTTCTTGGACCACAGAGTATTGTAATGAAGCCCTAATTGCGCCATAATGTGCGTTTGGTGGTGGGTAGGGATCTAGGTTAGACAGGCTATGTGGGGATCTTGTGAACAAGGCGTGCTGCTCTGAGGTGTGTGTGTGTGTGTGTGTGTGTGTGTAGGGGGGTTGCTTCAGTATCTGTTTTTTTGAAAACGTCGACCTTTAATCTGCGAGATGGCGGCACAACGTGACTGATGTGGAGACAGCATGATTATATTTTCTGCAGGTAAACGCATAGATTTTGTTTTGGTGACTTTTTGCATTTCTACTGTTTGTTCTGAAACCAGACAGTGTCTTTTTTTTTCTTTGTTGAAGTTCAAAAGTTAGATTCAGTTCTGTGGTCTGATGAACATGTGGTGCTGAAGGCTGCAGAGTCCGACCACAGAATCAGCCTAAAGAGACCTGGTGGAGCTGGATGTTTGCTTTCAGGCTGTGTGGAGGTGGAGATCGCTACATCCAGACGTTACACTTGTTCACTGCTTTGACATTAATCTGCAGGTGCATTCACAGTGAAGGAATTCAGATGTACAGCTGAAGGAAAATGCATATATGATTAAAGTGTATGTAGAACACATGGAGCATGTCAGACACTAGCATTCAGAGAGAATGAGGCTTTGAGAGGGAGCCATGACTGGATTTCCTCTCCTCTTGAAGCAGGAGAATGGGAGGAGGAGGAGGAGGAGGGGACAGTGGGTGGAGGGAGCAAGGGGGGTGCGACCAATCGTCTGGCAGAACTACCTGTGGTCACCCAGCTCTCAGACTAGAATGAATGGGTCCTCCCCCACACGCATGCTCTGACAGCTCTCTCCATCTGCATCCACATTTACTCGCTGCTTTCCGTCTCTCTCCAATACAGTATGTTCATTTCTCCCTCTCTCTTGTTATACCCGGCCGTCCCTTGGCGTGTTGCCATGTTCGCTGCACCACCCTAGTGCTTTCCACAAAGAGCCGACGCTGAGCGATGGAAACAAAAGCAGACGGCGAGATGAAGCGATCCAGTGAAAGTGCCTGGAAGATGGATCCATGTGGTTTACATTTGAATTGCAGTTTTCTGAGTCTCGGACAAACAGCTTGGCTGCTGGAAGGCGAATGTGATCATGTGTGTCCAGACTGTTGCTTTAGATGTGTGTGTTCAAGAGTAAAGTACAGTTCGGAAACAAGGATGAGAACAGTTGTTCCAACCTGAAAGAAATAAGTCTGCTTAAATTAGTTTTTCTTTCTAGGCTCTGCACAGAGCGAAAGGAGCAGAGTAACCTTCAGGAAATCCTGTTTGTATTTAGAGGTATGTACTGAAAAATATTTTATAAAAAGCTGTCTGGTATTTCTTTTTGTATTTGACTGGAAAACGGAAGATGAGTTTCGGTTTTCATAAAAACTCCAAAACAACTCCTGATTTTCTTTTAGGCGCTCAGATAAAATAAAGCGACTGGCAGAGCTAAGAGGGACGCGTGGCACAAGCTGCACTGGTGTATCAATTTAGCATGACTAGATCACTTTCTTGTTTTTAATTATTTCAAGCATATGGTTGGAGCTGTTCTGAGTTGTGTGTTAGCCTAATTTATTTTTGTGGAACACCTGAAAGGCTTTAGTGAAATCCTGCACCACCTATTTATTTGTAGTTGTGTTACTGCCTCCAGTTTGGTGTGTGGTAAGGTAGAGGTGCTACTGTGTGTTGTACTGTGTGTCACAGCTGTTGTTAAAAAGGTTTGCTTATGTAATGTTCATAAACTAGTAAATACTTTGCCAGAGTATTTATGGCCCAGATTTGCTGCTTGTTTTCTGATAGTTGTGGTAGTTTGTGTGGCTAAATGCTACTGCACTCCTGTCGTTGTATCTTGCTTGCTTTTACAAAACGAACCTCACCAACAACTTCACGTATTTGTGAAAGACCCATCTTACATGTCAGCAGTATGGTGCCTGAAGAATCCCTCTCAACACAAGGGATTTCCCAGCAGCTGCGCTTTTTATGATGCATTCAAGTACAACTGGTACACTGGATTAGTTATACTGTCTTCAACAAATTTCACATGGTTTATTGTTTTATATTTTATCTAGCCATCCATCTAGACATTGGCTACACTTGCTAGTCCTTCGATAATTGTCCCAATCAAACCAGATCTTCAGTTGGTTCTATACTGGCCACTTTCTGAAATGCTGAATAAAGGCAAGTGTAACAAGAGGGTGAAGCCTGGAGTTAATTGCTCCCAGTGTGTTATTGAAGACTAGAAATTTCCAAACAGCCAACTCTGCGTTTTATTTGTTAGAAAAGGAATAGCGGTCTTCTTTCAGCCAGCTGACAAACTTTGTGCTGCAACAAGTAGGGAGGGGCAACGCTGCATTGCTTTGCTCCATACAGTTGGAGAATACCCCAGTCCTCTCATTAAAAAGATTTTGAAACAGTAATTTCCTTAAACCTTGGTACACTTTGGTCAGTTCCTACTGTAATGTGTATAAAATTCTGTGATCCCAGAACTTTTTGCTTTTATAAGATACTTGTAAACAGCAGCTAATACTGATTCAATGTTTGGGGTGATATCTAAAAGCATAGATAAAAAAGACCTACATAAACATAGTGCACAATAAAAATAAGTCAGGCATTTCTCTTGAGAAAATCTGGTGTTCATTGAGACAGCTTCTTTTAATCATATCTTATTTCTGATCAGAAGCTTCAGTAGTATGGTAATATTTATTGTGGTTTAAATTAAGCTTTT
The DNA here is from genome assembly GCA_014839685.1 of Anableps anableps. NCBI lineage: Eukaryota > Metazoa > Chordata > Actinopteri > Cyprinodontiformes > Anablepidae > Anableps > Anableps anableps. Next base: position 2,489,400 of record CM026083.1, read on the forward strand.
ATAGTAGCTGTTAGCTTTATTAGCAATATAGATGTTCAGCTGCTCCACAGATAGTGGACCAAGTGCTTAAGACATTTCAACCTAGATTTACTTCAATAAAAACCCCACCTTGCTTAATTACAGCGTGGGGTCATTTATGAATGTTTTTTTTTTGTTTTTTTTAAATTCCATTCTAACCATATTAACCCATAAAGTGTGTTGTTATGGAGTGAGTGAAAACAATTCAACTAATCAATAGCCAAAGAGACACACTGACTGTTATTCAGGTTTGACAGATTTAAGTGCTGTGGTTCTGGAGAGCATTAAATGATTTTAAAAGGTGTTAAAAAGTTTTCTTTAAATAACTCAAACGTGTAAAACAAAGATGTTTTTCACATTTTATAAAAGAAAAACAATGCTTTCGAATTGAACACACAAACGTGTGTCTAAAAAAAAAAAAGACTTTTAAACAGTAAATCCTTGTGCACACTTCTGTAATGATCAAGACCTTTGTTCATTTTTATTTCCTAACTCTGTCCCAGACATCTCTGCTGAAGTATTTGACATGTCAGTGTTTTTATGCTTAGCTCTTGTATTCCTGCAGTCCTCTGTTTGCATTGCTTTACCAAAAATGAGCAAGGTTTTTTTTTCCCGAAAGGAATATTTGTATTGGTACACAGAGCAGCAGAACCAGCAATAAACTCCCACCTTTTTTCTGTGGATTTATTTGAATCTTCTGGAGGTAGCAGGTGTGACTAGCTCCTGCTAGTCCTGAGTCTTGCACTAAGCTGATTCGAGCCCCACCTTACCATGTAACAACAGGTATGGGAGCTGCAGTGGCCAAAATACTACAGAAACTACAGTATAGGTTTTCCTGCTGGCTGATCTTGGTGAATTCTGTCAAATTTGTTTTTTAAATTCCACGATTCCATCCACGTTTTCTGCACTGCGGAACTCATAGGACCCTAGTCATTATTGATTTGCAAATAGTTTCATCCATACATTACTTGGTGTATAGTTCAAAAGCAACATGTCAGATTAAGACCATTAAAGTATTTTAATTTAAGCTTGTTAAGCGTATCCCTCTATAATCTTTCACAGATATCTGAAGCCCCTCTGAAAGACTGAGGGACTTTTGGACCAGGGGTGTCTTTACGGTCTTCAAGACTATTTGACCTATGGTTGTTTTCCTTGCTGCCTGATCTATGGTCGTTGAGTCCGTAGAACTGTTTTGTTGCCACTACTTTAGCACTTTAGTGACTCAGAATAGTCTAAAAGGCTGGGATTGATTCAGTCATATGTGTTTTTATTGGTAAAACAAGTGAAACACAAACATTTTCATCATTCCTTTTACAAAAGCATCCATCATGTAAACATCTTTTTGTCCTAATAAAGATTACATTTATACATTCATGCTGACATTCATCAAGATGGAACAAAACCCAGAAAACCTTATTGCCTTATTGAGTAATATGTTGACATATTATTATATTTTTATTATATTATAAATGTCATTTGTGTTTTCGAGAACAATCTGCTTGTCTTGTTTTACACCAAGGTTCACAGCTGGGAAAGTATCACTGAGCTCAGTTGGCAGCTGGCTGCAGCGCCCCCTGTGTGTCTCTGCACTCAGCTGCAGGTTTCTTCTAAACACCACATAGAGAACAGCTTAATGTTCCAGTATTTAATAATGATGTCATCTCAAAGCTCTATCTTAATGAAGACAAAGCGAAAAAATTTTTCCCTAAGTTTTGTTGACACCAAATGAGTTGGAACTGCACTGAGATCAGTTAGGACCCAATTAGAAGTAAGGTGGCTTCAGCCCACCACTGTGTTTCGTTTTCAAGCCTTATTAGGAAGAGGGAAAACACTACCGTAATTTCCAGACTATTGAGTGCATCTGAATATAAGCCACACCCACTAGCTATATGCTGTGGGCATCCACGTAACTTGAGATCTTTACACAGGTGGGGTTTTTTTTTTTATTTATTTTTTAATTTTTTTTTTTTTGTTTTTTTTACTTCGAATGAATTACATAACTGTACACAAAAATGTACCGTAAATGCTTTTTCCGAACAGTGTCTGTAATACAGCTGCTTAAATAAAAAACAACAACAAAACAAAAAAAACACGTGAAGTCTTTGATTGCTGTCTTCATCTTCCTCTTGCGCACTAAAGCCACTAACGTCATCTTCCTCAGTGTTGGAATTAAACAGCCTCAGAATTACTTCGTCACACACTTCTTCAGTTTCTCTTTTGTTGTCGCTGCAGTGTTCAAAGCGTGTGAAAAAAGTAGCAGCATTCCAGAAATTACAGCATATACATCAAAACCAAAATGGTCAAAGATGAGAAAAAAAAAAAAAAAAAAAAAATTCATCTAGAGTATGATGTAAATACAAAGTTATTTTAAGTGTTAGACTTTGTGCCATTTGAAACTGAGAATGTTTCATATGAAAGATTAATTCAGTGAAACTTGGTTAATAATGGGAGAAATTGGATTCATCCATTAACAATTTCAACTGCTTACTAAACGGGTTAATCACATTAAATAGAGAGTATAGTTTGAGGTCATTGTCTGAATAAGCAAACAACTCATTTTCCAATTATAGTATAAAACTCAGGTAAATGTGAACCAAATTTGATAAATGTATTTTGTATTCTGGGACTATCAAAATAAAGGTACCACTGGTTCTCTTTTTGAACAGAAGCTTGAGTTAAATCTCTGAAGGTCCACATTAGTTGGACAGAATCAGTGAAACATTTCAAAACATTTATTTGAACTTTATTGGTAAATCAAATATTTTTTTAACAATGCAGGTGATCTCTTCAAAAATGCCCTGTGTGGTCAGAGTCTTCAGTGAGAGAAAACTTAATTCTGCAAATTTCATAGGGCGGTGTTCCAACATCTTCCTGTTTATTAGCGGCCGGAGCTTTGCTGGTTCCTCAACATCCTATAGAATTTCCTTTCATCTTAGGCTGACAGTGTGGGTCCAGTTAATGTAGTTGGGTGTTCCTGCAGGAATAACGATCCCAAACACATCAGAACTGGTTTTGGAAAATATGGTCATTATTAAGCATCTGGAATTGGCTTCCCATCAGCCCAACCTCAACCCTGTTAAAGATTTGTTGAATATATTTAGTTCACAATTGCAGTAATTTCTTTGTACCATTTCTGATAAAAAGAGTTGTCAAATATACAGCCGAAGTTCTGACAAAAGTTTGCTGATGGCTACAAAAAGATAAAATAACAAGAACTTTATTAATCCTGCAGGAAATTGTTGTGCCAGTGTTTCAGTGCAAATAAAAAAACTTTATAAAGGATGAATTATCATCGTCCTATCTGGAAAAAGAGGCAGAGTGAAACAAAAGTGTGTGGTTTCTTTGCAAAATGTGAAGGGATAAATATCAGTCAGGGTGTATGCATAAATTTCAGCATATATGTATAATTTTGACCTTGTGTGGGTGCACCCTAGTGTTATTTTTGAAAATGTTTTATCATTTCTCTATGGGAAAAGGAACTGATTCAGATGGATTTATGTCTCAAATAAAATTTCTCAACTTTTGGTTACACTGCCCAAAATACTCTGGATATTGTAAAGTGCTATTTTAATAAAATAAGAATTTCATCAGTTAAAAGTTTATTGGAAGATCCTTGTATGTGATTTTTATTCAGGCTTCATTGAGTGTCCTGGAAAGGAAAGCAGAGGGTGGAGAAATATGGCTGCATTTTAAAGACGGCCTAAATCAGGCCTGTCTCTTTAAGAAGCCCTCCCCGCCTTCACCCTTTTCTGATTGTTTCTTCTCTCTGGTTCAAACCATCTGTCCTGTCTTTCTTTCTGTCGATTTGCTCTTTCTCTCACCAAAAATAAACTGCACACACATCTGGGTACATGCATGACACACCAGGAGGAATGGGAGGGGGAGGGGCCGGAGGAACAATCAAGACATGAAGACAAAGGAAGGAGGAGGGTGGAGGCTTGTTGGTTGGGGCCCAGGGTCGGGTCTGTGTGGTGGTTGGGAGCCCGTGCTTATTATGTGAACTGCTTCAGTCATGGCATGTATCAACACAGGTTTTTCTTGTCTGTTGGTTTTTTTTAAAAATTGTTTTTATTCTAACAATTTACAAGAAAATCCACTCAGATTGAGTCTCTTGTGGATTTCAACAGGTGTTTCTGCAAGATGGCTGCTGTTGTGTTGCTTATCTGCTCAATTTTATGTATTCATTATTCCTTTTAAGTATAACGTTCCTAGTATTACACTTGAGTTGCCTTGGCCACATTGGGCCTTGTAGGTTGGTGACACTGAGTCTGCTTACTGGTTCTAATTTTCATATATGTCAAGCCACTGATCATATAAAATCTAACAACTGAGAGGACCTCTGCAGAGCTTTGCTTGAACAAACCCCAGGGCTATATATGGCTGTAAATACATGCTAGCATTCTCTTTAACAGAGTGCTGAATTCTGCCTCTTACCTCCTGAACACGTGTTTGAATCAGAAGTAAAAAGTCCATGAGTTCAAGCTTACAAAAGAATCCCCTCAAATTTTAAACCCCATTAAAAAAAAACAAAACAGCTGAGAAACCTGGAGTTATGACCAATAACATTTCCCCCAAATCCATAAGAACTAATGAGGAAAAAAAGGATTTGCCAGAATGTGAAAATACTACAGTGTATTCATTCAAAGTGTATAATATGATCTAACTGCTTTCAGTTGAAATAGAAATACAACCATTATTTCAACCGCTGCCAAAAGTAATACTAACATCCTGGTTATTCATCCAGTTTTTATTACAGTTCTAATAATGACGTATATCGTCAAAAGTAGTTTTTAAAACTGTTGAATTAAAGAGTAAAAGGTCATGCATTCTTTAGTTTCCACACTAGGGACTACATTATTTTATGTATTTTTTTTTTTTTTTTTATTAATGTACCAAGACATTTTTATGAGTTCTAAACAACCAGTTTTTCTCCAGAACAGTGTTTAAGCAGAAAGTACCACAAAGTAAGAACAAAGAAAACAAAACCTTGATTAAAAATAATAAGCCTCAAAATTCATAATGTTGTTAATGACACATAGTGGGACTGAACAAAAATAGGCAATAATGGGTCTCATTTCAGTGATGAGTTCAAGTCTAATGGGAAAAGAATTCCTTTTTGTTGATTCTTGTATTTGAAATGTATTAATGGAGACCTTAAAACGTCTGTAACACACTTCTCAACTGTTTATTAACTCTGTTTTATTTATGAGTTTGTCTGGTTGAAATATTCATTAGCTGCAATGTGCCGATTTACCTACAGCATGTAATGGGCTAGAAATGAGAAGAAGCAAAATTAAACTGGTCGTCTGCACATGAACACACCCGTCCAAAGCATTCATCTGAAATTGTTTTCAAGATTTATTCCCAGACTTACATTTCGTCCAGTCTGTTTCACTTCATAGGTGGCTTTGTCTTTCCTGTTGTCTCATCAGAATCATCTCACCCTAATGCACCATGCTGTGATTCTGTGTTAAACCACAAAAACTAACAGAGGGTCAAACTTCCTGTTTATTTTTTACTGACACCTTCAAATACTCCCAAACTTTACGCTCCCTTGGTCCTTGGACTGGCCCCGTTTGCCACTGAAGCAGACATTTTATCTGCCATGATTGTTTTAGAAGTATGGCTGGGAAGAGGCCAGCTCCACGGATGTATGCAGTACACACACACACACACACACACACACACACACACACACACACACACACACACACACACACACACACACTCGCGCACACACACGGAGAGAGAGAGAGAAAAGACAAAAAAAGGTTTATTTCTGTTGAAGAATTGAGCAATGAAAAAAGAGAAATGAGCAGTAATGAGTGTCATATTCATGTGTCATGATGGAAGTTAGCTGAGGTAATATTCAGCTGTAATTGATATTTGCAAAATCCCAAAACTATGGGGATTGTGGGCTGTGATGAATTAAAAAAAATGTTTATGGTCGCTTTTATTGTGATTGCAATAAATACCACAACATATAATAACACTGTAAATCTATATTGTCCACACCTAGTAATAAAACAATGTGTCTTATAGTCAATGTTATTAACTAGTCCAGGGGATCCTTTTCCATACAATACCTCTGTTTTTTTGTGACAAGAAATAATTTCCAAGCTGAAATTGTCCTTCATGTAAGTCCAAGAAAACTGTAGTAGTCAAGTTGGGGAGGGGCAGCACTGTTTGGTATGTCCAGCTGGAGAAAAGTTGTTCTTTCCCTGGAATCTCATGAAAACTGCAGGGACAAGTATCACAGGAAGTTATCAAGCTGTAACGTTTTTTTTTTTAAAGCTTAGCATACCTTTCTCAGCTTTCAATTTATTCATCCATAATAGTAGTTTATTGTGAATTTTTAGTTATGGTATAACCGTAACTACTCGGCTGACTGAGTTCATGTCTTGTTTTGTTATTCCAAATGACCATGAAATAACTTTATGCCATGGAAAAATGTATTATCAGTTGAACAAATTTCAAACTTGGATCCAAAGATCAAAGGTTTAATTAATTAATTTTTTTGCTTTATCTTACATCAAACTTACAGATACATATAAATATAAACATGTTTAACATTAAAACTTCTATTTTTAACTTTAGCTCCAGCTTGGACTTATTTATCTGCCAGTGAAACTACTATATTTTTACCAGGTCTATCAATAAGGAGTGATTTTTTTTATTTATTTATTTTTTTTTTTTGATCACCTTAATCATCATAGTAACTCACAACTGAGTATGCTACTTGCCCACAGGTAGTACTACACTGTAACAAAACAACCTATAGAATTTACACTAAAAATTAGGTAACAATTTGCACTCAGTTTGGTTGGGTTAATTTAACCAAATACTTTTAATAAAGAGCATCTAATGTCAACAGCTCTGAAACACCAAGAGGAATTAGGTAAGATCTACCTAACATTTCTGGGTACATTTCAATACCAATTACATTAAAATTTTGAGTAACAATAATGCTTATTTTTCATTGTTGATCTACTTAATAATTGTACCTAATAGTTAAAGATAATTATATAATAAAAATATGATAATTGCATATATTAATGACCTCTGGAAAAGTTCCACAGAAATGCATTTTCAGTCAGTAAATGATCAGAGCAACCTTTATTTAATGAACCACATGCTGAACCCATGAACAGAATGATCATACGCCCAGTTTTAAGCAGCTTGAGAATAGCTGTAAAGATACATCTCTTAACTCTTGAACAGCTTTTTCACACTGCTACACGACAAGGCTGCACAATCACTGGCAATCAAAAATCTAATTAACAGTCGTGCAATATACAGATGTTTTGAAAAAGGGAATGAAAATGTTTTCTTTTTAACTGTAAAACAAATATAATTTTCTTTAACTTTAAAACATCTCAGTTTCAGTTAAAGGACAATAATCTGAACGTTTCTTTGTCCGTGTCAAGGTCGGGATTTTAGAAAATGACAATTGTGATTGGCTTTACCAGTTAGCTATGATTTCTTAGAAAAATATATTCATATGGGATATCCTGTTTTAGGATGGTGTGGCAAACTAATTTGAGCATTTTTCTTTTCTTTTAACAAATTTAACTAGTAATCAATTAGAGATTTCTGCACAGCTGAATGTTTACACTCTGTAGGGCAGATATTTCACTGGATCTTGGATGTTTTTTCAACAAAAAGTGGAGATATGGTGATGAAATTTGCAGATGGAAAATATCCAAATAAAACCAATGTTTATTTGAATGAACAGCAAGAAAATGTGCATGTATAGATCAGGATGACAAATGAATAAAAAGTTGGGTGTGTTTTAAATATCAGAGTGAAATTTGGATGATAAAGGACCTTTAAAAAGAGCCAGATAACTCCGTTACAAAACTGATGTTGTGTTAGCTAGTTTTTGAATGTAGATGAAGAAAAGTGGGGCTGGAGTTTCTGACCCAACACATAAACATTTTTTAATTATATTAATAATATCATGGTTGTGTAAGAAAACTAATTAGACATAAAACAAGAAATGACTTGTGATAGTAAAGTCATAAATTTGTGCCGTTTCATCAGGTTTCCCCTGATTATGTTCTCCTAGTGACCCTTCCTGTCTGCTGGTGGAAGTAAAACTGAGCCGTCATTTTCCTTGAACTCTCCTACTTCCACTTCTGTTTTCCTAAAACAACAGGCCCTTTGTGTAACCATCAGAGGAAAAAAAGACAAAGCTGTGCTTATAGACTAAGAAAGAAAACTGAGCTTAGAAGTGGTCCCTAACATTTCCTGTCTGACATTCAAACACAGCAAAATTCTCTCCGAAATCCATCCTGGCAAATTAGACGTGTTATTTTCTAAAGAATGAAATGTTTAGTTGTATTCATGTTTTTGTTTTAGAGTTTTCCTTTTCTTGCCTGTCTGTGTGGGTTTTTTTTTTTTTTTTAAAGTTTGCATTTCTTTTCCCTACTTTTCCGTTTTTTATTTTATTTGTTACAATTTCTTTTTTGACCGTAAAACCTTTAGAGCTGTCTAGACCCTTCCCCCAACAGCCAGTAGATGATACATGGGGTGTGTGTGTGTGTGTGTGTGTGTGTGTGTGTGTGTGTGTGTGTGTGTGTGTGTGTGTGTGTGTGTGTTTCAGAAAGGGTAAGAGAGGAAGGATAGGGAAGCACACAGCCTACTTCATTGCTGGAAAAAATGTCAAGAATTCAGGTAAAAGGGGGAAGAGACACTGAAGGAACCTATAGGCAAGTATTGCTTCTCATTGGCTGCTGCTTAGCTCTGATTGGCTCAGAGCCGTTTCTATAGTTCCATGTATATATAACTGTGGTCGGTTATTTTCACCGCTCCTGTAGTAAACTGTCACTCTTCCAGCAGCTTGCCTGTCTGACCCAGATTGCTTTTCTATTTTCCTTCCTGTTTCCAAACCTTTAGTCCCATCAGATATATCTGCAAACATCTATCCTTTCAGTTTCTATACCCCCTTATGTGTGCAGGCTCTTGGGGGTGAGGGGGTTAGTGACTACATCCAGCAGCCATTGGGTGAGAGGTGGTATACAAAAAAGCATGCATGCATACCTCGGGGTAGTTTAGAGTAAGAATTAATGCAACAGTCATAAGTATTTTTTTTTTTGTTTTCTTTTTCTTTGGGACTGGAAAGAAGCTGGAATACCTGGAGAGAGTGCATGCAAACCCAGGTCCTTCTTGCCATGCAGCCATCAGCAAACATGTTCTTAATTAAAAAAAAAAAAAAAAAAAAAAAAAAAAAAAAAAAAAAATATATATATATATATATATATATATATATATATATATATATATATATATATATATATATATATATATATATATATATATATATAAACATTAGAATTATTAGCACAATTACTTTTATTAATCACTTTTATTTTTTTTTTTACATACAAAAGTCCTGAGTCGGAACCTTTGTATTCGCATGTTTCTGGTACGCCCATAAATCTGCCACACAAGTGACGTCTGCAGACAGTGATGGACGATAAAGTAGCTTCTTTTGACCCACTGGGGCTAAATTTCTGCTTCAAAAAAACGATCTGATGGAATGGTGGAAAAGACAATTAATGTGTGCACGTTGTGCTACAATTAGTTAGCCTATCACTGAAGCTGTTCTAGCCTAAAATAGCATCTCAGTGCTAAACAGGTAGCAGCAGCACAGACATCCCGAATGCTAATGTCAGCGTCCACAGCCCACATTTCTAAAGAAGTTCCAGGAATGATCAGGGGTTGCTCAAACACTGGAAAGGCGAACGGGTGGAATTACACTTTGCACCAATCTGATGGTTGAAAAATGTAAATAACAAATTCAAAACAATAAATATCTTTGTTGTAGAGCTCATATCCCTATTTCTTCAGTAATTTAGCAGCAAAATTGGTTTTTGAATGAAATATGTTGCTTATTTTGTTGAATTATAGTTTTTGATGAAATGCGATTAGTTAATTACAGACCCTGCATTTCACACTCTACAGGTTAAGCGACTTTTGGAACTTTCTAGATCTGTCTTTCTCAGTGTGGTGACCATTGTGTTGTCAGGGAGTTTCTACATGTCACATGATTTGACGCAGAAGGAGCTGAGGCCTTATGACTGAGTTTGTCTGGAACCTGTCTTCTTTTTTTCATAATACATAGTTACACCTATATGAGCTTTATCACCTCAAAAGTTAAAGAAGCAAAAAAAGAAATGCTATTATGAAAAATATAGTTATGGAATATTTTCAGAAATATGTTGACGGTTGCATTTCATCTAGATTTTATAATTATTTCCAACAATAAGTGGGGTGAAAACTAAATAAAAACAGTTGCTGGAACCATGTTTTTTTTCCTCTTAGAATTTATTTACATATTTTCCTTTGAATATCGTTGAAATTATTTATTTTTTGTTTGTAAAATATTGACTCTTCTCTACTCAGGGTTTAGTGAGAGTGCAATGTTAACAGTGTTGAAATGATACAAACTTTAAGCAGACTCAGCTCCCTGTTAATTCTTAATTTTCATATAAAATAGTGTTTGAACTGTAATTAAAAGTAAGGAAAAAATGGGAGAAGGCAAAATAATAAATAAAAAAGGGAGGCAGGGAAGTTGAAAAAGAAAAAATATGTATTTTCTTTCAATCTCATTTCTTCTGTCTTGAACGAATTAAAACTGCTGAATGAGGTAGAAAAACAAACTGACTGATAAGAACTGAGTTTAGAGAGAAACTGGGTAGATGGAAACGAAATATTTAGGATATAAATGAAGGCGTAAAAATGGTAGATCTAATTCTGAAAATCATATCAACAAGGTCTTCCTGCAACAGCAGAGCACCGCTGCTGCTCACAGCACACCGCCGTTATTTAGAGCAGTCAGAATTTAAAAACTGTTTTCTAAAAACTATCAACTAAAATCTTACTAAACAAAATGAGCAGCCTGTATAAAATGGAATTTAATTGAAACTTTTGTTTGTTCTTTTTCTTAATTTCCATTTTACCACATCAGCCCAAAATAGTTCTCATAAGGAGTGACAAATCTTTTTTCCGTTTTTTTGAAGCGCATGTTTTGATAAAAGTGAAGGAGAACGCGGGGTTAGTTGTTTCTGCAGCTTACCTGTGATCATCTTAAAGCAGTTGATTGTCTCCAGAAAACTGTCTAAACAGATGGTTTTAAGACTTATATACCCTGAAAACTTTCTCTTCCAATTTGCCTGCATTAAGGAGGCCATCTTTAACTTGACAGGATGGGAAAAAATTCCAGACAAGACAATAAACAGCCTTTCGGTTCACTGTCATGCATTTCATTTGTTTTACAACCTGTCCTCTTGATAGAATCTAAATTTAGGTGACATGAAGATTTGAAAATTGTTGTAAACTGAAGCAGACCAGGCTCCATGTGCAAATGTTTGTGGAAGTTTAGGATTTAGGAAATCTAATCTGTTGTGGGAAAACCATCTAAAGAGTGCTGGATGTGAATTTAAGCTGAGGATATTTTGTGGAGAGCAGGACTTTGAAACTGATTGCATGTCCTGGTAAAAACAACGGCAGAATCCGTTTTAAACCAACCTACTGAACGTGTTTGGATGCTGGGAGAAGCTGCTGGCCCCCCCCTCCATCTGCATTCTGTCCACTAAAACACTCAGTGTGCACTGAGGTTTGCTTCAGTGAAGAATCTCCTGCAGTAACCACGCTTTACGGCAATGTTCCCCTGTGACCCCCCCTCCCCACCCCCCATCAAACTGGGATTTTCAGAGTTAAAATGGAGGCTATTGCCTGCTGGTCACATGTCTGACACGACGGCATGTGCTTCGGACTCGCGCACGCGCACACGCAGTCATGGAAGTACTCAGGCAGACATGTATGAGCTGCTAAGAGAGGAAGCAAGATCCAGAGAGAGGAGGAATCCCCTCCCCCAGCAAAAGATGTGTGTCATAGCTCCCTCCTCTTGAGTGGGCGTTGCCAAGTGGGGGTGTGCCGTATCACAGCTACTGCCCTGGCTCACGTGGCAGGGAGGTGTGTGTTCAGAGGGAGGTGGAGCTGTAGCAGCAGCAGCAGTAGTATATTGTTATGCTGAGCGAGATTCTTCCAGAAAACTCCAAGCAGCTTATTGTCTTTGCAACCCTGCGAATTTTTCAGACTGTATAGAATATATTTGAGCGGTGTGGAGTGGCTCCTTCAGGTGTGATGGAGAGTTCAGTTTGTTGGGGCAGAGGGGCCGGACGGGCAGACCCCCGGGAAACTGAGGGACAGTTATCCTCAACTAAAAGGCCTTCTCATCCCCTCATTCTGGCCCCACTTGTTGCTGAAAATAACCCTCCAAGTCAGAACTGCTACACACAAATACTGAGACTTCATTTGGATAACCCAGAAAGAGAATAAACAGAGAATTTAATCAACTTGTAACTTCATTTATTGAGAAAAATGTTATCTTTATTCTTCCAAAAAAAAAAAAAAGTAATTGTGAAGAAGGTGACTTGTTGAGCACAATACTTTAAATACTCAAAACTTTCAAACTTCTTTTAGCTTAATTGCTCTCATGCTGATGTCAGAGTTAATTTTGTATCAGTATTTTTAGTTTCTTATTTTAATCCATTTTAAGAATGAGTGAATGTCAGGAAAGCTTACAAAGTTCCTGTAGCTGTGAGGTTCACTTTAATTTAGTCAAACATTTTTCCTCAAATGTCTGTCCAGAATAAACTTCACAAACATGCCAAATTAATTCATGAATACACATACATGTCTGCGTGAAGCAAAAGAAATCCTCTCAGGTAAATAGAAACATAAACCACTGTGTACAGTAGTTTCGAATAGACAACAATAGAAATCTCAAAAATGCTTGTAAAATTACTTTAAAATGTAGATAATATTTGTATATAGGTAGATAATGTTTTTTTATTTACAGCAATCCTCTTTGATTATATTATTATTGTTTCAAGTATTTTAAAGTATTTTACACTTTTGTGTGTACTTGGCATAAGCTGCTGTACATGGTTTAGGAGCTGATCATTGTGTTTGCACAGGTTTGATAGAAAAACATTTACATCATGATTCTGCTCAGAAAACACTGTTGACATTCTTTTAAGCAGGGATGAGAAGTTGTTTACATTAAATGTACAGATATATTTTTCATCAAATAACTGTGAGGCTAAACTGAGGGGTGCAGTAAAATGAGAAAGCACTTTGGAACCTTGTCTGAGTCTTGTTGTAAAAGTTGGGCGGATAGAATGCAGAAACCCACAAAGACCCATCATTCCACTGATCCTCTGCTGCTGCAGCACTCATGTGACATGAAGAAATGGAACACAACAATCTTAAACCACTTTTGGTTTCAACAAACATATCTTATTAAATCAACTGCAGACTCTCTTTAGAGTTCACACGCAATGGCCGAGATAAGCAGAGGCCCAGAGATGAAGGCTTTACCACTGCAGTGGCTGAGCAGCCTGGTGTGGAGCACGGAGGCGCAGTGTGACTCAGTTGGCCCTCTGCTGGCCGAGCCTGCAACCGCTTCACGAGATCCAGGATCCGGGAGGCTGGAAATGTGTGGACTGAAGACGGGCCCCTCTCCGTGCTGCTTCCCGATTGGCTGCTGTTGGCCCCGCCTCTCTTCTTCACAAACGCCCAGCGAAGCGGGGGCTGCTCTGACTCGTCTGCTCCCACATGCGCTCTCTTTTAGGCAGCATGAGCTCTTCTTCCTTCTCCCCGGTTTGATTCCGAGGTTTTCGGGTCCCCATCTCAACAAACAGAGAGGCAGATGGAAAAGAGTGAAATGTGGACGAAAAACGGGGGAAATTTGTTTTTAAAAATCATCACGTGAATGAAGGGCAGCTGGTCAGATTTCTGATTAATTGTTCTGGAAATTCAACCAAATTTCACCATGTAATATATTTGTTAATGTAATCATAAATTACTACGCCATTAAAAGACTTTACTAATAAGTTGTAAGTAATTATTATTGTTATTTGTATATTTCAACAACGGTTGACAGTCTGTTCAGTTTTTTAATTCATTTTCCTTTATTATTAAAGTTGCATTACTAAATTACTCCTCGATTATAAAACAGTCTTGCTCATGCAAGGAAGTGACACTGATATGATTAACATTAAAGTGATTTAAGAAAAAAATAAAATAAAGTGAAAAACATGTTTAGCTTTTTTTTTTTTTTTTTTTTTTTTTTTTTTAAATTAGTCTGAGCTCCAAACTGTCTTTTTCTGAAAATGTACTTCATATCTTTCTTATATTCTTATATTTATATTAATATATTTCTTCATATTATTTCTTATAACTTTCTCCATGGAATACTGTTACAAAACTGAGCCTGTCACATGTTTAAAGTAAACTGTTGTTAACGGAAAAACAAACAGAAATTGTTTTTTGTTTTCCTGCCACCTTAGTGATTTATAGATATGGAAAAGGTTTTGGGTATGTTTCAAAATAAGATGGCAAAAAATTATAAATAATTTTGGTTTTCCCTGCAAAAGCCTTTAATTTTTTATTTGTTTCGATACTATTTTATTGCATAATGTATTAATGTAAAGAGTGGCTAAATCACCAAGCAAAATTATGTTATGATTGGAATTTATTGTGGAACTTAATGTGAGCCAAACAGATTTCTGTTATTCAGAATTTTGCCTTTTGATACAAAACCACAAAACCAAACTTTTTTTTTTTTTTAAGTTTTTTTGTAATACTATTATTATTATTTTTACATTAGTTTTTTCTTAATGTTATCTTTCATCAAAGTGAGTTTTAATCTCACTCATCAGTTTTATATTTTAATAAAAGAAGGCATCCTTCCGTTCTTAATCTGCTGGCTTTGTCTGTTTGGTTTTTGTTGTTTTGTCGAGTTGAACTTTGAGATTTTTAAGTGCAAAACAATCGGATTTTTTTTTTCATATTGCAGTTAATTCAATCTAAACATATTTGTTTTCTGATCTGAAAGTAATGTTATACCATTATCTTTTAAAGAAACATTCCCATTGGTTGAATTTACAACAGAATTAATGAGTCTATTTTCCTTTGTCTCTCTCTTTTGGGCCAGGACTGATTAAAGACAACCGCTTTTTTTTTTTTTTTTTCTTGATTTCCAACTTTGATCTAAAAATGCATCTGTACAGCTAAACGTATTAACCTTTTCTGACACGATTATTTATTTATTTATTTTAAAGGGACAGAGAAAAAACTACAGTGGTAGTATTTATCTATACTTTGGGATAATATTTCCTATTTCAGCGATGCCTCATATTTTTCTTGGCTGATCTCCAAAAGCTACTCTAAAATGACTACAAATCTTCATCATGGAAGTTCCTCTTCCAGGGAACCCCGACAATTTTTACTCCGAGAAAAAAAAGCAAAGTTCATTTTCTCCCATGCAACCATAGTGAGGCGTTTTTTTGCAGTTTTGGCGCTCTTTGTGAATGGCGACGCGCGCGCTCCTGTTGTTCATGGTGCGCGCGGACAGCGGCAGGTATTCAGACAGACAGACAGACGGTCGGGAGGAGATGATGGAGTAGGGGGGGGTTTGAACTGTGACTGTGTATAATTATTGCTGTAACTGCAGGCAGAATTAGGGCGTGTTTAAGATGTACAGTTACAGCAGTATTTCACTTATTGTTTGTGGACAGGAGGCATGCCTGCCGGTCTCCTCCACACCGTGGAGCTCATTCTGCTTAGAAGCCTTCTGGATTCTGTGGACTTGAATTTGCACATCTACTCCAGCCAGTGCAGTCTAAAGCAAACCCGACCGACCTCTGGGTAGTTTTGAACGTTCAGCTGTGAGGAGATAAGCTCCAACAATCTGTGACATCTATATGGCCCCATTGTTCTTGTAGTTTTGCTTGTGTGTTTCCGCCTCCTTCGCCTGCGCTTTCTGGTGAATTCTTCATGTCACGTGACAATCCACTCATGTAGTAAATGGGCGTTGCCTGCTCAAGATGGCGATTTGCTGGCTCCCACATGTATGTGTTGTGTGTGTGAACATGAGCTGGATGGGAGGAGGTGTTGCATTTCAGCAGATTCTGCCATAATTGCGCCTTTTTACCTTATGCTCTTCGTCCGCAATGTTAATGGGATTTTTCAGTGTATGGTTTTGGTAGTTTTTGATTTTTAAAACAAGTAATAAAATATGTAGTTAGAATCCTGGTTCGGTTCAAGCCTTGTGATCGGGCCTGTGACCTTCTCGCCTAGTAGTGGTGCACAGAGCGGGTTCTGTACCTGTTTATTCCACTTGGTCTTCATGGTTAAGAGGATTACAGCCACCTCCATGGTTTCCCGTGGCTCTGCTCTTATTTCGTCTTGTCTACATGAGCGCAAAATAGCAAGAGGAAAAGGAGCAGGCATGATGGCTATAAGGTGCTAGTTTGGAGTTGATCAGTTATATATTGGCTTTTAGTCTGTGGAAAAATACACTGAGCACATCACACCACGACGTCACAGGTTGGTTGAGCGCAGCACCTGCCTCTTGAGGTACTACTGCCGATTTCTAGCCACAAGGCTTTGTAGTCTTTTCCTAATCTGCATCTTTAATGTACTGTTAAAATCTTACAGATTAACTTGGAAATGACAGTTAAATAGTGTGATTTATTTAGACTGGGAAGAAATATGCTGCTTTGGCTGAAATAATGACGCAGACTCAGCTGCCCTCTTTCAAAATGGAGACCCTCTTTAAAATGGAGGCGTGCAGCAGGCGGGGTGGTGGTTGAGAACACAACCTGAACTTTGACCCATGGCACCCCCACCTCTCCTTTGGCCTTAATGAATTCTAGAACTGACATCTCTCTGTTTTTAACATGCTTCCCACTCTGTCTAAATTCCCTTTTCTCACACAATCTAGATTTTATGTAAATAAAATGACAGCTGCAAATTAGTTTTTGATTAATCCAAACATTTAATGATACTTGTAGTCAAAGGGTTGTACATTATGGTACTATTTTGACATGTTTCATAGCGGAACCCTTGTATGTCCAACATAAAAACACACCTCATGTACATAAGGAGGAACAAATACTCCCCTCCTTGTGAAAGGGAGTATTTGTGCCACCCACATATCATTTTTCAGTTTAAAAATCTTCTAGTTAAATCCATTTCCAGCTTACATGCACAGGGAAAACTCCTGGGAAGGAATGAACAGGAGCAACTGAGGAAAGATGAGAAGTTGACAAAGGGGATTGGAAAGCAGACGGAACAAGCAAACAAGTCAGCAGAACAGAAATGATAAAAGATTGAACCCTCAACATATTGTTCCGTTTTTACAGCTTTGTCTTAAATCGTTTAGCAGACATCACCATTTAAAAAGGTAATTGCATATAACTTATCAACCATTTCAGTTCATTCACCTCTCGATTAATATTTAGTTCTTCTAACTGTACATAAAAATAAAAAGATTGATAAATCTGTACTTATTCAATAAACCTTCACAGCTTTGCCGGGACTTAAAATCTGATATAGGCATGTTCCAATTTTTTTTTTCTTTAAAGAATTGTATTTTATTATCTAAAAAAATAGAATGCAAAAGTGCTATTTTACATTAAAAATAAAATCTACCTTAAGATTTAATATTTGTAGAGCAAACTTTAATAGCAATACCTTTTAATAAATGACGTGCTGCATGTGAACAGTTTGTTATTGAAGATTTTTGTTCTACTCTTTCTTATAATGTTGCTTCATTTAATTCACCTTTCTGCTCAATATCCTACTGGTTCCCCCACAGCCAGTGTGTTGGCTGTCATGTAGATTAGCAGTCTTGCTTATGTTAACGTCACACATGGGTCAGATCAATGGCTGCAAGGTGATTTCTTCCTGCAGTTTCAAACCTAGCTGAGATCGTCAACCCTAAAACTGTATCTGACAGTGGTTGGAAGAGTTGCAGCTGATGTGCTGCTTTTTTGTTGTTTTCCTCCACTATGCTGTGCTGGGTTTCCCACCTCTTTACTTTGGTCTTAGCTGCTAAAACAACATTTTCCCAGAAATCTTGTGGTTCATCCAGGTGAAACTTACCAAAGCTCAGCTATGATGCTTTGTTCTGTGAGAAATGAAGAGGCTTCATTGGCTAAACCTTTCAAACGTGTTCATTCTTTTTGTCCTGTGATGAACTTTAACATTTAACACGTTAACTGAGGCGTGTAGAGTCCGATGGAGCGCTCAGGTTTTTCTGACCTTAGGATGAACTTGCAGGAACATGGTTGATGCCTTTCCTGTTTGCCGTTGCCATACACAGCTGAAGTTTGCAATATGGAAGTTGTTTATTCAGTAGAATTTTTTAAATGAATCTATCTGATATGCCACGTTTATGCTGATGTGGCATGTGTTATATATCCGGTATTCTATTTTCAAATTTCTGTAACCAGCTAAGGACCAACTGAGAGTCTATGTTTGCTTTCTTTTACTTTGACTAGACTAGATGGAGCGTTAATGGATGGGTTTTAAGATGGCAGCACAGCTAGCATACATGTTAGCTTGTTTTTATTTTTTCTCTGTCTACTTGCACTCCAGCACTAGCAATAAAATATTCATCTTTCATTTTTATGCTGCTTAGATAGCTCTTATAAAATATTAAGCCCCTGCACTTCTGTGCTCTTGTGTCTGGCCCCAGCTCTTGCAATCTACCAGGGGACATTTGAGAGCAAACTGTGTTCTTGTTTAGTCTTGTAATAGCAGCAGGTAATGATGGCAGATGAACTGGTCTGCATCATGTCTAAATGAGCACCCTTGTTTATTTTTTTTTTTTTTTTTTTTTTTTTTTTTTTTTTTTTTGTGGAATCTCATGTTAACACTTTTCTTTAAGAGCTGACTTACAACTCTCAGAACGAAGTATATGAAAACTCCACATAGTTAGAAGAAAACTATCTGGAGTACATTGACATGTTTTCAAATGGATTAAGATTTAAACAAAAAATGGTTTTCTCTATTGTTAGTAGATGGGCTAATTCAATATCTTTATCAGAAAATTTAAGTTAGAAGCTTCTTCTCTGTGTTGGGCACACTCCTATAAAGTTCCATCTTGGCATAAAATGTTGATATTTTCCCTAAAAGGCCAATTTAACCTGAAAAAGTGCCAGGCTGAATGTATCTTTAATAGGCCCAGGACTTTACTGTGTTAATTTGGATGAATTAATTACAGAGTTTTACACGTTAATTTTTTTAAAGCAATTAATCGCATTATTTTATATTTATACAAAAGTCCTGAGCCGGACCCTTTGTAGTCACGTGTTTCTGGTACGCCCATATATCTGATGCACAAGCGACATCCACAAAAAGCAACTGATGACAAAGCTGCTTCTCTCAGCCCACCAGGGATTAATTTTTGCTTCAAAAAACAATCTGATGGGACACTGGAAAAGACTGTTGTTGAGCTAAAAGCAGTTGGCCTAGCAGCGAAGCTATTTAAACCTAAAATAGCAACAACAGCACAGACGTTCCCAGCGCTAATGTTAGCATCCATGGTCCACATTTGCAGGAATGATCAGGGGTTCCTGAAACACTGGAAAGCTGAATGGGTACAATAGCACTTTGCACCAATCTGATGATTGAAGAACAGATTAAAAACAATATCTTTGCTGTTTATTTGGACTATAGTTGTTCTGGTTTATCCTACTGTGGTAATCACAGCATAATGGCGTGCCACAGTATAAACCACCTCCCACACAATTAACCCAATCCTCGTAGAAGGGAGCTAACCCTTCAACCCATTTAGTATGCATTCTAATCTGATCACTCAGGCCATAAGTACGTGTTTTCAATTTAATAATCACATCTGACAAAATGCATTCAGCTGTATGAATGAAAGCTGGCCTGTATTGAGGAATAGTTTCTGACATAACCTGTTCCAACATTACTGCACTCACACAGTGGGGTTATTGCCAGCATGTTTAGCCATTCCTCTTCTTTCCAGAAAAACAAATCTTGCAATTGTTGCAAATCTGACGATGTCTTAAATGTGGGGGAAAAAGTTCAGCACATTTGACATATAATCTTTTTTGTTTTTTTGGCTGGTAGATGACTGGATGACATAACCTGACATAATGTGATGTCATGTTTATTTGCTTAAGTGGAAACAAACCAAAATCCGATCACAAGTGTTTCTCACGATGCCAGTTTGACACGTTCTGAAAGCAGCTGGTGAACATGCATAGATGGCCCACTTGTGATCAGATCAGCCAGGATGCATATTAGCATCCGGTCTGAACAGTGTCTTTGGTCCAGTTAAGAACTGGTCTGACACGAGTTCTGGCTGACCATTTATTTGTAGCACCAGTGGTGGTTCTAAACCAGACTTACCTGGGGGACCAGGGCGGGGCCAGGGTGGGGCCAGCGTTTTTTCATTGAGGCACAGAACAGAAGAATGAAACAGAAGCAACAGGGCAATATTTCACAATATTTCATCATTTAATATATTAGGTTAACCAAAGAGCCACTTTTGGCTCCAGAGCTGCAGGTATCAGGTGAAAACTGTGATCCTGTCTGAAACTGAAGTGCAACACCTTCCTTTTTAATTTGTTGTTAAAGTAAAACTGTGTTATGGTTAGTTACGATTTCTGTTCCAGCACATATCACCATGAGAAACTGATTTATTATCTTTCCAGTAGAGGGGCCATAACAGGGGCCAGGATTAGTCCTACTGGGGCACTGGCCCCTGTCTAGGACCACCCATGTCTAACACTAAAATCCAGCCTGATTATTCAGATCAGCTACATGCAGACCGACACATGGCAACATCACACAGTGGACCGTCAGCTGAGCTAACCAGAGAAGATCAACAGAAACGCCACAGATACATTCAGACACTTGAGCTGCATGTTCTTCAGACAACATGACTGAGATGCTCTGAAGTCTCATTTTTTGTGTAATGATTTGGTACAAAATGTTTGAGGTTTAAGAAGCTTAATGGACACAAAATAAAAAAATTTTGAGTATAAAAAATGTGACTTTAGAGAGCACAATATCTGTTCAAAGACATCAGTAAAACAAGGTTTTACTGGCCTGTGTCCTCGCAGGCCTGTGTCCTCAACATCAGCATTATGCTGCGATGTATCAGTTATCATTTATCGTGATAAATTTCTTATAAAAATTTTGATTTATCGTCACAATACATTTCAATTAATGATTAAAAAAACTAAACTGTCCATTTTGTTGGGGTTGTTAGTTTTATTATTTTCTCCAATGTTTGTTTAATAAGAGCATCAATAAATACCCAAAATTTGAAAATATGATTAAATGCAGTTACTGTGTGAAGTTTAGTGATATAATTCACACTTCTTTATGTGACTGGTGTCCTAAAGAAGGCTATTACAAGAGCAGGATTTATATTTGTGAAGCTATGATTGCTGTGTCAATGCAGTCACAGCCAAACAGTTACCTAAAAAAGAAGTAATAAATAGTTCTTATTGTCACTTTTGTCGTTATCACAATAGTACCACAAAATATCGAGATAAAATCTGAAGTCCATGTCGTCCTCCCCTGCAACCCCCTCTGGTTCTTCCCTGATGCTGCTGGGCTGTTGCAGACTTCTCTGCACCTTTTGTACTTTAACTTTACTATTTGTAATGTTGTAGTCTATTAGTAAGTTTTATTTTTTTACTATTAGTTTTATTGTGTTTTATGCAGGCTGATTTTGATTTTCTCACTGAGTAATTAACTGTAATCACTGAGTAACTGTAATTACAACTGTTATTTTTATGGTTCCACTGGATCTGGTTCCAGTGTTTCATTCCATCCATATTAAAGCATTAACAAGATGAAGAATATTGTCTCAAATAGTCAAACTGAATCCTTTTAAAAATCCAACCAGCACCGTGGGATGGGTGGGTGGTCCTTTGTTGTGTGTCAGAGCTGTAGGTAGACAGATGCAGAGAAGCGTCCACATCTGAAGGTGGGCTGAGGGAAACTGTCCTCAAACATTTTGATTGTTTCCACAGCTGTATGTAGTGCTGCCTGGGCATGATTGAATCACCCTGGATGGATGTTAATTCTGGCTTAGAAAGAGGTGAAAGATTTTTCCATATCTTTCCTTAGCCAGTGGTCTTATTACAACCCCCACTCTCACGCCCCACCCCCTATCTGAAGAGCTCTGACCCTTGGCCTTTAACTCCTCCTTGAAGTAAAGGCTTTTCTGTTTTTTTTTTCTTCTCTCCTCCATATCCCCTTTGAAGACCACAGTCTCTTCATTTTCTCTGTTTTGTTCTTTTCATCACTGGTTCTTTGTTTCACAAGAAGCTGGAGCTGAACATGCCTTCTGACACATGTGGCGCATCACGTTTACCCTCTAAGACACTTGCCCATGTGGTAGTACATTCTAATGGAACTAAATAACACATTGTGTCTAAGCTGAAGCCGTGTTAACACTTTTTAGACCTCTTGGAGGTTGTAGAGTATAGATTGTAGAACAATCCTTGTGGATTCTCAGTTTAGGTTTTAAGTTTGATTTAAAGTAAAGGATTTGGGCAAATCCTATCCAGCAGCTGCTGTCACTGTGATCCCATTTTAATATCTGGCTGTGGTTAATGAGGTGCTGATATTACTCCAGTATTCGGTACCACTGTCTTCCTGAACCTAGTAAAACTTCTAGAAAAGTCCTGTTTAGTTGCTGAATGGATTATAATGTAAGAGACAAGTCTCTGGTTTTTCCAGAGCACACCGAGATTCCTGATATCATAACATGTACCCATCTCAAACTGCCACAGTCAGTTATACCGTATGAGTGTTAGATTATTTTTCAATCATATTGCGTCTGTGAAGCCATCTTTTTGAGCGACAGATCAGGCTGTTTGAAAAAATGTGAATCAGTCGGGGCATCAGTGCTTTCTAATGCATTCTGTTATATCCTTATTAGTGGTGGGACGCAATTAAAATGTTTAATCGAGTTAATTGCAGTCTGTAATTAATCAAAATTAATCGCATTTTAATCAAAAACCATATATTGACAAAATAAGCGACATTCTCAGTTCAAAAACCCTTTTTGCTGCTAAATTATTGAATAAATAGACATATGAGCTCAACAACAAAGATAGTTATTGTTTTTAAACTGTTATTTAAGTTCTGTAACCATCAGGTTGTTGCAGAGTGCTATTCTACCCATTCATCTTTCAAGTGTTTCAGAAACCCCTGATCATTCATGGAGCTTCTTTATTTCTTCCTCTTTAGAAATCTGGACCGTAGACGCTGACTGGGCCAGAGTTTAGAAAGGGCGTACCGGGGCAGTAGTCCAGGGCCCCCATTTCTGGGAGGTCAACAAGTTTTGAAGTTTTCTTTGGGAACAATATGGAGTTATTGGCTAAGGATGTATTAAACCTACAATGCATCAGTTCATACCTCCTGATGTTTAGGACTCCCTATTAATATATGGTAATTTGCATTAGTAAAATAATTTTTCCTAAGTGGGTAGGGCACCAAAACTGGCTTCAGCCGAGGGGCCCACTCGTAATCCGGCCCTGGATGCTGACATCAGCATTGGGGATGTCTATGTTGCCGCAACATGTTTAGCATTGAGATTCCATTTTAGGCTTGAATAGCGTTGCTGATTGGTTGACTGCTTTCTGCACAACTTGCACACAACAATAGTCTCTTCCAGCGTCCCATAAGAAGCAAAAATTAACCCCCAGTGCTCCGAGAGAAACAGCTTTTTCATCTATTGCTGTTATTTGCAGATGACACTTGTGTATCAGATTTACGGGTGTATTGGAAACACGTTAAACACAGATGTTCTGGCGCTGGACTTTTGTATGTTAAAAAAATCCCCTCAAAACGATTAATTACTTTAAAAATTTTACCGTGTTAAGATCTACGTAATTAATGAATTGAAATTAGCGCATTGAAGTCTCAGCCCTAATCCTAATGGCACAATCTTCTCTCATCTTGGACTAAAACCATGTAGCACCCCTATATATGGACAGACTGCTTCTCTTTCCCATTCAGTAGATTCATAGCTGATCCTTTGACTCTGAAGTTTGTGAAACTGTCTCTTAATCCTGGCAATAAGCATGGGTGTAATTCTAGCAGGAGACAGTGTTTGAGTATTAATAAGATCAGTTTTTAAGGCCTCGTCTCCTGTGTCCTTCACTGAACACCTTTTCAGATCTCAACTGAATTCTGAAGAACATGATTCCAAGTCTGTAGTTTTATATTAAAATGATGTTTCATCCAGTATGTGGACATTTCCAAACAGGAAACTAGAATAAGTCATTTAAATGTCATAAGGGGAGTTAGAACTGTTTCAATGTTTCATTCACTATAGTAAAAACCTTAAATATAGAAATCTAAATCAATTCCATGATCCATCTTTACCACCCGCAGCCATCGTTAACAATCACTGCCTACACCCAGCTGAGCATCAATAGGTTTAAATGGCCACCCCCACTCATGCCAGAATACCCCCTCCTATACTAAAAGCCATCCAGACCCCTAGGAGGCGTTCCCATAGATGAATAGTCTTTGTGCCTCTCAAATACCTGCCAGCCTCAATGGAAAAATCTGTTGTCATAGCTTGATTGTTAGCTCTATGACTGCCTGTACCACTACACCTGTCAGAGGTTTAGTGGTCCACCATCCACCATCCACATCAAGGCTCTCACAGATTTAATGAAACCATCCACATGGAAAGTTAGTCTTATCAACACCTGAACACTCTTCATCCTCCCCCATGTCTCTGGAAGCCATCAGTCCCCCAGTCACCATCAAAGAACTTGTTTGACCCCTACCACTCCCACCTGCTGACCCACAGCTTATACCATAGGCTGAAACCATGGAAACAGCTTAAGAATGGGCTGGATAAGAAGATAGCGATAAGAAAGCAACAGGCCTTACATTTGGAATATGTGCTCTGTCACCAACCTGCTATCTTTTTCTGTTTTTAACAGCAACTTTGAATTACAGGAAAGTGATCCTCCCTTTCATATTAAAGTTAACAACCAGCAGAGATGGATTTCATTTTGTTTTGGTCACAGTAGGTTGAAATGCAGTGGTTGACTGTGTTGTCATGCCCAGTGCTGCTGTGTAAGTTGCATAAATCACTGTGTCTGACCAACAGATGAAGTGTTCATAAATAAATCTGATTTTGAGTTTGCATTATAACACAAGTGATTGAAGTTCTTTGGGTTCTTATTCACATTTAAGACCAAGTCTAGCTTTACTTTTTTTCACCTTTTCTCTTTTCTGGTCATAGTGTTCTTTCTCTGTTGGATGATTGTTCAAGTTTTCTCATTTCTGTATTTTTCTGCCCACAGGACCAGAAAACTGCAGATCAGAAACATTCCACCTCACCTGCAGTGGGAGGTTAGTTCCTGTTTCCTTTGTTGCTTTTCTTGACATAGTCATAAACACTCTGACCTCTGCAACCACACAGCTAACCACCCTTCATCTTATCTCATTCATCTGGTTTGAAACCAGTTTGGTTGCAGCCTATCGGGCCCAGGAAAGTCAAAAATTAATTTTTTTCTGTTAATTATGATGATTTTCCACTTACAGTTTATGAAAATATGACATTTAAAATTAAGATATTACAATAGACCAATTAAAAAAACAGAAATGTGGGCTTATTGAAAAGTATAATACTTTTTGAAAATAACCTTTCGGTTATTTTCAAAAAGTATTTTTAATCTAACAAATGAGATTCATTGCGATGGATATTCTAATTTATTGAATATGACTGTAGTTCAGTAAAAAAAAAAAAAAAAAAAAAAAAAAAAAAAAAAAAAAAAAGAATAAAAAATAAATTATTTTAATAGATTAAGTGAAAATTTTCCAAACTGAATATGAAGCAGAAGCAAATACAAGCGTTTTATGCTATATTATCTGGTACCTTTATAATTTGAACATTGTGCGTTACTTTGAAACCCAAGTCTTTTACCTTGTATGAAACACAACTTACTGCAAAGATCTGCATCACCTCAGCCATGTTTCTGGGATGTTTACTTTTGTCTTTGCTGCAGAGATGAATCATGTATCAGACAACTTGCGTTTAGTTGAACACAGCTACCTGATGGCGCAGTGGTTCACGCTGTTGGCTTGCCTTTTCTGCTTGCAGGTTGCGTGCTCTTCCTCGTCAGGTGTGGCTTCTCTCTGGGTATCTGGGCTTTGTCCCACAGTCCAGTCATATGTATGTTAGGTTAATTTGCCTCTGTGAATTGCCCAGACGTGGTTGTTTGTCATTTACAGTATATATCTATGTTGTCCTGTAATGGACTGGCGACCTGTCCAGGGTGTACTTTGCTTCTCAGTGACTTCTGGAAATAGGCACCAGCCCCCCTGTCACCCTGTACAGTTAAACGGATGTAGAAAATACAGTTGAAACCAGAAGTTTACATACACCAAATAAAAAGATACATATACATTTTTTTTCTCACTGTCTGAAGTTAAATCAGACCAAACTTCTTTTGTTTTAGAGTTAGAATTACCAAAATTATTCCTATTTGCTAAATGCCAGAAAATGTAGAACATAAAACTTATTATTTAGAGGGTTTTTTGTAACTTTCTTCAAAATCAAAAGTTTACATACATTTGGGTTTCCTTCTACAAACCTCTGATAGGTTTACTGACACATTTGAGTTAACTGGAGGCACACCTGAGGATGTATTTTAAGGCCACACCCGAAACAAACTGCTTTCTTATTTGACATGATGGGAAAGTCCAAAGAAATCAGTCAAGATATCAGGAAGAGAACTGTTAAGCTGCTCTAGTCTGGTTCATCCTTGGGAACAATTTCCAGATGCTTGAAGATGCTGCATTCATCTGTTCAAACAATTATACACCAGTATAGACATGATGGGAATGTCCCACCATCATACTGCTCAGGAAGGAGACGGGTTCTGTGGTCCAGAGGCGAACATATTTTGGTCAAAAATGTGCAGATTGACCCCAGAACAAAAGGCAAAGACCTTGTGAAAATGCTGCTGAAGCTGGTCAGACAGTGTCATTATCCACAGTGAAAACTGTGTTGTACTGACATGGGCTGAAAAGCCACTCAGCAACAAGGAAGCCTTTACTTCCAAAGAAACATGGAAAAGCCAAACTGCAGTTTTTACAAAGACCTTCATTTTTGG
This sequence comes from Anableps anableps, assembly GCA_014839685.1. Taxonomy (NCBI): domain Eukaryota; kingdom Metazoa; phylum Chordata; class Actinopteri; order Cyprinodontiformes; family Anablepidae; genus Anableps; species Anableps anableps. The sequence continues at coordinate 2,516,414 of CM026083.1, forward strand.
AGACTTGTTCTGTGATCTGATGAAACTACAGTGGAACTGTTTGGCCATAATGACCGTTGTTACATTTGGAGTAAAAATGGGGAAGCTTGTACCATCCTTGTGAAGTACGGGGGTGGCAGCACCATGTTGTGGGACTGTTTTACTGCAGGAGGAACTGGTTCATTTCATAAAATAGATGGCATCATGAGGAAAGAATGTTATGTGGAAATATTGAAGCAACATCTAAATTCATCATCCAGGAAGTTAGAGGGGACCTATTATGCAAAATTTACATTTTGCACATCTTAGTTTTTCCATTTGGGTCTAAACTACTTCTAAAAACAGCCAACCAGCTGTTTTTTTTTAGCAATAAGTTAATGTTTTTTGGTGTCTGGAAAAAGACCCAATTCAAAAACCTTCTGAATGTAACGTCACACTGCGCCATTACCTAGCAACCTCAGCCGAGCTTAGTCACCTCAGTTAGCAACCCGAGCGGAGCTCCAGCACAACTGGTCAGCTGGTTTTACCACTGTATGCCTGTACATTGGCTGCTGGAAGTGTTTTATTGTTGACTTACCATCCAGAAACGCCTTGCTGCATTCTTGCTGGTTGTGCAGGAGGCTCTACTTCTGCTTGTTAAAGATGAACAGTTGTATAATTGCGCATGCAGCCATTTTCATGTGCCAGTGGAAACGTTGAGTTGGGGGGTGTGGCCAGCAGCATCTTACTTGGATTTAAAGTGACAAGAGGCCCTAAAACAGAAAGGAGCTCAAAATAAGTAAAACTGATCAAACTGAAATCTCATTATCTGAGAATGATTTTGTGCAAAAGATATAATGAACATTTTTTTGTAGCCCATATGCCTATTCTAACCTGTTCAAGGAAGAATAATAGGTCAGCTTTAAAGCTTTGGCACAGATTGGTTTCCAAATGGACAATAACTGAACTTGCAGCTGAAGCGGTGATAAAGTGGCTTAAGGACAGCAAAGTAAATGCTTTGGCATGCCCATCACAAAGCCCTGATCTCAGTACTATGGAGAAGTTGTGGGTAGATCTGAAAAGGTGTGTGAAAGTGAGGCGGCCTACCAACCTCACTCACTTCCACCAGTTCTGTCAGGAGGAATGGGCCAGAACTCCAGGAAACTATTGAGAAAAGCTTGTGGAATGAAACCAAAAGGTTTGACTCAAGTCATCCAGCTTAAAAGACATTTATCCCCGATACTGACCGAATGTATGTAAACTTCTGAATTCAAAGAAAGTTACAAAAAAAATCTCTCAAAAATGTTCTCGCTAAATTTTCTGGCATTTAGCAAATAGTCAAATATTGGTCTGATTTAACTTCAGTGTATGTAAATTTCTGGTTTGAACTGTAGATGGTTATTGATTAGTAGTTTGAGCCAAGAATATCTGATATATTTGTGTAAGATTGATGAAAGTGTCCATTGAAGCTGCAGGCAAATCGAACAGGTGACTTTGAGCTCAACTAAACATGACTGTTGTTCTGTTTAATTGGACTTCAGTGTCCCATCAACAATATTAAAGATAAAATGAAAACAAAGGAGGAATAATAACCAGCAGATGTTTGGAGCATATATGAGTTAAGTGGTCTTCTTTGTGTCTCTTAGCAGGAGCAATATTTTTGCCAGGGCGTAGCACCCTGACTGCTCTGACAAGCCTCTGTGGAAGTGGGTTGGGGGGGTCCAAATGAGACTCTCCGTTAAAGTTCCTTACCTCACTTTGACAGTTCTATTTTTAAGACATAAAAATGAGTTCCTGTTTAAATAGAATAGATTTACAGTTCATCTGCTGCGTTCTGGAAAATGAGTTCTATTTTTTTGTTTGCATTTCAGCCAGTTTTCTTTTTAATTCCATTTACACTTAAAGTGAAAAATATTTGTACAATGAGAGCTCAATGAGAGTTTCACCTCACACATTTTCTTTTTTTATAGAGGGGTTTTTTAATAAAGCATTTCTTGTTTTAGCGCTGATCTATTGTTGTTTTTCCTACAGTTTAATTATGTCTTTGATCTTTCTGGCACACAGTTTCTTGCCTTGCTTAAACTAAAAATTAACACTTAATTTTTCGCAAAGTTGGATCTTTTAGCCTCTCTTAGCCTTCCTACCTGACCTGAATGTTGCACTTCATGTCCCAAAAACAAACTGTGTCTGTTTTTCTTTAGAAATGGCTTCATCTACAAAGTCTGTCCTCTTCACACCAGTCTGCATTTATTATTTAATTATGATGTTGCTTTTCTCAATACAACAATTTTCCTCAATCATTATTGAGTAAAACTGAGTTATATGTTTGTTGAATTGTTGGTAGGGTTCTTTACTTTTGTTAAATTTAGTTATGTTGAATAACATTCTGTATTTTTATCTTCAAATATTTTCAAACTTTATTATTTAACCCCTATGGTGACTTCGGGTATTTTTTTACTCCCAACTTTTCTTATAGATTTAGTGATGATGTTGAACCTGTAATAGCTTATGGCATAAATATTTGCAGGAATGCTACTTTTTATATTATCATACATAATTTTTTCCTTACTTTTTTCATAAATGAATTGAATAATTTAAGATTTGGTCAAAACTATGAAACATCCAATTGTTATTCCTTTTGGATTTTAATCTAAATGTCATTAAATTAAAATATTCATTGTTTATTGCAAAAAAACAACAATAAACCCCCACAAAAAGTTAATTATTTCACATAAAATAAATAGCAGAGGGGTGGAGCTTAGGTGGTGATTAGAGTCATGAGGATGTCAAAGATTAGCAATAAACCAGATTTTATTCCATTTGTATTTTTCTGTAAATGATGCCAGATGCTCCTTTTGGACAAAAATGCTCCATCGACTTCCATTAAAATCACTTTTTTTTTCCCCCCTCTGTGCGATTACAGCATTTAGCAATTTATTCTGTGATAGCTGATTCATGAAATTCTTATCACCACTCTTACTGGCCAGATCTGAGAACATCTGACATTTTTTAATTGATTTCAGAAAAAAAAGCATCAAATTTGCTGTGTTTGACATTTCTCGGTATCTACTGTACCAAACTTCTACCTCAACTATTTATTTTAAGATAAATATTTTCTCCTTTTGTTTGTAATAAAGTTTCAAATAATTCAACATACATTTAAAGAGTGTAATTACATATTTAGTATTTTAAAGGAAGTCTGGAGTTGTTTAAGGGCAAAGAAACCCTCCTGAAAAAATATACTGATATATAGCAGTTTTTGTAAGTGTAAATGAATTTATAAATTCATGAAATTGTGGTGGATCCTTTCAGTTGACCTGATGGTGGTGTTTCTATGTGTGTGTCTCAGGTGCTGGATGGTCTGTTGGGACAGTGTGGAACTGTTGAAAATTGTGAACAAGGTGAGTCTCTGAAGTAAACTCTGTTACCTTCAGCATCAGGTGAAGTTCGCTTTCTTCTTATTTTGTCTGTCCCAGGCGTGTGTGTGTGTGTGTGTGTGTGTCGTCTTCTCTTCTTTAAACATGTCCCCAACTATATCCCTGCTTCTGTACAATCTCATAGAGCTTAAACCTGGATTCACTAGTTAGCAAATTAAATACAAACCTCATATAAATCATTCTTTAGCTGATTCTTTTCTAATTTTAAGAGAAGGCCTTGTGGCTAACCAGGGGAGATATCCCAGCTTTATCACATGGTTTCTGTCATATCTGCATAGTTTTGTTGTCATTTAGCAGGTTCATTAAATGAACTCTTCAGAATAAAGAGCTGTTAGTTTCCTCAGAGTTCTACGTAGATGTTTGGAAATATGGAGCCTCTAAAATGGAGGGTAAACTGGGGTTGTTTGTTGCATTATATTCTTGTATAAATTGTTCCTCGCTGAAAAATTTTTCATTACCTACAATCATTATAGAGATTGTGATTGGATCTCTAAAACTGCAAGTGCAGGTGAACCCGGTCTACTTAGAACAACTCTGCATTAAGCTGCTTTCTCACTCAGCTTTGTGCATTTTTTGTTTGCTTTGTTTCAGTCAATACAGATAGTGAGACTGCAGTGGTTAACGTTACATATGCATCCCGGGAGCATGCAAGACAGTAAGTTACTCTGATTTTTTTTTTTTTCATTTGAGCGGTTGAAAATACACAACATGTTTAGTAAATGTACCAACGGAAAAATCTGGATATCTTGTGTAATAATAATCAGGGAGTCAAAGAGCATTATGTAGCCATTTATTTACCTGCCAGTCCATAAATGAAATAAGGCCCCAATAGAACTTTTCTAAGGGGTCCCTTCAGTTTATTTTGTTGTGGTGTGTGTCTGCCATCTAGTGGCCATTTGTATTTGACTCTTTTTTTTTTTTTTTTTTTCCCGAATAAAGGAACTCGTTCTGCCATAGTTAAAGTGATGATAACTTATAGTGTTAAGCCATGTCTTCAGCTATATTTAAGATTTTAAGGCCGGAAAAGACTTCTTGATTTTTGGGTGCAGATGTTTTAAACCAGTTAACCAGTTATTAACTACACCTGGAAAAGAAATGAAGCACGCAGATTCTAAAAGCTTTTCATCCCTAGTCATTCAGTTTTCTATTTGTAACTGAGCCAAGCTACATGATCACTGAGGAGTACTATTATAGAACTGTGTGGTTATTCTGTAACAGGTCAGGGCTTTACTCAGTGCAGATATTAGTGTATGCATCTATTTCATTTAAGGCTGGAATGATTAATCGAATTAATCGTGATGAATTGATCATTGAAATAATTGTCAACTAATTTAGTAATGGATTAATCGTCAGCTGGAGTATACAGACTTAAAAAAAGGCCATTTGCTGAAAGAACAACAGACTCAGAGCAGTAATTAAGACAAAACTTTACAAAAGATTTATACATTTCGCATTTAAGATAAAAAAAATATTTGTCTGTAAATATGTTCCACCTAGTGGCATAGTTTTAGCTTAACCCAGTTCAATGTCAGTAAAAGAAAAATCTCCTATTAAGCACCTTTTGCTATCCAGTTATTAATCAGTTAATCCAAAAATAATCACCAGATCAGCTCTACACTGTACTGATGTTAAGTCAAGCAGAAAGGGCTGAGCTTTTCATTTGCTGATGTTAGAAATAGTTTTTAGATTTATTTTTGATATATCTGAGAGTACTGACAGCAGAGTTAGGAAAGGTGGTCAGTGCATTATGGGTCAACCTGCTGCAGCTCATTAACCAGGGTCACCTGAGCCATCTCTGACAAGTCAGCCTCTGTAACACGGCAGTTTAAGCCTCAGAGTAGAGAGCTTCTGTTTACCCAACCTAGACTTCAGAAGAGAGGAGCCTGAGTGGCTCAAAATTCCTCCACAGCGCTGGAAAAGACTTACTGCCAGTTACTGCGAGTGGTTGATCACAGATGTTGCTGTAGCCAGTTATTAGGTCACACAGGACCATATAGGTTTGGATTTTTTTTCCTCCCTTCATAACAACTTAATTTCAACACTGCATTTTATCTTTGTCTTACTTGTTTTATCTTTGTTGAATATTTAAATTTGTTTGATCTGCAATATTTCTTGTGAAAAACATACAAAAATAGGGCTAACATGCTTTCTCACCTCTGTGTACGATTCCTGGGATGTGATGGAACATAGTCATTAAAAACTTTGTATGCAAGGACATACAAAGTCTTTGTATACATAGTATAATAATTCCAGAACGCAAGAATTATTGTGTTCTGGAATCTGCTGGGATTTTAACAATGATTGTTATTTCTGTTATCCCTTTATATTTTATGTTGTTCAGAGATTTTGGAATATTAAAGATCACTAACATGTAGGCATTGCTGTGAATTTGTTTGAAATTGAAGGCAACCAGATTTGTAAAGGCAAATTCTGAATAATGACAGTTTTGTGAAAACATAACAGATACTGTTGCTCTTTAAACGGCTCTATAATAAGATAAAGGTAAGACATACATGACCCGGTGTTGGTATGTTGTGTACCATCAGAGCCATTCAGAAACTGAATGGATATCAGTTGGAGAACAACACCCTGCGGGTCTCCTACATCCCTGATGAGACCTCTGACATGGAGGGAGGTCAACGAGGAACTGAAAACAGTCGTCGTCCTGGCTACGGGCCCCGCGGCGGACTCCGTGGGGGTTCCCCCAGCTCTGGAATGCCCCCGAAGCCTCCACATGCTGACATCCCTCTCAGACTGCTGGTACCCACACAGTACGTCGGAGCCATCATTGGCAAAGAGGGGGCCACCATTCGCAACATCACCAAGCAGACACAGAGCAAGTGAGTGATCATGTTGTAGAGAGGGTGAGCCATGTTTAGGAAAACATACCGTGTGATGTGCTTGAGTATGATGCAGTACAATCTGTACTGTGGTACGCTGAAAAGCAAAAAGGGATTTGAAAGCGCTTACACACGTGGACCAAACTGTTGGTATCCCTCTGTTAATAAACGAAAAGCCCACAATGGTCAAAAGTCACTAAATAAAGAATTATAGAAAATTAACTAATGAAAAGCAGACATTGCTTTAGAACTATGGTTCAACAGAATCATTAAAAAAAAAAAAAAAAAAAAAAAAACCTAGTAAAACAGGCCTGGACAAAAATGATGGTACCTCTAACTTAATATTATGTTGCTCAACATTTTGAGCCAATCACTGTAATCAAATGATTTCTGTCGGCGTCAATGAGTCTTCTGCACCTGTCCACAGGTATTCTGATCCACTCCTCGTGGACAAACTGCTCCAGGTGTCTCAGGTTTGAAGGGTGCTTCTCCAGATGTTTCAGCTCCTTCCACAGATGTTCAACAGGATTTAGATCAGGACTCAAAGAGGCCAGTTCAGAATAGTCCAATGTTTTGCTCCCAGCCATTCTTGGGTGTTTTTAGCTGCTGTTATTATCCTGTTGGAGGACCCATGACCTGTGATTGAGACCAGGCTTTCTGACACCAGGCAGCACATTTCTCTCCAGGATGCCTTGATAGTCTTGAGATTTCATCGTAACCTGCACAGATTCAAGACACCCTGTACCAGATACAGATGCAGCAAAGCAGGCCCGGAACCGAACCGAGCCTCCTACATGTTTCACAGTGTTCTTTTTTAGATATGCTGCATTTTTGCTTCAGCTTTGTGGCTTGTCAGTATGGATTGTTGCAAATTGTTGCAAACAGTGGTGTCCTACTCGGTCGTCTCCCTTGAAGTCCACTTAGACAATGACGACACCGATGTACCTGTCACCTTTTTAACTTTCTGGTTGTTTTTCCTGCTGAAGCACTTTGTGTAGCTGGAGTTGAGAAACCTGCTACATAAATAAATTTGAGCTTGACTTTTGTCAGTTTCAAGTTATTTCAGTGACCATTGTGGGTTTTTCAGTCATTAACAGAGCGGTACCAACAGTTTTGTGTATTTATATGAAACCAAACTGAATTGTCTTTTTCTTTAATTTTAATTAATGTGTTTTCCTTGATTTTTAAGTTTTTCTCTGTTTTGTCCAGATTATTGGAATTCCTTAATACTTTCTCACTGTGTGACACAGTGAGAAAGTATTAAGGAACCAGCAGACTAAAGATACTCTGTTGCCCCACAGGATTGATGTTCACCGCAAGGAGAACGCTGGTGCTGCTGAGAAGCCCATCAGCATCCACTCCACTCCTGAGGGCTGTTCAGCTGCCTGCCGGATGATCCTGGAGATCATGCACCAGGAGGCCAAAGATACCAAGACGTAGGTTTCAAACACAGATCCAGCATGGCAGCAGCACGAAATGTTGGAGTTGAGATCTGACAGTAAGCTCCATGAGGTCCTGTGTGATGAGCAGTGGTTTTGGTTTTCAGAGCTGATGAGGTCCCTCTCAAGGTTCTGGCCCATAACAACTTTGTTGGCCGCCTTATTGGGAAGGAGGGACGCAACCTGAAAAAAGTCGAGCAAGACACAGACACCAAGATAACCATCTCACCGTAAGACACACTTGTATTCATCAGCTATGACCAATTCACCATCTGCTTACTTTAAGATTTAGCTTCAGTATTTTGAGTTTTTTGCAAAAGTATTGACATCCCTTAAACTTTTTCTCATTTTGTCACCTTACAACCTCAAACTTCACAGTATTTTTATTTATGGATGCACAATATATGGGCACTAACATCGGTATCGGCTGATATTAGTAATTTTTTAACATACTGGCCTGATAAATAAAACTGGGCCGATATTAGCAACCAATATTTATTTCCATGTTGTTGCCGGTTCTGCCTGGAGAGGAAGGGGAGGAGGTTGGTCATGTGGTATTTGTTTGGTCATGTGACAATGGTAGTCATGCAGCAGGATTGTTGGCAGTTTAACTGAAGCAGAGAAGCAGTGGTGAATCAACGGTGTGGTGTTTTTTTTTCAAGGTGTCGAAAGAATAGTGAAACATATATATTGGTTATTGGCTATAACAGCAAAGTTAATACTGGATATCGATATTGGCCCTAATTTTCATACCGGTGCATCCCTATTTTCATTGGAATTTCATGTGACAGAGCAACACAAAGTAGTACTGTTGTAAAGTCAAAGGAAAATAATACATAGGTTTTGATTAGTTTTTACAACATAAAATCAGAATCAGTTTGCTCTACACTGATGCCACTTAAAAAATTCCATTGCAATTATATGGCTTCAAAAGTCACCTAAGAAGTAAATTGAGTCTACCTGTGGTTAATGTAATGTGAGTATAAACCCAGCTGTTTAGGCCTCTGACGTTTGTTAGACAACAAACAGAAGAAGTTTAAAGGGGAGTCAGGTTATAAATCAACATCCAAAACAGTTTGTCACCAAACTGTCAGAATAACAGCAAAAATGTCGAAGAAGGTGTTTCAGTCAGATGGGACCAGAATTGAACGCTTTGTTCCACAGGCTACATGAAGATGAACAGCGCTAAATACATGGTAATCTAGTTAAAAAAAAAATAAAAATAAAATAAAATATTATAAGCTGCAAAGACGAGAGACCAAGGCTGAGGTTTATCTTCTTGCCGGACAATAACACTAAACATACAGCCAAATCAACAATGGAATGAATGGTTTAGCTGAAAGCACGTTGATTTTAGAGTGGCCCAGTTAAAGTCCAGAACTAAATCAAATTGAGTCTGTGGAAAGACTTGAAAACTGCTGTTAACGGGTGTTCTCTGTCGAAGCTGACTGAGCCTGAGCTGTTTTACAAAGAAAAGTAGGCAAAATTTTCAGTATGTCGATGTCCAAAGCTGGTAGAAATGCACCAAAACACATTTCAGATTTTTACTTGTAAAAAAATTAAGCATTTGTCCTTCAGCCTGTCACATAAAATCCCAATAAAAAACACTGGAGTTTGTGGTTGTAACCTGAGACTAAAAACAGTTCCAGGAGTATGAATACCTCACCATGGTGCTGTAAATCAAATGGAGTTGTTTGTGTGTAATGTAAATATTGTCTCTGTACTGTTATGTCAATTGATACTTTATCCGTGTATGAGAATGTAGTTTTGTGGCCAGCAGTAATTATAAAACTAAACTCAAACTTCCTGTTTTTGTGTTGTGAGCGTAGCGGTGAAGCTTGCAGCCATCTGGGGTTTGATTTCTGATCTTGGGACCAGACCATCGCTGCATGTCTTCGAAAATGATTGAATTTTGAGCTTCTTGCTCTGCTGAAATAGGAATATTTCAAAGTGTCGCGGTCCAGCACACCGCACCCGAGTCTTCTTCATGTTCAGATCTTGAATGAACTTTTTTACCTTCACATAAATTATTTTGATCAGAGCTTTACATTTTGCAATGTTGGTGCACTTTCATGGGAATTTCCTTCAATGATATCAGTGACTTGGACTTACTGTGTTAGCTGAACCTGTAGTAGTTATGCCAACTAATCTACCAGGCAGCTGAAGTGACGAGTTCCAAATGAACACACTATGTATGAGTAAGCATGCTTGGTGTGATGATGTGTGCAGTCTCCAGGACCTGACCCTGTACAATCCAGAGAGAACTATCACAGTCAAAGGCTCCATTGAAGCTTGCTGTAAGGCTGAGGTCGAGATTATGAAGAAGGTCAGAGAGGCCTATGAGAATGACATTGCAGCGATGAATGTAAGTGCACACACACTCATCAGTGCTATTATTTCCAGTAACATTGTCCTTTAAATGATGGATCACGTAGGATATGTCTGTTCTTTTTCAAACAGTCATTATGTTAAGAATCTGCAGCACAGATGCAATGAAAAGGTCGGAAAAGCCTTTAAATACTCAAGTAACACTTCAGGAAAATCTTTCTGTGAAGGGAAAAGGTCAAAGCAGAAGCTGTTACTTTAAACAACTCTGACACATTTCCCATCAGAACATTCAAACGCCACTAAAAAAGGAGAAAAGCAGAACCAGACATGATAGCAATAGATAAAATTCACAAAAGACAAAAGATGGGTTACATACACACATGGACAAAATTGTTGGTACCCTTCTGTTAATGAATGAAAAGTCCACAATGCCCACTGAAATAACTTGAAACTAACAAAATAATAATTAATAAAAATTAACTAATGAAAATCAGACATTGCCTTTGAATTGTGGTTCAACAGAATCATTTAAATAAAAACAAACTAATGAAACAGGCCTGGACAAAAATGATGGTACCTGTAACTTAATATTATGTTGCTCAACATTTTGAGGCGATGACTGTAATCAAACTATTTCTGTAATTTTCAGTATTTTTTTAGTTTTTTATTACTTTTGTCAGTTTCAAGTTATTTCAGTGACCATTGTGGGTTTTTAGCTCATTAACAGAGGGATACCACCATGGTTATCCATGTGTGTATGTATTTATATTATGTAGACTTGCTTACCTGGTCGTTATAGTACTAACTGCAGAGAAAAAGAGGATTTTCATTTTTTTTTTTTTTTTTTTTTTTTTTTTTTTTTTTTTGCTGCAAAGGATATTTCATAAGGATCAACGCACATACAAGACTATTTTTTCTGATTAACAGTATATCTTCAGGGTTGTCAGGGCAACCAAATAATATCAAGGTTGTGATATCCTTCTCTACAGCAACAAACTCACCTGATCCCTGGACTTAACCTGGGTGCTCTGGGCCTCTTTCCCCCTTCATCCAACATGCCTCCCCCCCCACCTGGAAATGCAGTTGGAGGAACACCCTATGGCTCCTTTGGGGTAAGAGAAGCCTCACTGGGATATCAGTTGTCCAGCAACCAGTGACACGCACTGATGTTACTTCTTGCCATTTGCAAGAAGTAACATCAGCCTATATTTACTTATTTAATTTTTGGACACTTACCAATAGTTGAATCACTTTAAGGCAGTGTGGAAACTCTGGAGTTGGGCAGAACTTCAAGTGTAGCATCGATCTCTTCTGGTTTAGGCATAATGTTCCCAGGATGGACTCAAGTCGATGGGGAGTTACATGTCTGATTTATTTTTTTTCTTTTTTCTTTTTCCTTTTTTTTGTTTTTGCTGTGCTTCCATATAAATATTCTAAGGCATGGCTCTATGGGAATAAACTTTGGTTTTTCAGACCAAAACATATGTTAAAAAAAATGACTAACCTCAGCCAATACTGATCTTGATGCTGATATATCATGCATCCCCAGTATTTATATCTATTTTTTATTATTTCCGGAGATTTTAATGTCATTTTTTTACTTGTTGACTTGTGAACGCCTATCTGAAGTTTAACTAATCTTTCTAACCACATAGAGAAGACACACTTTAAATATGTTAAGATCAAAAGTCTACTCATAGTAAGCACAATATGACTGAAGTGTTTCAGGACTGAGCTAAGTGTTCTTTTTTTTGGAAATCAAAATATTGTAAGTAAGTAAGATTAGCTAACTTAACTAAGTAAGATGAGTTACCATAACTGTGCAGATGATACACAGCTCTACATTACGATGTCACCAGGTAACTATGAACCCATCCAAGCACTGAACAGATACTTAGAACAAATCAGTGCGTGGATGTGCCAAAACTTTCTCCAGCTGAACAAAAACAAAACTGAAGTTGTTATTTTTGGACCTAAAGAGGAACAATCTAGAGTCAGTGTGCAGCTTCAGTTATTACAGCTAAAAACTAGTGATCAGGCCGTAATCTTTCAGTAACTAAGAAACACATTTTACCTTTAGAATTTGCATCTCTTTGCAAGTTGGGCTTTTATATAAACAATAATATATTATTATTATTATTGTTATTTTATTTTTATTTAAAAAAATGATATGTGTTTACAGTGATTTTTTTGTTTTACCTTTTTATACCTTTATGGAAAGGGGGGCACATTCCCTGTGTCCCCTCTGGGATTTCCGGCTATGCTTATTGCTGAATTGTGCTATATAAATAACCTTGATGATGATGATGATGTTTGTTGTGAAATGAGTCAATTTTCCTCAAGGACCATGTTCCAAAACAACATGGTTGGGATAAATCAGTTTTGTTTGCAAATGACTGAATAAATGACTATATACATTATAACTGTTCAGTGTAATAAATGAATGTTTCTTTGTCCTCAGGCCCCAGAGCAGGAGACTGTTCATGTATACATCCCAGCACAAGCAGTGGGGGCTATTATCGGCAAGAAAGGACAGCACATCAAACAGCTGAGCCGTTTTGCTGGAGCCTCAATTAAGGTTTGTTAAACATGGAGATAGATTAGAAGAATAGAATTATTATTTATTGTCCTACAATGGGGGAAATCAGGTGTCACAGCAGCAAGTTGAGGTAACTGGGAGCATGCCTATTCACATGAAGGTACCCCCCCAAAAAAATGTACAGCATAAGGAAAATAAAACTACAGTTGTTGAAAATAATATACTCTGATTAAAAGAAATATGCAGTTGAGTATGGTGATTAAACGAAAGAAAAATGTACAAGATGTACGTATATATATATATATATATATATATATATATATATATATATATATATATATATATATATATATATATATATAAATGCATTAAAAAGACTATTTACAAGAAGTGAAAAGAACCGTGCAAACAGAAATGTTATTTGAAATGAGAAAACCAAAAAAAAAAAAGCAGAGTTGTAGAAACTTATTGAATCTGTTGGGAGCATTGATGGTTAAGGAAGGATCTATGATGATGCTCTTTTGTGCTCCTAGGATGCAGCAGCCTGTCACTGAAGGAGCTCTCCAGTTCAGCAACAGCGTCATGTTTAAATTTCTATTTATCAGGGCAGAACAACATTAGGCTCTTCCTGAAATTAAAACTTTGACATATTTCAAGATAAAAATGTCAGATACAGTTTTCGACCAACAGAATGGAGACTTTCTGATCCTTTGTTTAGAATTTAAACTTCTCCAGCCAACACCTTGACAGCCAGTAATATATTCCTCTGTGGTTCCCCAGATCGCACCAGCTGAAACTCCAGACTCTAAAATGAGGATGGTGATTGTGACGGGACCCCCAGAAGCTCAGTTCAAGGTGAACATTAACTGCTGATTGACATGAATCCCATTCTACACAGGGTCATATTGCCGGCAGATTGTTGGAGTTGTCTGCTGCTGAGGATTATTGATCTCCGTTTCTTTCTCTTACCCATAGGCTCAGGGCCGAATCTATGGCAAACTGAAAGAAGAGAATTTTTTTGGGCCAAAAGAGGAAGTGAAACTGGAAACCCACATCAAGATGGCTGCTGCTGCTGCAGGAAGGGTCATAGGCAAAGGAGGAAAGACGGTAAGCAGCAGAAACTACATACTTCCAGGCCTCATCTGAGTTTCAGAGTGTTTGTTCTGAACATTCTAACAGACTGTTGCTCATTCCTAAAGTAACGAAGAGTTGTGTTTCCAGGTGAATGAGCTGCAGAACTTGACAGCAGCTGAGGTGGTGGTCCCAAGAGAGCAGACTCCTGATGAAAACGATCAGGTCATTGTCAAGATTAATGGACATTTCTACGCCAGTCAGGTACGCTCTGTGCTTTGATTACGATTAGAGTTGAGAACACCGTTTGTGTGCTGTAGGGTAGCTAACCTGCAGGGCAGTAGATCACATTTCACAGTCATGGTTCAAATGTTGTCAGCTTACAATAAACTTTAATGCATCTAAATGGTATTTTATATGATTGACCAATACAGCGCAGTCCATAATTGAGAAGTGGGAGGAAAATTATACATATTCAATATGTTTTATAAACAAAAGTCTTAAAAGAATGGTGTCAATTAGTATCTAGCTCCTTTTAATCTGATGTCTGTAAACCAAGTCCACCTGTGTGAGATTTGAGTTAAACATAGGTGAAAACAAAACAGCATTGCGGTTTTGCACTGAAGTCCAGCTTCCATTGTTGGGGTGGAGGTGGGGGGGTGGGACCTCCTGCATTTTAGTCAGAACTCTTTGCTTAGCACCACCTAGTGGGACTTGCTCTGTAACTTTGTGCCGTGCTGCGACTCCAAATGTTTCTTCAAATTTGATGTAGTATTTTTGAGGCGAGATAGTTTGGTAGGTTGGAAGACTATTGCTATACCCCCAGAGCAGAACTAAAAGTTTCTATTCAGTTGTTATGAGTTGATTTCACAGAAGAGATGACAGTAAAAAAAAAGTTTACAATAAATATGAATTCATATTAGTTAATATAAGCCTAAAAAAATGTAAATACAGTAAGAAAATTGTTGAAAGGTTATTATTTTTTATGTATTATTGTTTGCAGCATTTATTCAAGGAAATTCTTATCTGTTCATCAGCAATCAGCTACTAAGTCTGTTCTGGGATAGATTGGTAGTGGCTCCATCCTCCACTAGGGGGCTTTAGCGCTCTGTCCTCATTGCATCAAACTACTGCATGAGAGAAGTACAGAAAATCACTCTCGTTATTCTGTCTCCCCTATTTTTGAAGGTGTAACAACTGCGCGTTGTCTCCAGCTCAGAGGGAGCAACCAACCTTGATATTGTCATCTTTAGCCGACACAAATTCTAAATACTGCCTGTATTTCCAACTTGAAAACGCGCATCTCTCTCCTTCCTCCATTGTTTACGTTTGTGTATCCCTTTCCTTTCACTGCTTTTTGTTGGTCTATCAAATAAAATCCCAATGAAATATGTTGAAGTTTGGGGTTTTAAAATGACAAGGTGAAAAAAGTGTTTGCCAGCACCTTGCTAACGATTATTATCTGTTGCAAATAAATCTGGATTCCCCTCAGTTTTTTTTTTTTTGTCTGTTGTCCTCTGACTGTCTTCCAGCTGGCTCAAAGGAAGATCCGAGATATCCTGACGCAGGTCAAAATGTCCCAGAAAGGTGGGATGGGTATGGGCCCTGGCCCCCACCCTCAGGGCTTCACTGAGATGGGCAGCCCTACACAGGGACTGACTCAGGATCACCAGCCACGCAGGAAGTGAGGACCTCCTCACATGCTGTGGGGATCCCACCCCACCTGACGGACACGTGCAGACGGAGAGACGGACGGATACAGAAGAGTAAAACACGGACCCAGCAATAGACAGGGAGAGATATTAAGAAGGGTAGAAGTATGCCTGACAGCCACTGAGAAACATCCTTAGTGAGAAAAATCTAAAATTAATTCAGTCAAAAGATGAAATGATTTGGATAAAGAGAAACTTGAAAACAAAAGACCCAGTGCCAGGCCAGAAGAGAGACTGAGTGTGGATGAGGGGATGAAGAAAAGGAGGGATGGAGAGGATGAGTGAGGGCATCCTTCTGTGTGGCTGCAGAAAGATCTGTGCTCGCTGCAGTTTTTCACACGCTTTGGGTAGGTTTCATTGCCAGGCAAATGCTATTCTCCATGAACTGATGGAGAGTTGCCGTGGTTACTGAATCCTGTCTGAGCTCATGCAGGGAGGAAAGTCTTAGCTATACTAACCTGTGTGCAGACACACTGGAAGCAGCCAGTCAGGGATGCTTTATTCCTCCTCTACAGACCTCTCCAACCATCTGCAGTCAGTCTTATATTTTAAGGGCGTTTTTTAACATAGAGATATATGTATAGAAATGTTTTATTCAGAGCTATTATGATAAGAATGCAGTGAGGCAGAGCTGGGAGAGAGAGCTGGGAAGCTTGCTGCAGAGGCACAGGGGGAGAGCTCTGGGGTCACCTATCTTGTACCTCCAGGCCAGTGAGGTTTTTGAGGAGGGGGCCGTAGATGCTAACACTGCTCTTTAAACAGCTCTCTGAAAAGCAGCGAGAGCTGAAGAAAAAAAATGAAGAAAATATGAGGTTGTAAATATCTAATCTTCATGTTATTGTTAAAAATGCTGTGTCTGACCACATTTTTTAAGAAAAAAAGGAGGGGTTGTCTTTATATTTCCCCCTCCCCTGTTTATGATGTGTAGCATACCGTAGCCTACAGTAAGACGAGGGGTGAGGGGGCACCTGGGACCCTCTTCCATGCTTCGCTGGTGGAAGGACACAGCAAGAGACAGTAAGGAGGCGGAAGTCGCAGCTGGTCCTGCAGTTCTAATGCAGCGCCTCAGCTCACATGGTGATATAAAGAAACCAGGTTTACAGCGTCCAGCAGCCGTGCTCGCTGGCGGCGACCCGCACCTTCAACGGCATATTTTATATATATTATATATATATGATATGTGAGTTAGCCCGGCCCCCATCTGAATGTACCATGAAGCTTATGAATCAGGTGTGAGATTTTGCTGCATTGAAAGTCCTGCAATGAGAGACAGACAAGGAGTGTCTGAGACCTTCTGCTCGTTGCATTCTTCCAGTGCTGGGCAGCCGGTCTGAAACAGGCTGGCTCTCCGCTCAGGGCTTAGGACCATCCCTGCATGAAGTGCTCTCCGTTTCTGCATGTACAAACTGGTTCCACAGTTTATAGAGAACACAGGAACGCGAGACTCGCCCTGACAGCACAGGAAGCAATAAGCAAAGTCTTCCAAAGCTCCCCACCTTGACCTCGGTAGATGAAATCTGACTTGAGTGGAAGTAGCTTCCTGGGTTTCTCTCCCCAATCTGTCAAAGGCCTGTGGGCGGAGCCTCCAGTTCCTGCCTGTGTATGATAATGAGGGGCAGGAGTATGGATGCTTTTACCAAGATTAGAACAGATCAGAGAAGAAATGAAAAAGAAAAAACTACCTCAGGGTAAAATTACCTCAGTATTCCTAACTTTTTTTCGCTTGCTGGTGTTTTATATAAATAGAAAAAAAGAGCTAATAGTCCTGAATATTTTTTATTTTTTTAAGAAAAAAGTTTTTTTTTTTTTTTAAGTATTGTCTTGTTGCTTTGGTTATTTTTTTTTTTGTTTGTTTGTTTGTTTTTTTTTTTTTTTTTTTTTTTTTTTTTTTTTTTTTTTTTTTTTTTTTTATGGGGATGGATGGGTCAGTGAGTTCAGGATGACAAGGAGGCTATTTTCTCTTTAAGCAGAGAGCGAGATAAAATGCTGGTACAGTACTGAACACTGAGCTAGTTTGCCTTTTTTGGTGGGAAAACATGCCATCCGTGTACCTGAAGTGTGACTGGAGCAGCCACTGCCTGAAGTGGGAAAACTGGCCAATGGGGAGCAGTGTTACCTCAAGGGGAGGGTCCTAACAGGCTCAAGGATGACCAAACACACCACTCTGAGGGTCTTTAGTTGACCATTATGAATGGATTTCTTCTTCCAGACAGACAGCCTCCACCTCTGACCAGTTGAGTCGCTGCCTCTAGTCTCTGTCAGTGTGCCTGCCTTGAACCCTGAAGGACCCTCCTCTGGTGCCTTATTGACATCATCAGGAAGCGCTGAACAGGAGCTGTGTTTTCTCCCTCAGCAGTTTAGGAACTTCATTTTACGATCAGTTGTATAATTGTGGTCCAGATAGAGCCTGACTGTACATGCTTACACTGCAGGCAGCTCTGATGTCTCTAAATGTGAATATTTATTACCTGTGCACTGACCATGATGCTCCCTGTTGGCTACATGGGTGTGTATGTGAATGCAGGCATGTGCAAGTTTGTGTTCAAAGTTTTAATTTTTTTTTTTTTTTTTGGTCAGGGAATGTGGTTGGGTTAAAAAAAAGCTGAAAATGTAGGACGAGACCCTATGGCTCCTCCACCTGTGTGCAAAACCCATCAAGGATGGAGAGAATTAAAAACTTTCTGGGAGCAAAACAGCAGCCATACTGCTGCAAAATAGCTTCAAACCTGTTCAGTGATCGATATTCTTTTGTATTTTTTGAGAAAAATTCAGAAAAAAACAGGAAAAGCAGCAGAGAAAAGAAAGATAACGCTAGTCATTGTAGGACACTGCCAAACCTAAAACTCCTTTCACGTCCTCGCAGTACTCAACGACGCGGATTGAATCTTCATCAGCTGTGCCGCAAGCTAAGCATTGAACAGGGAAAAGCCTATTCTATCATGTCTATGCTTCCATTTTTAACCAGAGGCCCGAACTTCACAGCTCAGCTGTTGCCCTGTGTTGTTTCCACCTCTTTCCAAACCATAGATCTCTGTTCACAACCGCCAAGACACATTAGTTAGGATTTATGATTCAGTCTGCAAGGTTTTTGATTGGTTAGATTTGATGTATTTTGTTTTTCTTTTGTTTTTCTTTAGACAATACAGCAAGCTTTATTTGGACATAACATCTGGGGACGTAGTGTTGCACTTATTGATGAAATATGCTGACAACAACAAAACTAACAAAAACGACTGAGAACACCCATCCCACAGCAAAAGGAAAAAGTTGAAGTGCAAAGGAGAATAGAGCTGGAATGATAGGAGGAGAGGAGGAAGCAGGGATGGGAAGTAGAAAGAAAACACCATCCTTCATCCGGATACCCCTCCCCCTTACTTCCACTGAGCACCTTCAGTTCTTCTCCTTTCTTTTGGATTCTTGGAAAGAAAATATTTGATTTCCTCGAGTTAATAAATAATATTTTATTTTTGGAGCGGGCAGGAATGTCAGGGTCCCCTGCCCTATCTTGCGCTGGTCTCCATTGTGTTCGTTTTGCTCACTTCTGTTGAAGACCTGTTGATTTTCCTATTTAGCCCACTTTAAAAAAAAATCAATGTTTAAACTTTCTTTGGTTGGAAAATCTGAAAATAGTTTAACTTCTATGTGAATACACACATCTATTAACAAAATGGCTACTAAATATGAGTACTAACAAGTAGGTGAGTACAGGACATTAACTATGCCAAACCCACAGAAGGGGCTCAGTCCAGAATACAAACTGAGAATGTCTGCAGATAATCTCCAAGATATTCCTGAAGGAAAGGTTATGTCTATGAAACGGCAGTCTCATCTTGGAACTGAACTCCTCTTCTTTGTCTTTCGTTTTTTATTATGTACATGAGAGAAAACTCCTGTTAGGATCAAACTGAAACACAGGCACACATTGTGCTCCCTACAACTCCTGCTCTGTAGGTCAGAATGTAGTGAGGAAGATCTTCTAATTTGCTCTCAGCCATTTAATACCTAGTCTTGGATCATTTCTGGGCTAAATCCAGGTCGAATGATCTATTGTTATATAAGATTGACAGAGTTTTAGTAGTGTGATGCCACCTTTGGGAATACTTCAATATTAATTTCAAATGCTAACATTAAATATGTATTAAACTCTTTTCAATACTGTTTGAATCTTCATTTTAGTTTATTGTGCATGTTTTGCCCCCTTTCCATTCTTAAGTACTTTATATTACTGCTGATCATCTCTGTAGCATAAAGCTGAACTTACATTTTAATGTTGTGCTCTAAAATATTCAATCTGCTGATTTATGCAAGTCTAATAAGAGAAAACAACAGAAGTCACATTTTCATTGTTGTCTTCATTGTACAACGTTTGAAGCCATGTTTATTTGGGAAATCCTAAATCGTCTTCGTCGACTAGATGCCAACACTCACTGATATGTCTTTTGACTGTAATGGGATCGACTTACCAGAAATCCCATATAAGAGCAATTCCACTCCAGATGTTGGTGGTTATCAGCAACTTTTTAAGATATTACCAACAACTGAAGAAGAAAAAAGAAAATCCTCTGTATTGACACTGTTGGATTATTTGGCAGAAGCAGGGTAGCCATGGGTCCCAGTAAATTTAACAGACGTCCCTAGAAACTGGGATTCTAATTCTTAATATCCCCAAACTTAAAATCTAATAGGGTTGCCTTGCATCTAAAATGTAATGATAGCTGCACTCAAAAACAAAATGAAAACCAGTTTATTTATTATTGTGCTTCATTAGATCATTCATTCATACAGTAAAATGCAGTGAACCTATTGCTGCAGTGTTTATACAAAATCCAGTGAAACTATTTACTTGTATTGCTGACGGTGGTTAGCCTGATTCCTGAGCATATTAATTAGCAGATCCAACTGGTTTTCTAAGTACTGGTCGTGGCTAGTTTAGTCCCAAATATTAACCACCAGCAGTTTTTCCTGGTTCACTGTCATCTGCTCCATCACAGTCCGTTCTAACTCACCATTTTTTTTGCCGACTACCATGGTGCTAGTTTATGCCTCGGGAGTTGTGCTCAAAACTGCAGACGTTTGGCACAACTTGCCTCCCTTCACATCACAGCATGCTTTGCAACATGGAGCCTCTGACACAGACAGCAGTAACTCAGGTGGAAGGCGAGGTTGCGGTTGGTGGAGGTTACCTGTATGCAAGCCAGTCTAAAAGTTAGCTCCCCTTATGCCTAGTTGACCGTCAGAAACAACAAAGCATGCAGGATGCATCCAATACCATGGATTTATCCTGGCAGAGCTTACAGGCTCATCTCCAACTAACTCTCTGGTTTAGAGATATTATTTGTCTGGTGTTTTATGACTACAGCACCTCAGCTGCATCAGAGCTCCTGAACACAAAGCTACTTCCTGCTGTGCTTGAACATGGAAACCAAGTCCAAGGAGTCGGCTAATACATTTTAAAACACTGAACACTCTTCAGGGAGTGATTCTGTACAATTACTTATTGTTGTAAAAATCCATCCTATACCCAGATAACCGTAACAGAGCAATGACAGCACACTGATACAAACATTAAGTTAGTGACATGGTCAGCATTAATGTAAAGTACATAATTGGCAAAATAGAAAACAAAACAACAAAAGAAAAAAATCAAAAAACAAAAATGGATAAAAAAAAAACTTGTTCCTTTTAAGTGTAGAACCTTGGAAAGTCAGACTTGGAAACTTCTTGTTTGTTGTAGTGTGTTAAAGCTGCACTTCAAAGAACTAAGGTGCAGCATGAACGTCTGCCCTGACAAAATTCAGAAGAACTGACCAAACTCCAATGTGGCGTAATGTCTCCGACATCAATCCCTCAGCTGAAACGGGGCTCAGAGTTGCAAAATAACAAACACAACACAGCAGAGGGACATAGTTACCTGGAAATAACGAAACGTGATCCTCTTAACACATAACCAGCAATGCTACCTCAAAAAAAAAAAAAAAAAAAAGAAAAAGAAAAAAAAAAAAAGGTCAAACAGCTGGAAGATTGTCCGTTTTCTGTGGGTTAAATTAGACAGGAGCGAGTATTCAGACAGCTGGACACATGCAAACAGAAAGGAGGACACTATTTTATAGCACAATTACGTTTTTCACTCTTTAATTTTTCAGTTTTTGACATTGTACTTCTCCAGGTAGAGTTAAAACTGAAAAAAGAGTAAATTAAAAGGAAAAAGAAAGTCCAGAATGCACACATTCTGGTGCAGGGTAGTGCGTGCCAGGGGCGGGCGCAGTGAGGCTTTGGAGAACCTAACTGGACTGATATTGAGCAATCACAGCTAAGTGTTGATTGCTCTTGTTTGGATTTCATAGGCTGACTGCTTGCTAATTTAGCCTAAAATGAATTAGAAATGAGAACTGCTAAAATTAGCCCCAGTTTTCCTCCAGCCCTCCCCCCCACTCCACATGCCCCCTCTCTGTGATTCATCTCCGGAATGAAACCGGAAACTATGTAATTAATTTGTTAATCTACCTCTTAGGAAAAAAATAGGTATGTTCTGTTGAAAAAAAAAAAAAAAGATTTCAAAATAACACCCCTTAAAAGAAATGAAGACAAATTTTTCAAAAGAAATATAGATGAATGAATAACATGGTAGTGGCATCTCCATATACTGTAGTGGATAGTCTATTAAAGGAAAAGGAACTTATACTTCTTCCAAAGATAACTTTATTTACATTCTCCGTTTTTAGTTGATTTGGAAGGAAATATATGATGGGATATCAGACAAAAACAACTTATTTCTCATCATTACAAACCCACATATATTAGATTTCTTTATTCAGTTTGCATCTATTTTTTTTATTTCAATGGACTTTCTTGTAACTTGAAACTGTTCTTCATGTTTTGTTTCATTTTGGTTGACTCCTATTTTTCTCTCCTTTTTCTGACATCAGATTGTAACTCTTATGTTTGGGTGCATTTAGTGTTTCCTTTCTCTCTGTGAAAAGTTTCAGCGCCCTGCAAGGACCTTTTTCACACCAACTATGATGTATTTTAATTTTTAATGATTAATTTCAAATAAGCAAAAGGACCTGTTTTCTAAGCTGACTGTGTTGATGCTAGTGAAAAGAGGGTGATTCTGTTTCACTATTGATTTGTGTTGGTTTCATCTGCACTCATCAAAATTAGATTTGACCTCTAAAACGAAATGAAATTATTTGATTCGCTGCAATCACAGTCATGAATATACACTTTTATCATAAGATTTTTTTGGTCTTCACAGTATATGGACTTTCACCTTCTGCCTGAATGATTTCTTTATTCCTCATCAACACTTGTTTTAATTCCTTGTAAACAAACAGAGCATAGATATGAATGTGTTATTAAAAGATGAGATAATGGATCTTGTTTGCTTTGTGTGTGTTTTTGTTTGCACAGCAGTAAATTCATATGTAGAAAGTAGCTTTGGTTTGGGACAGTCTTCTGTGTTAAATTATAAGGCACACATTATAGTATTATAAGGACCTTTGATACACAGAAGAGATTCTGGTCTACATGGTAACCATAAGAAGCCTAAAAGCATTAACCCTCCACCACTGTGCTTGGCAACTAGAAACACTTTTTGGTTAATTTGCTCCATATGTACTATTGTACATTACATTCAGATGCCTTACTTTGGTCTTGTGTGTCTTCTGTCATCAAGTCATACTTCCTCAGTCTTTGCTTGATTGTTTAACATGTTAGTTGAAACACACAAATGTAGCTCTTGGTGTTTTGGTCTCTATATTTTTGACCTTGTTGGACCACTTTTTACTCTTTTTCCAACAAACATACATATTTTTTGAACTTTTGATGCAAAATGGGATATCTGAACAAAAATCAGCCATACATAGGAAAGACAAGCAAGTTCCATACACAGGGGCTAAAAAAAACTAGCAAAAGATGAAAAAAAGAATTTGATGCCTGTGTTATTGCAGAAGTCCCCAACCCTGGTCCTCGGGGCCCACAGTCTAGTGTGTTTTAGGTGTTTCACTGCTGCTGCATACCTGGATTAAATGAATGGGTGATTAACTTGCTTCTGTGGCAGTTGGAAGCATACAAAGGAGGTAACACAATCATTTGAATCAGCTGTGCTGGAGTGGGGAAACATCTACAACATACAGGACAGTGGGCCCTGAGGACCAGGGTTGAGGGAAACTGTGTTATTGAATACAAGGGTTTTGCAATTCACACATTATAGTCCTAATTATTGTTCATGGTAAAAATGGTAAATGGCCTGTACTTCTACAGCGCTTTATCAAGTCCAGAGGTCCCAAAAGCAGTTTACACTACAGTCAGTCACTCACCCATTCATACATACACTCACACTTCGATGGTGGCAAGCTACTGGATTGTAACCACAACTGCCCTGGGCCAGTCTGACAGAGGCAAGGCTGCCAGGCTTTATATGTGAGAAGGAGAATCTTAAATTCTATTCTGGATTTAACAATGAGCCAATGAAGGGAAGCTAAAATAAGAGAAATATGATCTCTTTAATTTTCATCAGAACTCCTGCTGCAGAGTTTTTTTTTTTTTTTTTTTTTTTTTTTTGTCACTTTCTTCAAATTCAAAAGTTTACATACATTTGGTCAGTATCAGGGATGATTGTCATTTAAACTGGATGACTTGGGTCAGACCTGTTGGGTTTCCTTTCACAAGCTTCTCACAATAGTTTGCTGGAGTTCTGGCCAATGCAACCCAGTGATGCCACAAGAATGAGATAAAACAGTGTCTTACAGCATGACTATCAGTAGACATAATATTTTAACTGGTGAATATAGATACAGAACTGTTTAGTTTTGGAGATTAACCCAGTTTTACCCATATTAAAATTAAAATTGCTATTGTTTTTATTTCTAAATTTGATTTTAAAGTACAGAGTGGTTTCCTCAAATCTTCCCCTTTTTTCTCTTAAACAAGCATCAGAACCACAGATCTAACGCATATAAACAAGGATGATGTTCTTGGTTTCTTTTAGTACATTTTCCAAGAAAGCATTTCTAAGAAAACTTGAGTGTCAGTTTGAACAAGACTGTGCTAAGGGAAGAAAGATTGCCCTCTACTGGTTGTTACTGGTAGCTGCAACATACGTTGTTCAAAACTTTGGACACGTCTTCTCATTCAAAATTAATATGTTGATAGGTGTGCAGGTATATATTTGCAAACATTTTCATAAATATACACATGTTAAAACTGTTGTTCTTAAACTATTAAGAGGATATAGTTTCTGCAAAACTATAGATGTCTTTTTTGGGAGAGTCAATAGGATATCTCCTGTCACACAGTGACTCGATGCAATCTGCTGGGTTTCCTTAGACAAAACCCTTTTAACCAATTTGAATCATAAACTGAACTTAACTGCATCATTTGATAACTAGGATCGATCTGAATGTATGTATGATTGTACTGAACTGACTTTTGTTTGTAAAGTGCCTTGAGATGACGTGTTGTGAATTGGCACTATATAAATAAACTGAATTGAATTGAATTACACATATCACTTATTTTTCTAGATTTCCAACCCAAAATAGTAAGTCAACAAGCCATCCACAGTGAACCACTGGCAAAACAACTGTGTTTATGTATGCAAGGAGAGAACTTCTCTGTTCTGAAATCAGTGTTACAATTTGTCTGTCACTAGCCATGTCATAGGGAGTGTATATTGCTATTATGGACTTATGTAATGTTTTCCCTTCATTTGTGGCCCTTATGGTTGCCATCCCAGAAGGTCACTTCCAGGAAAGATCTCCACCAGAGAAGCTCTTACGTTCTTCTGCTCACACTGTCAGATACTGTAATTGATTCAATTTGATACTGATATGTACATAATCTTCCCCAGCTGGGCATGCAGCTAAGGATCAGGCATGGTCCACTGTATGTAGGAGGCATCTGATATGCCAATGAAGGGAAGCTAAGCACTGTCCTAAATGTTGATATGTAGGAGTCATCTGCTCTTTACCTGTGCCGGTTGGGGGCTGAGGTTTAAACATACTCAGTCAGAACTTCATACAACTCCTTTGGCATGTTTTTTGATTTTCTCCTGGAAAATTCAGCTTCTACCAGCCAGGAGATGTGTCTGCCATGATGGAGCTGTGTCAGCCTGATCAGACAATCAGAATTTTAGAAAACTGAGACCATAAAACAGTAATGCATAAGTTGCCCTGCCTCTCTTTGGTATCTGTGCTTTCTAAGCATGCCAATAGAATAGAATAGAAATAGCCTGTATTGTTTCACAGAGAGGAAATTCAGGTGTAACAGCAGCATATAATAATAATAATAATAATAATAATAATAATAATAATAATAATAATAATAATCATAATAATCATAATAATGTACTCTGCAAAATTATAACATAAAAAATACAGTGCAATCATTAGGAATAGAAATATTGTACTCCTATCCAAGGGATGTGCAGCTGAGTAGGATGACTTTTTTAAATGTACATAATGTGCTTGTGTATTGAACTTTAAAAAGACAAACTTATTTACAATACAGTATATCAGTGCAATGCAGAAAAACTGATGTGCAATAACAGCAAAATGTTATTTAAAAATGAGTAAAAACAGAATAGATAACTGCAAATGCCAGGAGGGTTGTAAACACAGATTTTGTTGGGAGCAGTGATGGTTATAGAATCTTACAGCTGTTGGGGGAAAGGATCTCCTATAACGCCCCTTTGTGCACCTCGAATTCAACAGAAGATGGCTGATGCCCCTACAGAGTCAAAGAAGGTCTTTAGGAGCAGCCCCTACACTCCAAAAGACCTCAAACTCCTCAGCAGGTAGAGTCTGCTCTGACCCTTCTTGTAAAGCGCATCAGTGTTATGAGTCCAGTCCAGTTTATTGTTCAGGTGAAGATCCAGGTACTTAAAAGAGTCCACGATCTCAATGTTCACTCCCTGGATGTTCACCGGTGTCAGTGAGGTGGGTCTCTGCCTGCAGAAGTCCACTACATGCTCCTTGGTTTTAACACTGTTGATCAGATCTTTGTGTGATCTTTAGCTACATAACAGTACAAAGGCAGCATTTTTGTAGGTTATCAATTACCTCTTGCTGACAGTTGACCAGGGCAGGATTGTTGTCCTGGTCCTTAAACTGACCGCTGATTTTGATGCTTTGGATGATGGGATCCTGTTGTCCCTTTTACAGCAAGGTATATGCAGACATAGGCCTTTGATGGATAGAATATATTCAACTTAGAGTTCCACACTTCTGGTGTTGCTCAAACTTCGATTTTGGCTTTTACTCTTTTAAGCATATTTAGTGCCACTTAGGTTAATTGACAAAATAAAAAGACAAATGTAGCTTTTCACTGCTAAATCGATTTCATGATTGTGATGACTTGAGAGCCCTAAGTTTGACTCGTTTGTTTTTCCCTTCCTTTGGTGATTGGGTTGGCTTGTTACTGATCCAGTTGCACCTGAGAGGTATGTGTGATTGGTATAAAGGTAGCTCCTACAGAGTGCTTGATCTCTATTTCCTTTCTGTCACTCCTCCTGTTGCTTTATTTCAGCTTCACACAAACTAACATTTGATCTCAACGTTTCTGATTCAAGTTACTGTTCTTTAGTCCTTTCCTCATGCTATAAAGTTTGTTGATGCTGCAATATCAACAACTCTTTCTGCTGTTTAAAGGTTAAAGCAGGAGAAACCATCTTTGTTTTTTGCTCAGAAAACTCTGGGTCTGCAGCTAATATTTTCCTGCTGCCACCTCCCACAACAGATCCTTCTCAACTAACTTTTCCCTCATATTGAAAAAACAAGAAACACCAAAATGCTCTGCTACTTCCAGTAGCTGCTCCTCTTTCAAAACTTGTTGGTTTTGCTCATTTGGAGTTCTGAAAAACTCATCAGCAGAAGCCATAACACCCCCTCCCTCTCCCACCACACAAAATATATTGCTTACTGTCTGTGAGTGGACCACAGGAAATGACTGGAAAAAGAAAACAGTTATTGATACAGTTTTCAGAGAGACAAAATCTGAAGCCCTGGCAGAAAACACTAGGCAAAACCAGCTACTAGTGAGAAACACCTAAATAGTAGGGCTCATTCTCCTCTAACTGGGTACTAACCAAAAAACTCTTATGACACAGACTCAACCCTAGTTTTCATGCATTTTGATGGTGGATGTTTTAAACACACAGTCCTTTAACTCTGATAAGCAACCAGCTAGCTGGCGACTTACCTTAAAAGTTACCATCTGTACCCGAGACAGATGGTGGTTAGAGTTGCTCTAACCACCATCCTCCACAAACATAACAAACTAAAATAAAAAAATCAAACATGTTGAACTTCCCTGAACATGTTTCTGAAACCTGCCAGGAGAATTGCCCCACCAAACAAACAGTGAAACTCACTAGATCCAAAACCATATAACTAAGCCTAGCATATGTGGACAATATACAAAATTCTTCCTAAAAAGCCAAGATGCTGTGAAGTCTCTTTTAACTTGCTACTGACAAACTTGTATTTGTATAGCTACCTTTGGTTTAACATTTATATTTGACCAATGTGAGAACAAACACGAGAGGACTTAGAAAGCATAATTTCTTTCCAAAAGAATTCATAACTATGAACAAGCCTTCATTTGTTTCCAACTTGGCTCATAGTTGGCAACAAAAGAGGAGACTCCACAGATAAAGCTTAGCTTGCTCAGTTTTATTTATCTAAAAAAACTGTTCACTGTGAAAGGAAAAGATGGTTATCTCAATAACAGAAAAAAACATTCTGCCTTCCATTAGCATGTGTGTGAAATGTGTGTGAATTACTGAATGTAGTGTAAAGTGCTTTGGAGTCCTCTGGACTGAAAGTGCTATACATGTACAGCCCATTTGCTATTTACAATTTACCAAGGTCATCTGAGAGGTCCATTGACTAGAGAAAGAGAGAATTGCTCAGGGTGGCATTCATTCAACAAGTGCTACTGCCAAAAGGCAGATTGTCCAGTGGTATTGGAATGTGGTGGTCAGGAGACATTTACAGATCGATATAAACAACTACTCAGCTGTTAAATTGACCTTCATGTATGGACGACTGTGGCTCAATGCAGAGAAGTTGTCTTGCAATCTAAAAATTATGGATTTGATTCCAGCTTCTTCCTGCCACTCGCTGATGTGCCCCTGGCCAAGGTACATAACCTCAAGTAAACCAGTCTGCATTTCTGTGTATGAATGTATGCAAGTTTGTGAATGCAGTTGGGTAAATGTAGCTACAGTTTAAAGCGCTTTGAGTGGTCAGAATGACTTGAAAAATGCTACATAAATTCAGTTTATTTACCATTTAAAACATATCAGTAGTGGGCCCTTGAGGAAGTTAAAAGCACTTTCTGACAGTTCTGTTAATATAAAGGATTTTGAAAACATATCAAGAGGTACTTAAATGGTGCAACACTGGCATCTAGTGGTGAATTAATTAAATTGCTAGGCACATGAGCTGAACTGCTATCCAGCACCCAAAACAATGAATTATGTTTCTCAAAAGAAAAAGAAAAAAAATGAAAATTTTAATTTATGCCTAAATTACTTATATCTATAAATATACAGTAAGTTTAATAATCAAACACAACCATAACGTGTCACAAGCCAGTGATTCCTTGTGCCAGTCCCAAGTCCAAATAAATGAGGAGGCTTGTGTCAGGAAGATCATCCGACATAAAACCTAAGCCAAATCAAATATGCAAATCACAAACATGGACTCCATTACTGTTTACCTACACGGTGCTGGTTCAAATTTGACAACTGTTGGTTGATGGGAGAAGGGAGGAAGGCAGAGAGAGAAGAGGAAAGGCAAGAGTGCAGAACTGTAGGTTTTTTGAATGTTAGAAATTTGACAGGTACAGTTAGAGAGTTGGTGGACATGATGCAGAGAAGGAGGGTCGATAAAATATATGTTTTCAGGAGACCAGGTGGAAAGGTTGCAAGGCAAGAGGTTTAGGAGCAGGGTTCAAGTTGTTTTACCATGGTGTAGATGGAAAGAGAAATGAAGAAGAAGTTATCCTGAAGGAGAAATTTGTTAGGAATGTTCTGGAAGTAAAAAGTGTGTCAGATAGGCTGATGAGTCTGAAGCTTGAAATCAAAAGTATGATGATCAGTGTTTTTAGTGGTTTTCCCCCACAAGTAGGATGTGAGTTAGAGGAGAAACAGAATATCTGGAGTGAGCTAGATGATGTGATGCAGAGTATCCCGAGTTGAGAGCGTGATGATTGGTGCATCGAACCTAGTGTTTTTTCATGATTTTAATCTTTTATTGTTTAAACCTAAATAATGAAACGGAACCACATTTAGGTTCATGCAATACTCATAATACTCATGATGGAAAAAAAATAAAATAAAATGAAAAACAAAGAAATTTCTCCTAATGAACTGTCACCCTGCATCACATACAAGTTGCACATTTACAGAACGGAAATGCTTTCATAAAGATTAATTTATTTCCAGACAGTGCACTTTTAGCAATATCGTTGCAGTCAACAGCTCAGCATCACATTAGGAGATCAGCTCATGGGTGAGAATTGCAACTTATTTTCTGCCGTTAAGAGAGCCCCGCTCTCTGCTCGTTACCGAGCAGAGAGCGGGGCTTTTCACTCAAACAGCAAGCAGACATGCTCAATATCCATTCAGTCTGATCTGTTCTAACTAGACAGAGAGTCACTACCTTCTTGTATGAGTCTGATCACAAAGTTTCTCACAGGGAGTCTGGGAACCAACGTTTCTGGCTCAGCATTAGGATGTTGACAAAGACCTTCGAAACCCTGAAAATGGAGGATTGCTCCATTCTTATCTAAACCCCTCCTAAGTTCCAGCAGGGTGAAAATACAACAAGCCTTGCATGACTGTATCTGTTGCTGTGAAAGGAAGTGAATATCTTTCCCAGGCTATACAAACGAATAAAGTAAGTTATTTTCTAAAATTCCACTAACAGCAACACGCATCCAAAAATGATGGGAAAACATCAGTCGGATATAAATTGCTCATTTACTCATTTTTTTTGTCACATGTAGATGTAAATGTGCATCGGTGTGTGCGCTAATGAGACATGCTAATGCACATGAAATGCATTCTAATAGGGGTGCTTTGATTCTCAATGAAAAAGGAAACGGAGTCAGATCAGCAGGTTAACTCCAAAAAGGTCAGGTTTGATGATTCTTTAGGTGGACAAGGTGTAAGCAATCATACATGTACATAAATAGCTGCTCAAAGGTGCGCATAATTGTAGAATGATAGCAGCTACTGGGAGACATCACCAATGGAAAGATTCAGAGGGAGTGTGTATTCAGAGATCATACTGACCTGCTTGAACATGATGATTAGTGTCATATTAGCTGCTTCAGATTCCCCAGAGTGATCACCTGAGCTCTGTGCAGAACTGGCCCCAGCATTACAGATGGGAACAAGAAGTAACAGTGACTTTCCAGTGGTGGTTTAAGTTCTCACTATGCTGGAATTCCTTGCAAACAGTATTTCAGCGGGAAGTGGCTGGTAGATCAGGAATGCCACAGTCATCCCTCAGGCAAGTCATGCCAGCTGTATGTTGCTCAGATACCTAAGGTTCCCCTACACTGTGGCTGAGCAGGCAGAAAATAAGTTGCAATTCTCACCCATGAGCTGATCTCCTAATGTGATGCTGAGCTGTTGACTGCACCGATATTGCTAAAAGTGCACTGTCTGGAAATAAATGAGTCTTTATGAAAGCATTTCCGTTCTGTAAATGTGCAACTTGTATGTGATGCCCAAATGTGCCTAACAAATAGTAACATGTTGGCCTGGTACAGCATATGATTCCTTCATACTGTGGAAAGCTTGATTTCCCCACTCACTCCAAAGGACTCTCTGGCACTCTTTGTTTTTAAATCCCGGCTGAAAGCTCATCTGTTCAAACAAACATTTTCACTCTGATTGATCAACATGTCCCATCTTCTTTAAATTTTCTTTTTCGTGTTTTATTTTAAATATGTTGCTCTTCATTTTCTTAATGTTATTGCTTTTATTTTTTGTAAAGGTGACCTTGTGCGCTCTGAAAGGCTCGTTGGAAACAGACTCAAGCAGAGGCCGTTGCTATGGTTATTGAGACAGTGGGAGATTTCTGGGTATTTATACTAATTTGCATATGCATTTGGAGTAGAGAAATATCAAACAAGCCACTGTGCCCAATTCACTGCAAATCCGGATTTACAAAGGCAACATGTGCAGTGATATATCTATATGGGGTGACACCCCATATGTCTATGCATGGTTTTATACATCTGAATTTCTTTGTGCGTTGCAAGTTTCAGAATATCTCTTTACCGCAAACTTTCTGTTTGAAAGTTGTGCACTCTTTCATGCATTAGGCCCCTGGAGAGGCAGAGAACATACTACATACTAGAGGTTAGAGTGGTGCAGGTAATCTATGAGAGCTATGAGACAGCAGTGAGGTGTGCTGTAGGAGTGACAGAGGAGTTCAAGGTGGAGGTGGGACTGCATCAAGGATCAGTTTTAAGCCCATTCTTGCTTGCTTTGGTGTTGGACAGGCTAACAAGTGAGGTTAGACAGGAGTCTTGATGGACTATGATGTTTGCAGATGACATTGTTATCTGCAGTGAGAGAAGGGCGCACATAGAGGAACAGCTAGAGAGGTGGAAGTATGTACTGAAAGAGAGAGGGATGAAGATAAGTCGCAGCAAGACAGAATATGTGCATAAATGACAGTGGAACAAGTGGAACAGTGACATTACAGGGAGTAGAAGTAAAGAAGGTAGAGGACTTTAAGTATTTAGGGTCAACGGTCCAGAGCAATGGAGAGTGTGGAAAAGTGGTGAAGAGCAGGCAGGGTGGGATAGGTGGAGAAATGTGTAATGTGTGATAAAAGGGAATCAGCAAGAATGAAAAGAAAGGTGTAAAAGAC
Organism: Anableps anableps; assembly: GCA_014839685.1. Classification (NCBI taxonomy): domain Eukaryota; kingdom Metazoa; phylum Chordata; class Actinopteri; order Cyprinodontiformes; family Anablepidae; genus Anableps; species Anableps anableps. The sequence goes on from CM026083.1 coordinate 2,548,633, forward strand.
AGTAGTGAGACCAGCGATATTGTATGGTTTAAAGATGGTGCCAGTTAGGTAAAAACAGGAGGCAGAACTAGAGGTTTCAGAGCTCAAGATGCTGAGGTTCTCTTTGGGAGTGACGAGAATGGATAGGATCAGGAATGAGTACTCTAGAGGGACAGCTCATGTTAGATCTTTTGGAGATAAAGTCAGAGGGGCCAGACTGAAGTTTGGACATGCTCAGAGGAGAGACAATGATTATATCGGTAGAAGGATGCTGAGAGTGGAGCCACAGGGAAGGAGGCCGAGAGGAAGACCAAAAAGGAAATTGATGGATGTGGTGAACATGAAGTTAGTTGGTGTGAGGGTAAAGGATGCAGAGGGTAAGACTAAATGGAGCCAGATGATTTTCTGTGGTGACCCCTGAAGGGAAAAGCTGAAATAAAAGAGGATGTTTAATAATCAACCAAAAATAACTGAACAAATTTATTGAGTGTACATCCAGCTGTGTGGATAAATATTGCTTATTTGCAGATATTTTAAAATATAACTTGAACCTAAGCATAAAGAAACCTGTATAACTTTTAAAACCCAACATTTTGCCTTTCTGCTTCTGCTACAGTTGTGACTCTCATGAGGTTATAACCATACAGCTTTTAATTTTCAGTGAAACATTCTTTATTGGGTGAAAAGACTGAAAAAAACTAATCTTACTAAAAAAAGAAAAGTAATAGACAAACAAGAAAAGCACAGCAAAACCCTAAAACATGGAACATTATGAGATAATATACGCAAAAGCAGTGTATTCCAAAATCACCCAGAATTTCTATAGCCCTCACTTTGAAGGGTTTCCCTCTTTCCCATGTCTGTATTTTTGGGCTATGCAGGAGAACATTTCTGTTGCAAGTTTGATTTTCTCAAGTCCTCATGATTAAAGTCTCTGTGGTCCTCGGCTCTGGAACTCCCTTCCTCCTGTCATTAGGAACAGAGTTTCCCCTCTTTTAAACCACAGCTGAAAACACACCTATTCAAACTGGCATATTCACTTTAACACTGATTAACTGTTGTCATATCTTCCTTACTTGTTTACTACTATATAATTGTTGTAGACTCTGTTTTATTGTTTTTTTTGTCTGTTGTTTTTGTGAGGTGACCTTGGGTTTTTGAAAGGCACCCTCAAATAAAATGTATTACTATTACTATTATTTAAAAAATTTGGCCCCTTTTTATTGGCACAATTTTAGATTATGTAAATTATTTCTCACTTTAGAAAAATGATAACTTTCAAAAGGAGGATTTGTCCTTTAGAAAGTTTGCATTTTTCTTTGGTGTGAGTTTGCATAGTTAGTCTTTCTGTTCAATTGTGGAGCTTTGTCTCCATCTTGTGGCCTTCAATAATAGTCCTCTACATTTCAGAGAGGGTAGGTGCTGATGAAAAGATTACCCTCCTACAGGCAATTACTTCCCTGCAGACACAACATATACTATTCTGAAATGTGTGTAGATGCAGATATGATTGCAGTATATTAATTCAAGTGCAATAAACCTCCACATATCCAAATAAAGCTTTCTCAGTGTGATAAAGTGATTAATAAATTCTGCAATATAGGAAAAGGTGAATGGCTAAGTGCTCTCCTAACAACTGTTTGATGACCAGATCTAGTAGCTGCAGGGGCTGTGCATGGCTGCAAGGTTTTGTAATGGTTTTCCAATTTACATAAAACAACAATGGTTCACAGGTGTTTTTAATGTCCAAACTGGAAAGTAAAAAGAAAGGCCTGGTTCCTGGAAGGAGTCCCATGGTAAGAAAAAAAAAGGACTCATACTCTCTCTAAAACAGTTTTTGGTTTTAAGAGGAAATTACTTGCATAGTTGGTCTGTGCCAAGCTCAGACTGACATACTTTTGACTGAAACCGAAAATGAATGATTTATGTTGATGATTGTGATGGCCCCCAGCCTCCAACTTTGGAAGCACAGTGAGGAGACAAAATGTGATACTTCCACTTTGGAAAAAAAAAAAAATAAATAAATAAAAATAAAAAAATAAAAATCATGGACAAGTCCATCTCTGTTTATTTTGTCTTCTTAACCTTCCAGCCGGTCACAACAGATGGCTTCTTGAGTTAAAAGCGGATTATTCAGTTCCACTGTCACCACAGCTTGCTTAGGAAGAGAAATGGCTGCAAAGTCTTGTGGAGTCAGTGGGTTTTCTTCAGCTGGACACATACTGCAACATTTTTTTTTAGGTTTTAGCCTGGATTTGCAGTTAGGCAAAGTTTGCAGCAACCTGCAGCAATTTTTTGTGCCAAATCTGGATGCAATAAGAAAGTGGGAATCCACTGATATGATTGTTTAAACTCTGTGTTGCAAAAGTTAAATGCGTTTAGTTTGCTTCAGTTGGTTTCAATGATTATGTGCAGCAGTATGTGACTCCACATTTAGTGCAGTTGTTAATACCGTGCGTGATTCCCAGTTTTTCAGTTGTCATAAAATGCTGCTGAAAGCATTGTTTGTATGCTCTAATGTTTGTTCTAATCTGTGAAGACTGTGAAAGTTGTTTTAGATAGATTTAGATGATATTTTCCCAACTGGCATTGTATGACTATTATTAGGACTGGATTGGACTGTATGTAACTGGATCAGAATGTGACCATGTGACTGGATTATAGAGGGTGACTGAACAGATTGATTTGAACTTAATTTTGGCCTATTTACATTCTGTCGAAATGAATGTATGTTGGATCTGTTTTTCTTGTAAAGTGTCTTGAGATGACATAGTTGTAATTTGGTACCATATAAATAAAATTAATTGAATTTGATCTCAACTGTTAAGTCTTATTTGGTCATTAATACAGTTCTTGGAGGAACTTTTTATTTACTGTTTGACAAGATATACAGTTTTTTGATTATCGTCAAAACAAGTGAGGTTGTTTCTTTAAACTTGTGTCTTTTCTGGATGGAGCCAATAAATAGCTTAACTTTAGAGATAACCCCAAAATTATTCTTATGCCTGGGAGATTTTGATTTTATATTAGTAAAAGAAGTTTGTTTCTGATTGGAAATGAGACAGACAAGACAAAAAAAAAAAACAAAAAAAACAAAACAAAAAAAACAAAACAAAACAAAACAAAAAAAAAAAAACACGCAATTTTATTAAAAAGACATGTCAAAAATATCTATACTCTAAGTCATCAATGGAAATATGATTATAGGGTTTATAGCAATAAAATGTAACGACACTCAGGGAAGACCCGGAAATTCAACCACACACAGAAGTACGTAAAGGAAAAACAAGTTTAGTTTTTTCGGAAACTGGTTGCTGCTCTGGATGAAGTCGTCAAAACCCGACACTGTGGAGCAGTGGAACTACGGGTCTCACAACAGGGAGGTGCAGGAAACCAATAGAACAGGCTCCGGAGGAAACAATGAAGGTTTCCACAAGGGAATCCAAACGCAGCACCAGAAGGCAGAGAGAGCAGACTTAGCTTGAGGGACAGGCAATACTCGGTGGTCGTGAGGCGGAGCTTGAGTCAGGGTCCAGAAATCCAGAATAAAAGGAATCTGTAACAGACTTGGCAGGAGGGGAAGCTCCGTGGACAGAAAGGGGTTGAAGAAACACTAGAAGGCTAGGCATGACACATTGGCTCTCTACTGGCTCGTGGCTGTCAATAATCTGGCGAGGAGGCAGAGCCTGAGAGGTGTTTAAGTAGGGCGGGGCCCAGGTGAAACAGGTAAGCAATCAGGCGTAGCAGGTGAGTTGAATGAGTGCTAAACACAGCATGGGCAGGACAGAACATGAATCATGACATAAAACCCTTCTTTTAAATTCTGACCAGAATTTTTTTAGTGTTTCCATTATCTTGGAATACTTTTACCAATTTGAATACTAAACTGAACTTGACTGCATTCTTTATTAACTAGAATCACATTGGAATACATATAACTGACCTTCAGTCTGTATGATTAGACTGAATTATGGGAATTATGCAGAAAATACAAAGCACAGCTTGTACATCATCCTTGGTGAAATAAAATACCTAACAAGTTGTTTCATGTGTCTTTATCCCTTTACACATTTAGAATATTTTCTTTATTTAGTCATCCATTCTTTGTCTTCTGCTTATCTGAGATCGGGTCATCGGAGCAACAGGTCCAAGAGGGAACCCCAGACATCCATCACTCCTTAGCAACATCCTCCAGCTCATTCTGGGGGATCCAAAGGCCTTCCCAGGCATGGGATATAGTCTCCTGTGAGTTCTGGATCTTGCCTGGGGTCTCCTCCAAGTGAGACATGCCTGGAAGACCTCCAAAGGGAGGTGCCCAGGGGCATCCTGATCAGTTGCCTGAACCACCTCAGCTGACTCCTGGAGGTGTGAATTGAAGATCACTCTGACAGGTTCCCCCACCAGACACTCCCAGCTCACCTTCGTCACTAGTTTGAGTTTACTAGGTCTGTCTGGCACCCTCCCCTGCCACCGGATCCAACTCACTACCATTGAGTTAGCCACTACCAGGTTGTCATTGGTTGACAGCTCTACCCCTCAGATCTGATGATACGATTACAAATTTGATAATTAATCTTTGTCCCAAATAAACTTATGAACCGCCTTGTACTTGAACATGATATTTGTTATGGATATTACATGCCTTACACAAAAATCCAATAACAAAACACCAGGTACAGATCGCAAAGTCCGTTCTTCCTGATCACACCCCTCCATATAATGCTGTCATTGCCCACATCGATGCTGAAGTCCCCCAGGTCACCACTAAATCTCCAGATGGCACCCCTTCCATGACACCATTCAGAGACTCCAAGAAGACCAGGTAATCTGAGCTGCTATTCTCCTTTAGATCTTTTTAAAGGTTTTGTTGTGAGATTGATCACAAAACCATCAATATGTATAAACTGAGTCAAGTTGTTTGAGATTGCCACACTTCATTGCTTTGTACAAATTCTACAAATTTTAGTGACCCTCCAAAAGCACCTTAAGCAACAGAGAAGCATATTTTAGATAATGACATTTTTAGTCAATTTTTATATGTTATCCATGGTCAAACTGCAAACAACAGAACTGATTCTGAACTTGTTCTGAATTGTTCAGATTTAGGATTATTCATAATATTGCCAAGAAGACAAAACACTAAATCTACCAACAATGTAGCTTAAAAGAATGCCTACAAGCTTTTGTAATTATGAAAATTAGTCATTCATGTTGTTTCATGGAATCATGTCCTCCACCTCACTCTTCTCTCCCATTTTTATATCCTGTTTCCATCTCATCTTCCTCCTGTTTTCCATATGTGCCTCTCTCCATATCATGTTTTCCGCTTTCTCAGTTTCCACACAACCCTTCCCCTCACCCAATGTCATATTTCTCCATTAGTCGGGATTTTTAACCACCTCTTGTATCTCCCATTAAAGGAAGTTCTAGATCATTTACCACAAATGCGCATCCATCACCGTCTCCTTCTCTCTGACACACACACACACACACACACACACACACACACACACACACACACACACACACACACACACACACACACACACAGTTCCATTATATCTGAGGAGATAAGTATGTAAGTAAATGTAAGACAATAGCTATTATTAGCCTGACTTTGCAATGGTCTTACACTGAGATGTTATACAGTTTGATGTGGATTTGTTTGGTTTCAACAAAAACACACACCAGAATCTGCAACAGCCACAGTGTAAAGGTAAAAAATGCAGCACTTCCTGAATTAAAAGAATCATGACTTGTGAGATGCCTATGTTCTATGAATTTCCAATGTTCTGCTGTCCATGAAAATGACTCTTGTCACAGGAGCTAACAACTCATGTTTTTACTTTTCAGACAAGGTTGAGAGCAAACTCAGGACAGAAACAGCAGTAAGCACACTGGTGAAATTAATAATTGAATTAATTTAGTAGGAAACAAAAAGTGCCACTAATGCACCTCAGAGGGAGCAAATAAAATAATGGAAGTTAGAGCAAGAGACAGAAAGACAAAAGAAAAGGAGGAAATGATAGAGAGAGCTGCTGGGTAACGGAGGATAAAGTCAGACAAGCAGTAACACTTAGTGAGGGTCAATGAGTTAAGGATGGAGGTGTGAAAATCAGGAGGAAAAAGATGAGGTAGGAGGGATGGGGGGAGGAGAGAGAAGGTATCATTAGTCCTTTTTAGCTGTCATTATGAAGATTAAAGTGAAATCTGCCTATAAGTTTTAACCCTTCCCTCACTATCTGTATGAATTCAGTGATTTTATCTCTCATCAAGCTCTGTTTTGACACAGATCATGTCTGGTCAGAAAGTACAAGTCAAGCTGTGCATGAAATAATTAGAAAATGACCATCTTTTCAAGAGTTTTCTTTCTTTATATTCAGGAACCATATTCAGGAACCATATCATGTCTTTACTTTGGGAGACATCTGTAGGATAATGTAGCAGCACCTTTGCTGTTTATGGCAAACTAGAGTGCTTACCAAACATTGTATTTTATGAATAAAAAGCAAAAAGTGTGGAGTGTATTTGTATTCAGCCCTATTTATTCTGATACACAGCCTTTATGATAACTATGATTATCTGCATAGCCATCCTGACAATACTGATCAATTTAGCTGGATCTGAGAAAACTGTGCATCCTCACAAAAATACAAAATATTCAAACCTGTGAACAGATTGAATATTCTGTCATGTAATAACCACAAACTTCTACATAATTTATTGAGATTTTAAGTGATAGACTGATAAAAAGTAGTAAGAGGTAGTAAGGAGTATCCTTGCATCCATTGTCCATACCTGCTTGTCCTTGCAGATTTGCTTATCCTTAACAGTCTTTGGGTAAACAGCATAGTTCCTCTCAGACAGTTTACCAGAGAGAAAAAGATGCATGGAAATTTCTAGCAAAAAAAGAAAAAAAATTTGGATTGGTATATGTTTTAGCCCCCTTAACACCATTTCTCCAAATGTACCTCTATTTACTAATTAATTTCCTAATCTGTAAATAAAGTTCACCTGTGTGTAATTTAATGTAGTATAAAAATGGTAATAATGCCTTAGATCAAAGCATATTCTTGAGTTAGAATGGCCTAATCAAAGTCAGTCCTATATCCAATTAAAACTCTGTGGAAAGAATACAAAATTGCTGTTCTTCATCCAAAATGACTTTGAGTCATTTTGCGGAAAAAAAAAAAGTTGATGTATCATATAAAATCCAAAATGAAATACACTGGTTAAGTTTTGATGTGAAAAAAATGTGAAAAGGTTCAAGACGTACGAACAATTTGCAAAGTCTTTTTCATAACCAAACAATCCTGCCAATGTTTGAGGATTAGTCATGTAAACAACAATTCCTGATCTTGTCAGACCATTAATTATGGTAAATGGACAATGTTTATTTAGCTCTGTTTTTCTCCTACTCAAAATGCGTTGCCATTATAGTGTTAAGAACTAAACAAAAACTGACCTTGTTCATACACAGATGTAAACACTTGAATATTCTGACCAAGACAGTCTTTAGGTCACACAAAACTGATATAATAATCTATGAATTAAACAGATTATGCTTATGATATTGTCCAAATGCAAACTCTCAACAGAAAGTGTCCTTGTTCTTCTTCCCCAGCAATAATATTTGAGTACGAGTGTGTCTCTACAAAATAAAACAAACGAGCTTAAAATAAATACTAGAATCTATTTTTCTAACAGATATGCTATTGATGCTGCAAAAACACCCTGTTATACATGCTTTGGAGAGCGGAGTCTTTGAGGTCATGTGCATTCGAGTGATGAAGAGAATGGTACAAAAAATGGGCAGACACAGCCAGAGAGATGGACACAGTGATGGACATCTGACCAGCTAAACACACACCAAAATAGAACTGTGCCCAATTGAGTCAACAATCAAGTTTAATGTACTTGTTTTAAATTATTCACCACAATTTTCCTTCAGTCAGATAATTTTTTTGAATTGCTTACACAAGACTAGAACTGTCAAATATCATCCAGTCTTCCAGCCATGCAGTAAACTCTCTGATTAGACAGAACCTGTGTTAGGCTCTGCTGGTTCTCCTCTGTCTTTGAGAGAAAGACAAGGCCAAGTGCCATGGCCAAACCTTGTATAGGAAATCCATGCTGGTTTTGAGAAAATAAACAGGGTCTCAGCCCAAAATGGAAGTACTCCCTGTCCTGTCCTGTCCTATGATAAGACTATGTTCTACCACTCCATCTTTTGACCCCTGGCATGAAATCTTCCAAGCTTTCTGTCAGACTCCAGTCAGGTATTTAGAAATCCATATTGATCGTAAATTATTCATTTACCTTTCCAGAGAGTGACCAACCTGAATGTTTATCCTCCAACAATTAATTTTAGGTACATAAATTTCATGTTTTTTTCCATCCATCCATCGTCTGTACCCACTTACCTTTGCAGGGTCATGGAAATCTGGTGTCTATCTCCAGTGGTCATTGGGCAAGAAATGGGGTACACCTTGGACAGGTTGCCAGTTAACCAGTTTGTTGATCTGATTATTAATAGTTTAGTAACTGATTTGTTTGTGACTCCACTTTCAATTTACAATTGAAGTGTCAATGTTGGTATTCTGAGAATAAGTATATTTTCATACAGAGGTGGAGAAAATTGTCTGTAGCCCTCTGTTAATGACTGAAAAGCCCACAATGGTCACTGAAATAACTTGAAACTGACAGAAGTAATAATAAATAAAAAGTTACAGAAAATTAACCAATGAAAATCAGACATTGCTTTTGAATTGTGGTTCAACAGAATCATCTATTTAAAACAAAACAAACAAACAAAAACAACCCCCCCCCCAATAAAACAGGCCTGGACAAAAATGATGGTACCTCTAACTTAATATTATGTTGCTCAACATTTTGAGCCAATCACTGTAATCAGATGATTTCTGTCGGCGTCAATGAGTCTTCTGCACCTGTCCACAGGTATTCTGATCCACTCCTCGTGGACAAACTGCTCCAGGTGTCTCAGGTTTGAAGGGTGCTTCTCCAGATGTTTCAGCTCCTTCCACAGATGTTCAACAGGATTTAGATCAGGACTCATAGAGGCCAGTTCAGAATAGCCCAATATTTTGCTCCCAGCCATTCTTGGGTGTTTTTAGCTGCTGTGTGTTTTGGGTCATTATCCTGTTGGAGGACCCATGACCTGTGATTGAGACCAAGCTTTCTGACACCAGGCAGCACATTTCTCCCCAGGATGCCTTGATAGTCTTGAGATTTCATCGTAACCTGCACAAATTCAAGACACCCTATACCAGATGCAGCAAAGCACAGGGTTGCTAAGGGGTGATCTCCAGACCTGAGTGGTCTGGAAGGTTGATACAATGAGAACAGGTCTTTAATATATTTTGGTCCTAAGCTGTTCGGTGGTTTATAAACTAACAGAAGTATTTTAAAGTCTATTCTCTGTGCTACAGGGAACCAGTGTAAGGACTTTAGAACTGGGGTGATGTGCTCTCTTTTCTGGGTCTTAGTGAGAACACGAGCAGCAGTATTTTGGATCAGCTGCAGCTGTCTGATTGATTTTTTTTAGGCAGACCTGTTAAGACACTGTTACAATAATCAATGCGACTAAAGATAAACGTATGGATAAGTTTCCCTAGATCTTGTTGAGAAATTAGTCCTTTAATCCTGGAAATGTTCTTCAGGTGATAGAAGGCTGACTTTGTAACTGTTTTTATGTTTCTTTGAAGCTTCAGGTCCGAGTCCATCACTACACCCAGATTTCGGGTCTGGTTACTAGTTTCTAGCTGTAATAACTGAAGATGCGCGCTTACTCTAGATTGTTCCTCTTTAGGTCCAAAGATAATGATTTAAGTTTTGCTTTTGTTCAGCTGGAGAAAGTTTTGGCACATCCACGCACTGATTTGTTCTAAGCATGGGATGGGTTCAGAGTCACCTGGTGACATCCTAATATAGAGCTGTGTATCATCTGCGTAGTTATGGTAACTAATCTTATTACTAGTTATAATCTGAGCTAATGGGAGCATGTAGATATTAAATAGGAGGGGTCCCAGGATTGAACCTTTGGGTACTCCACATGTGACTTCTGTCTGCTCGGATGAGAACCTACCTATTGACACACAGAAATCCCTGTTCTTTAGGAAGGATTCGAACCAATTAAGTACCGTACCAGAGAGTCTGACCCAGCTCTCCAGTTGCTTTAATAATATATCATGGTCAACAGTGTCAAATGCTGCGCTGAGATCCAATGGAACCAACACTGTGGTTTTTCCACACGATGTATTCGTGTGGATATCATCAAACACTTTGACGAGTGCAGTCTCAGGTGGTGAGCACAGAAACTGGACTAAAAGATATCAAAGCGGTTTCTCATTGTTAAAAATGTAACTGTTGAAAGCCAGCTTTTTCAATAATTTTGCTGAAAAATGGAAGGTGATTTATTTAAATTGTTCTTTTTTAACAGTGGTTTGATAACTGCTGTTTTTAAAGCCTGGGGGAAAACACCAGATGAGAGGGATGAGTTTACTATTTGAATCAGGTCAGATGCAATGACAGGCAGAACTTTCTTAAAGAAGGTTGTAGGTAGGATATCGAGACAGTAGGAGGATGACCTTAATTATTTTAAAATCTCTTCTAAGTTTTCATGGCTGAGTTGGTGAAATTCATCCATTTTCTCTGCATTTGTTATGGTTGGGCATAGTATCATTATTGGATTTGGTGTGGATGTGCAGATTAACCCTCTAATTTTTTAAATTTTCTCTGTAAAAAAGTTGGCAAATTCATTGCATGCCCTAAAGAGCAAATGGTGCTGGGCTTGGATAGAGGAGGTGGGTAGCGATAGTAAATCCTTTGGGAGCAATCTTGTGCATGTTGTTGTACATTGTGTACAGGGAGGCTGCTGTATGGAACTAGCAGAAAAAAGTTTTGTCATGGCATGAATCCAACCCCAGTCATAAAGCAGTGGTCTGAGCCATTCAGCACACCTCATGTTTGCAGTGACTGACCGTGTGACTGATTTAAATTTGTGTTGGCACCTTTATTGCTGCGCTAAAGCTGCCATTTACCATCACTCCTCTGCTCATCAGTTTATGCTAGAAGTTAGCAGACGATAAAATCGCCCTCACATACCTGTCTGTCTGCCAGAGTTAAAAAAAAAAAAATATCCAAAAAGCTAAAGCATGACATGTTTTCACTCAACAGCCACAGACAATAGTATGGATAGAATCTGACGAGGATGCTGGCAGGCTGAAAACACAGCACCTTGCTAGCAAAAAAATAGTAAATATTGCGAATGCCTCAGCATTGATACTGGAACTAAAACATGTCCTGCAGTCATATGGGTTGTTTTTTTTGTGAAATCTGACACTGTTTGGGATACAGATGTAAAAAAAAAACCCAACCACTTCTTGACCCTACACTTTAAGACGACAGTCATGACAATTATTAGTGTCAGTAATGTTCATACACCTCATGTCATCCCCTTCAAATAAAGTGTTACTATCATTTCTGTCACTCTTGTTAATAGAAAATGAATTACTTCTGGCAATTTGACAGCTTTAGTCGCTGTTGTGAACACAGTATGAGCAACTAGCAGGCAAAAAGGTGACTAGTTAAAGGCAGGGATGGATTTCTGAACCCACTTGGGCATCATGCCCACTGGCTTAAGAGCTCAGGGGGCCCTAAGCTCTGGGGGTGTGCCCAAAGAATCTACTGTAGAATAGGCTTGTGCTGGGTTCGTTCCTCTCCTGTTTGAATGTTGTCCACTTGTTTCCACAAAGTTTACCAGAATCTATCATTTAAGGGGCTGTTTTTTCAAAATTTTCTCCTAGAGCGTACTTGTAGACCCTAGACCCCCATAATTACTTGTGGTATTTGCTCATTAGCTGTATATATGTGTATGAATGTTCGATGCCTTGCTAATGTATTCATATCACTTGACCATTTGTTTGTAGTGTGAATTGGTGCCATTTTAAATTACAGTACTCTGTCATTTAAAGGGTAAATCAGTCTAATTTATTTCATGCTTAATAAAAGCATCCAGTCATCAGTCTGACATGAATTCTTTTCCTTTCTCATTAAACCATCAATTATTATACACTAAACAAAAATATAAATGCAAGACTTTTATTTTTGCTCCCATTTTTCACGAGCTGAACTTAAAGATCTAAAATATTTTTGATATACACAGATTTAGATTTTTTTTTGGCGTTTTGAGTACAGATAGGTTCAAAATTGAGTTAAAAAGCAAAATATATCCACACAGTGGTGATTTAAATACCCTGAAGAGTTGTTAGAGTGGCTCCAAAAGCTGTGTCTCACTCCATCAGACACACGACCAGAAATCAGTCGTGCACTTTACAAATCTGGCTTTTATGGAACAGTGACCAAAACACAGCTACTCCTGAATGAAAACTTTTAAGAAGTCTAGCTTGCTGTTTGCTATAAGCCATCTAGGATGCACATCGAACATGTTGAAGAAGGTGTCCTGGCCAAATGAAACCAAAATAAAAGTCTGAAAATGAAAAATATAAAAAGAAGCCATCTTCCTAATATCTAAGAAGTGCTTGGTAAGCAGTTGGCTCTTATGGGGCCAAAAGTGACCCCAGTGGCATCAAATGTTTACATTTTAAAGGCCTTTACATTTTCAAGCACTGTTTTCATGTCACCACACACATACACACCCACACACCCACACACACACACACACACACACACACACACACACACACACACACACACACACACACACACACACACAAGTGTTTATAAGTTTCAAAGCTCCAAATGATAGAAACACTAACTGTAGCTGAAGTGAAGCTGCACAGTGTTCTTTGTGTGACAGGATGATCCATTACACTGAAACACCAGTATAGGTGCTAGAATGAGACACTGCACAGACTCTTTCAGTGTGCTCGCACATTTTGCTTGGTGTATTAACTTCTATTTCTGTCCCTCCTCTGTCTTTCTGTTCCTTACTTAGAAATCTTTACTCACATTAGTTTAGATTTCTTTCTTTCATATTTTGAATTGTTTTATTGATTAAAATGTATTATGATAACAGATTCCTGACAGATTTGATAGGTTGGTGGGTGATTTAAGAGGCATATCAAACCAAAACTCATCACTCTGAATTTGTTCAGACACAAGAACTGGAGTAAAACTAAGAGAAAACCAATGTCTTATAGCAGGGCAATGCGAACTTTGAGAAACAATGACTGTAGTTGTTTGGCTATAAGATAAATTGACAGCCCTTTATCTGCCCAGAAAAACACTGCAGATAAAATGTCTATTGTTGTCTGAGAGCTTATGAGATAAAGGCACATAATTCTCCATTTGCATTTTTTTCTTCCCTCCTTTAGATAAATTAATTACTCATTTGACATTTAAAATCCAAAGTAGTTTCCTTCATTCAAAAGGAGGCGGACCCTTTCTTCTGGTATTATAAAGTCAAAGTACTTTGTTAAATATTATTGCATCCATAAAACCCAAGTCTTAGAGTGATGGTTGAACACTTAAAACACACACATACAGAACATCTCTATTATCCTGCTAAAAAGCAATTGGAGCTTCAATTTGAATGAGAATTTTAAAGTTATCAATACATTTTTAATTAATTGGTCTCAACATGCAAACACGAATATATTTTGAAACACAAACATCTAACCTGAACATTTGATTACCAATTAAAGGAAAGTGTGACTAATGAGGCCTCTGTGGAGCCCTGATAACAGCCACTTCATGTTTCTCCCAACCCTGCCATTAATATGAAATCATGATAAAGAAATTATATTAAACGGTAGCTAGGTTTAAAATCTCCTTCTTTGTGGCAGTGAAGGTGTGATGGAGGCAGCATGTGTGTGTGGTGCTCATGGTGGGGGCTGGGGCAGTTAGCGCTGTGAGCGGCTGAATGAAACGGTGCGGGGAGTCGGTGAGTGCAGATAAAGCCCTGCTCATGTATCAGCCTGTTCACCTGTCTGCAGCCAGACCGCGGTAATGGATAGACACAAGCTGCAACCATCACTCATAATCACACTGGCTGCCTCCAAGTATGTGTGTGTGTGTGTGTGTGTGTGTGTGTGTGTGTGTGTGTGTGTGTGTGTGTGTGTGTGTGTGTGTGTGTGTGTGTTTGCTGGTGAAAGAGAGAGATAGAGAAAGGGAGTGAGAAAGAAAGAGGTGAAGAAGGGAGTGTGTGTGTTTTGCGTATAAGGTGGTGGTGGGAGTGATTATATGTCTGCATGGGTGCATGGCAGAAACAGACAGAGACAGAGTGTGTGGATGTGTGGGTGTATGTGCTTGTTTGTGCAACTCCTGTCTGTCTTTTTCTCCTTTTTGATTGATACTTGGAACATTGTCACGTTTTTTGGATGAGTCCCTCTCTTTCTATCTTCTACATCTTTTTTCTATCCCTGCTAACCTGGTAATCATCATGTTGGGATCATGTGTGTGTGTGTGTGTGTGTGTGTGTGTGTGTGTGTGTGTGTGTGTGTGTGTGTGTGTGTGTGTGTGTAGGAAAGGGGCTATGGAAAAGGGTCATCAGTGGGACTTGGTGTGATGGACAGCTGTGGAGGACACATGTGGCACTGGACCTGAAAGGGGTAACGCAACCCTGTCACAAACTCCTACAAAGACATTTATTTTCTGCTAATAAAATGCTTTCCCTAGAGTGGAACAGTTAATTTTATATATGTGTCATTACAGCATGAATATTTATAATTTTGTTTTACCTGGCAAAATGTCCATACTGGCTTGACAGTTAGAACAAGTATCTGCTCTACACTGTTTCAGAAATTACCCAACCAGCATTGTAAAACTGACTGAACGAGAACAAGTGTTACTATGGTGAGGGATATTTCAGAGCACTTTTTGGATGTGCAGACACACACTTCTCACTACTGACCTGTATGCTACTTTCTAAAAATTTTATTTAATTTTGCAGCAAGTTCTCTAGCTTGAATCTTTACTATTTAGGTTCCTCTCCCATGCAGGGTGGGGGTAGAGGGGGGGCTTTTCTCCACTTACTTCAGCTTCCTCACACAGACCAAGAACGTGACTGCTAGATCAACCGTGAATAGTATACTGACTCTTTGCTGGTACTCTGGTGAGCTGATGACTGGTCTTTCCATGTTGAGACCAACACAGAAACTGTGAATATTGGCTCCAGCCCAACCATAAACAGGACACGGAAGTTACAGAACATGAGTGAGAATGAACAGATTGATGAAAATATCTCAAACACATGATAGATATTCACTGTCAGAACAGCAAATAGTACAGACAGCACAGGAAGCTCATTGATCATTTCATGTGTCATCCATAGCTCACTCTCTTCTCCTTGTCCTGCTTTCACTGCATTATATCCAGCTGCCCAACAAAAGACATCTTGATTTAACCTATAAACAGTGGTTCTGTATCTTTTCTGTCTGCTCTGTCCTCTTAACCCCCAGAAGGACTCGGCAGATGGCCACTTACACTGAATCTTTTTCTGGAGGTTTCTGACTGGTAAAAGGGATTCAGTCCTCCCCAATGGTTTGGATATCCTTGGATGGTAAACTTTTTACCAGCTGACATTATAAACTGAATTTAATTAATTTGTATTGCAACCTGGAAAGAATGTAACTGAGTTTGAATCTGTATATATGACTGAATGACAATGGTTTGATTTGACTATATATTTCTAGACATGGAAAGTTTTGTCTTGTTAAGTGCTTTGAGATGGCATTTATTATAAATTAGCAATGTATAAAAAACTAGACAGTGTTTAATTGAAATAAATCGAGTAACAACAGTTCATAATATGTTTACAGAGTTGAAAGAACCACTGTTAGGTATGATATCTGAATAGAGATATGATTTGAGATACCATTGCACATATGGTTCAAAAATAACCTTGATAATTTCATAGCAAGTCACTCAAAGATGCACAGCTCTCATTTATTTCTAGAGTAAAAATTTGCCTAACTGCTTAAAAATTGGCAGTGATCAGGAGAACTTTCTAACTTCTGGCCTAGCCTACTGTCAGTATGACTCTATGTAGAAATAAACAAATGTCATATGAATATAAAAATGAAACTGTTAACAGTGGTTCAATGAAGCTGTTGATAAGGCCTTGCCATAAAATTTGCTTCTTGAACTGTAAGATTTAGAGACAACTCTGACAACCAGCTTCTACTGCATCATACAATCTTCAGTGTTCTCTACAAAATATCAATTTAAGAAAAAATGCACCACGTGGGTCAGTGGTAGAGCAGTCACACCATATATGGACGCTATCATCCTTGATGCAGCTGTCTTGTGTTGATTGCTGGCCTGTGGCATTTCAATTCAGTTCAATTCAGTTCAATTCAGTTTGTTTATATAGCGGCAATTCATAACAGATGTTGTCCCGAGGCACTTTACAAAAAAAAAATAAATAAATAAATAAATAAAAAAAAAAAATTCAATCATAAATACATTCCAATTGATGCTAGTTATCAAACAGTACAGTAAGCTCAATTAATTATTCAAAGTAGTTCAAAAAGTTTCTAAGGAAACCCATCAGATTGCATGAAGTCATTGACTTGCAGCATTCACTCCTCCTGGACAAGCATGTAGTGGCCACATGGCATTGTGTTGTTGACTTTACAGCAATCCCTCATACTGAGCATGCATGCAGCGACAGTGGAGAGGAAAAACTCCCCTTTAAGAGGAAGAAGCCTCCATGTGTTCCCCTTCTCTCTGTGCACTTCTTCCTGTCAAGCTAAAGCTATAGATAATAGTCAATAGAACCAAAAATGTTAACAAATATTTACCAGGAGAACTAGAAAAAAGTCAAACGAATATTACTAGCTCATTTATTGGTCAGAGGAAGACAAGAGAGATTTGCCAAATCAACTGTAGTCAGGAGGATGACATTAGTGAAGCACAGAGCTGAGCCTGTGTCAGACCTAGAGTCAGATTAAAAGTACCTTTTGAAAATAACCTTTAAGCAGGTATTAAAATTACCTTTCATTAAACCCTTCTGTATAAAACATTTTTTGTGTGTCTGATGTAATATTCAATGTTGTGTTTTTATTAGCTGGAAGCAGAAAATCATCATAATTAAAAGAAATGAAGGCTTGAAAACATCAGTGTGTGTGAAATTAATCTATATAATGTGTTTCACTTAGTAATGAAGGCACTGAAATAAAAAAAATTAACTTTTCAATAAAATTATAATATATTGAATGTGACAGTAGATGACATTTAACTGAGATCACAAATATATCTCTAATTGTTAGTGATACAGAGGTTATCCAAGACTATTAGAGGTGGCTTTTACCAGAGGGTTTCTGAACTGGTCCCACTCTGCACACTGGACAGAGAACATAAAGACCCTACTTCTGATTATGCAAAACTTTACCTCTGACATCCACTTTTGCTGTCAAACGGCCAACAGACAAACCCAGAGCAATCACTATGCTTTACACTAAGCACTACATGTCCTCTATTATAGGCAGAGTGACAAAACAATATGCCTTTGTTAGAACCCAATTTTTCCCACACACAATCAAAATTTGGTCTCATTTTAAGTGATCACCTAGATCAGGGGTGTCAAACTCATTTTTCTTTTGGGTCACATCAAGATCATGAATGTCCCTCAAAGGGCTGATTGTGGCAGAATATACTGATAAAACTACCTATTGACAAACTATTAAAATATTATAGCTTTCTCTACATTCAATGAGTACTTCTAAAAATTAAATAATATTGAACATTGAAGTAATTTGGCACTATACAAATAAAAACTGATTTGATTTGACTGACAAAATAACATTCAAGCACACAACTGTTATCTTGAAGTTCTATTTCTGTGGCCCTCTGGACTCTAGAGGGCCACAGAAATAGCTATGGCGGGCCAGTTTTGGCCCGCAGGCCTTTAGTTTGACACATGTGACCTAGATTAAAAAACAAAGCCTAGATCTTTTTCCTTTTTCACGGACTATGTTACTTTAGTACCAAATCACATATATTGCATATGTGTGGTTTGGTACAAAATCTGTAACATCAGTGTCAATAACAAAATAAAAACTGAACTGTGAACAGATAAAACAAAAAAATTTTGTGTGAAATAGTTTGACTGGGTTAATAACAATGAACAAACCTAATCACATACAAACTCATCACAAGATTTTGTAACTTACATTTTTTTTTAGTTATAACACTCACATTCACACAAACAGTTACAAAGCAACACAGACAAACACCTTCATTCAAGCCAGATGCTTGCATGTCTTTCTGCTCAAACAACAGCCCTCCTGACTCCTGGGAACTGACCTCTCCAAGGGTCAGAGGTCAGCCTCCAGCCTACTACTATTGATGAATGGCATCCTGAAAAGTGTCTGGGAGTGCATATGTACGGGCATTGTGAAACAGAGTGAGCATTTATCTGAGTCTCAGTGCCTTTGCTTCACCGTGGTTGACACTGCGTAGATTTAAGAGCTATGAACACAAATAGAAACCTTTTTGTCTGTGGGTATGCATGTGTGTATGTGTGACTTACCATTGTCTATAATCTGAGATAGACTTCTAATAATTTGATTAGAAAAATGAGAATTAGATTACAGGACAGCAGCAGGCCCTGTGTGCAAATGGGCCACACACGGAGTCAGGATGCTGAGAGAACAAAATGAAGACATTTCAAGCATGTGCACACACACACACACACACACACACACACACACACACACACACACACACACACACACACACACACACACACACACACACACACGAGCTTAGAGTGGCTATGGCTGCCTCACTTTGCAGAGGTTTCTTTGAAGTGGAAGGTCTAACATCACTAAGGGGGTCAGAGTTCATGAGGGTTGCTTAAAACAGAGGCAATAAAGGTAATAAAAGTGAATACTTTGGGGGGAGGCATAATAAAAAGGTAAATGGCAAAGAAAACAACTCAACTTTACACTAAAGTGAACTTACATGATAAGCTCTAGATGCTTTGCAGTGTCACTTTTGGTGCGGAAAAAAACCCATTGACATCTATTCTGTAACCACAGTGTTGGATGGGCAGCATGTTAAATGGCTGCATCGTACAAACAACAGTAGCCATGGCACCAGGCCTAATCTGCACTGATCTGATTTCAACAAAGACAATTTTTACTAAGTGAGCACACCTTGCTTTTCTTTATTAGAAAAAACACTGTGGAGCATGGAGACAGTCTAACAACACAGTGCTATTTATCTTGGTATCCCTGAAAATATATGTCTTAATATCACCACCTTAATTCAAATTATAAATGCTGTTTTAAGCAACAAGAAGTGCTTGTGAACATTGTAGGAAGATAAGGACTTGTTTATTCTGATACGCAATATTTTATTATTTTTGAAACTGTAAGTCTGTGTGATTGGATTGATTTTTTTTGTGAAGTACTTTGAGACATGTTGTGAATTGGCGCAATATAAATAAACAGAATAAAATTAAATTGAAACGGGGTATTTCTTTGACATCGTAACTAAACTAAATTCCAATATTTTAAACATGCAGCTCTCAAAGTTTTCAATGGCTGCTGTTTCCCATGACCCCACCTCTAGCACCTTCTGAAAGCTCATTCCCCTGGCCAAGCTCTAAGTTGGTACCAGGAGTAAACTGGTGTCTATGGGCCAGAGTCAGAGCTTGTGGCCATGGAAATACAAAGACCTAGTGCAGAGCAAGCACTACCACCTGTTTAGTACTGGAACCAGTTTGGTGGAAAAGGGGCATTCCAGACTTTGCTAGCCAATGTGCACTTCCATGTTGCCCCAACAACTGCACATACATTGGTTTTAACAAAGTGGAAGAGCTAAATCAGGGCCCTATACTGCAAAATTCACTTTTTGCACATTTTTGTACTTCCATTTTGGCCTCTACTGCTGCTATAAACAGTCCAAGCTCTAAAAAATACCATCCAGCTGTTTTCTGGCAATAATTGAATGCATTTTGGTGTCTGGAAAATGAGCTGTTTTAAAAACCTCCTGATACTGATGTCACAATCTGTGGCTGATGTCCCTCATCTAACAACCCCAGCTGAGCCCAGCTCCTCACCTAACAACTCAAGTGGAGTTCCACCGACTTCATTATTGAAAGAGGAGCATGTTTGATCAGCTAGTTTTACTACTTTACGTGCTGTACAATGGTTGATGGAAAAGACAAGTTTTGTTGTTGACTCACTATTTAGAAACCACTGCTGCATCACTGATGGTTGTACAGGAGGATCCACTTCTTCTGCTTCTTGGTCTGACTCAGTGTCAACGATGTACAATTCTCATCTGTTTGCAACCATTTTTACATGTACAAAGTAAAAGTGTAAACACTGAATTGGGGGTGTGGCCAGCAAAAGCTTATTTGCATAAAAGTGACAAAGTCCTAAAATAGCTCATTCTGAAAGGAGCTCAAAACAAGCAGAATTGAGGAGGTGAAATCTCATTATCTGGGAATGAGTTTGTGTGAAAAATGTAATTAGCATGTTTTGTATAGGCCATAGACCTATCCTAACATGTTTAAAAGGAAGCATAATTGATCTCCTTCAAAGCCCTCATTGATCTTGCCAGATCCCACCTCTCTGAACTGCTGCACAATTATACAGCCTTCTGTTCTCTCAGCCGAGCTGATCTCCTGTTCCTTAATGTGTGCAAAAGAAAACATAAACTTAGAAGAGGACAGAAATGTTTTGAATGATGCATAAAACCACTTCAGTGTCTACATTGAATTGCTTTGGCAGATCTGGTAGGTTTAAATGTTAATTGAAGCTCAGCAAATTTAAATAAGAGTAAAACATATTTCTCAATTTTAGATATTTTTCCATCACAACAACCATCACCAACTTCTGAACTTAAATGTATAGCTTGATGCCCAGCTATTGCCACAGTTATGTTTACTGATTTAATTCCAACTTTAAAGAAATACCAGTTAAAGTAATCCTTTGTCTTTGCCGCATCAGTTCATGGTTAAAATATGGGTGTTAAAAATTGACACTATCAAATTTAAACAACTATTTGTAATATTTATATGGCCCTCAACATGTTTCAAAAATAAATATGTTCAAAAACCAACCAAGAATGATTGATGATTTAAATGATTTGTGGGAGCAGGATGGATGCCTGTGGTGATGTTGGTAATCTGCTTTCAAAGTCTGCATGCACGTGTGTGTGTGTGTGTGTGTGTGTGTGTGTGTGTGTGTGTGTGTGTGTGTGTGTGTGTGTGTGTGTGTGGACATGCATTTGCATGTGCAATGAAAAGAAGGGGTAGAAAACAGGATTTACCACTGCAGAGACCTATACTGTTTTTTTTCCCCACTAAGAAAATAGATATCATTAGTTAGCTACTAGATGCACACACATCCAATAGATGTCATTAGCTAGCTGTTTAGTATTCATAGCCACTCTACCACTTCTGCACTCACACACAGAGCCAGAAATTAGCCAGCAGGACCTGACACTCCATCATGATGTCACAGCAGGGTTTAGGTGTGTAGATGTCCATCTGTGTGTGTTTGCATTGTTTTGTGTGTGTGTAAATGTGACACACTAGAGACTGGGAGGAACAAGAGGCCTCCAGCCATTAGCTACCTAACGCACCCACTGATTCCTGAAGAGACAGACACAGCAAGAAAGAAAGATGAAGCAAGAGAAAAACAGAGGATGAATGGAAATTTATATCACAGCAACAAGAGAAAATGAACTGCAGTGGTTGAACAAAACTCAAGTCTTGACAATACTTCTGTTTTGAAACTGATATTTTTCCTCTGTTTAGAAAAAATCTTCAGATAAGAAGTTTCATAATATGTTGTAGTAAAAATAGTGATTGAGGGCATAGCTAGGGTTTTTTTATTTGAAGCTCTTTTTCCCCTTGATATCATTCACAATTTCCAAACCAACAGTTAAACAGAATAAGGGTAGGGGATGATTTTCTCAAATGTAGTAAAAATAGGCTCAATACACAACACAAAGATGGCTATGATGTCTTTTTCTCCTAGTATTTTTTTTCATACACATATATTCCAGTTTTTCATACTAATAATAACGTTTATATGTAGAAATACTGCTGAAAATATAGGCTTTGCTTAGGTTCTGTTTTGTAAAATATTTTTGTGGGAAAAGGGTTTGAGACAAACTTGTCTGAACAAAACCAAACACTGCAAAATGTGTTGCATTTATAGTATGCATTGGATCACATACAGCATTATGTTAGTTTTAGTAATAGTCTTTTGATTAAAATGAAATTTATTTTAAGTCACATTTTGGTTATCTGTAGTATTTTGGTTGTAGTCATTTTGCTGTTGACTAAATCTTACTATATTTTAGCTGACTACATTTATATGAAGTCAAAGTTTTTTAAGGATCTCTAAATATATTTTGCAAAACACAGGTACACAGATTAGCATGTTATTTGAAACAACTTATGTAAATTAGGTTTTTCGATAAAGTTAAAAAATCCCCTAAAATACAATATTCTATAATAATAACATCAATACAACAGCATATCAGACTTTTAGTTTATAGCTTTGTAAAATAAGTCTCATCTACAATTATCTGTTGGGGAAGCAGCATCAGGGCCAGTGACTTACAAAAGGTCAACAAGCTGGTGAGGAAGACTGGTTCTGTTCTCAGCAGTGTTCTGGATCCTCATGGGGTGCAAAGAATGCTGCTTCATAAAATGATGAACATAATGGACAACCCTGAGCATCCTCTTATGGAGATTGTAATACGACAACAGTATCTTCAGTCAGAGGCTTCTTCAGATATGTTGTAATACAGACCACCACAGATCTTTCCTGCTCACAGATATGACCATCTACAATGAGAATTTAAAGAAACACAGATAAGTTTAGGTTCCAACAACATTTAATTTCCCTTTCTTATTAAAGAAATTTTTTTATTCAATTGAAAATCATTTTATATCTAAATATAAATTTATAAAGGATATGAATATTTCTGTGCTTACCCTTATTCTTTCTATAGACTAGAAACATGTCAGTTAAAGAGTTGAGGAACAACAAAGAAACAACACACAGGATGTGTGTAGATGCCTTTTCCCTCAGAGTAGTAAAATGTATCATATTGTAAGACATGCAGATATCAGTACCACGCTGTTGGTGGCTGTTAGTATTCAACTGGGTAGGGGGCCCATTCAGGAGAAAGTGTAGGGCTGTTTTTCACTTACACACCACCCTTAGCTTCTTCCAGTAATGCTTAATAAAATGTGACACATTTGCACATTTCAAGAAACTTTAATAAATGTTAGTTATTTTACATTTAACTTTTTTTTTGGCAATGTGAGTATGACAGTGACAATAAAGTGCAGAGCAATGAGATCTACTGCTTAAGCAGGATATGTCATAACTGGGGACTGAGCCCCAATCTGGCTTTATGTTGAGCAGCGGTCCAGACCACATCCTCCACATCCTCCTAATCCTGGTGACAAACTATGTCTAAAATCACAGAAACTAAGCTACAAACACACATGGTTTCCCACGTCATTTTGTCCACTTATTTTGCTTATGACTGAAATAGCACAACAAAATATAAGTCAAATTTAATCTTGGTGCTGAAATTTAGGGGTTAACAAGCTAAAACACTGAATTATTAAAAAACAAATAGGTATCTTTTAATTTTAACATGCCAATACTTTGAATTAACCTTTAAGCACTTCCACTCTAGACTATCACATCACATGTATTAACCTTTAAGCACTTCAATTCTAGATTACCATATCACATGCATTACTAAATATCTCTCTACCAACCTATTTAACATAACTTTGCAAAGCAAAAAAATGAACACAGGATTTTTATTAAACCTCAGTATTTATTAATGTTGACAACAACTGTCCAGTTCTTTGTCATTTTACATTCACTTTTCAGGCGGTAGACAATGCAATGAGTCTACTGTGCTGCTCTTCATCCTCTTTAGTCATACAGAAGTCCCATCTTGTGCTGCTGTTGGCAGTTTGAGGTGCTTTGAACATTTTCAGTCTGCATAAACAAATATATAGTACATTGAATCCGATTATATAGACAGATTTAAAGTCAGTTCCAAACATTTCAACACAATTTTAATTACTACAAACCAAGATCTGTGTATTATGTCACGTGGTAAATAGCTTTCAGCTTAAGGAAACCACCGGATTTCATCAAGTCACTGACTTTGCAGCAATCCCTCTTCCTAAACAAGCAACAGTGAAACAAAGACTCCCTTTTAACAAGAAGAATCCTCCAGCAGAACTCGGTTCAGTGTGAATGATAATGACCAACTGGGGGATTGAGAAGACAGAGCAGACAAACAAAAAAAAACACAGAATCAGTGGTCCAGGGAAACTTTCTATGTGAAAGAAAAGTCAAAGAGTTTATGGCAATAATAACTTATTTAGTGGCTTCGTCGAAGAAAAAAACACAACTAAACCTATGATCTCTGAGGCAGAGTGCATGTCATTGGAGGGAGCAGTAGAGAACACTAACCTCAATGTTGAATGATGATGTTTTTTTTTACTTGATGAACTTGAAGTGAGCAAAGCTCACCCTGAGGTCAATTAAAGGCAATCTGTTTGGGGGACAACTAAAAACTGGTTTTCAGAGGCAAAAAGTGCAAATTTCTTGCAGAAACAGCAGCAAGATCTTCCCTTGAGGAAAATGTTGTGTGACTACTGAGTGTCTGTGATTCTGTGGGTTGACTTCTTCAGAAGTATCCATATTGGTTATGTAGGGGTATTTGATTTGTCTCCCTTAGCTTTAAACTTGAAAAAAAAAAAAAAAAATACAGTCAAGTAGCATTACTTCGACATATTTATACTCAAGGAAAAGTAAAAAGTAGCCATTCAAGAAATTATTCATATATGTTAGAACATCTTAAAGTACTTTTATTTCTGGCAGCATTCAGTTTTTATGCTCTTCTAATCTGGGACAAACTTCCAGAAGACTGCAAAACACTGTCAAAACACTGAGTTCCTTTAAATCAAGGCTAAAACCCCACCTGTTTAGACTTACCTTTGATTCATAATAACTGGAACATTGATCAATAAATTTGATGTATATTTGCTTGCTGATTTTGATGATGGCATTTGACAAAATGTAATGTTTACAGTATTATGTTTTAATGATGTAAAGCGCTTTGAACTGCCTTGTTGCTGAAATGTGCAATACTTGACTTCATTTCTAGAGTACTCAGAATTTTTTCTCAAGTAAGAGTAACAATATTTTATAATAACATTACTAAAGTAAAAGTAAAAAGTACGGCGCAGTAAGTACCCACCTTTAGGTAAGGTCAGCTGTTTTTCTTCCACTTAGGGGTGGAACCATGTAATTTAGTTTTTCATGTTAGTTGCATTTAAAAATATTTTAACTTAGTTTTACACAGCCTGCATATGGTTTGGCTTTTGTCCAAATTATTTTTCCTTTAATGCAGAGGATAAAGAATGTTTCTTGTTCAGCCAGCCAACCATGTTAATGTCTGGGTCCTGCAGTTAGGTGTTTCCCAGCTCCATCTTCTGCATTTCTCTAAACTAGGTTATAAACTGACATTAAGTTGGGTGAGTCTGAAATGAGTTATTTTAATCAGAATCACCACTTCCATACTCCGTGGAAGTCCACAAGCAACCCTGGTGTGTGAAGATTTGTATCAACATGAAAAAGCTGAAAAAACTGAAATCTGTGAAAACAAATTTGATCTGAACAAGCCTAGTGCTGCTCCTTTGATTCCTACAGCATGTTGAAGCCTCTGCAAAATAAAAAAAATAAAAAATAACAAAAAAAAAAAAATACTGCGATAGATTGTAATCAAATGCAGCTCTGAAACCTAGTACAGACCAAACTCAATTATTTGAGGCTATAAAAAGATCATTAGTGACTTTAAGTGCTATGATGAGCACTGAAACCTGACTTCACTCCTCGGAGCTCCGCGCAGACTGGAGGCGGACTCAATGCGGACCTCCACTGGACACGTCCGCACAAAGGTGAATTTTTTTGACAGTGGAAACTGCTCGGCAGGAAACAGTTTTTACATCAATCTGTTTTGTATGCAACACTAAGCTGATAATGTTGAGAGTTGGTGCAACCAGTTGCAAGAATGTATAGTGTAACTGCCGTTCTCTGCGCCACACTGGCAGGTGTGCGGTGGCTGCCCTGGTGGAGCAGAAACGGGGCTAGTTGCCCAACTAGTCAATCAAACTTGCTGGTATCCATTCGGATTGTGGGAATGAAGGAATGTGTCATGAGAAATGTAGGCAATCGGTACGCTTAACTCTGAAATCTGAACTGTCCACGGACAGTGCAGGGTCCACAGTATGCCTGAGTATGTGGGAGCAGTTCATGTTTTGTCACCGTGCACCATAACTGCTTAAAAATAAAAAACATCACGTTGGAGTGAAGGGAGAAAATGAAGACAACAGCTCAAGAGGAAATTGTAGATAAGAAGAAAGGTCACGGCACTAGTTTGACAGTACATTTTATATTTAAAACAAAAAACTAATTAATAATCATCGATATCAACTGATATGAATTTTTTTTTTATCGTGATATGTTTTTCAGCCATATCGCCCAGCCCTACTTTCTGGTTGGTGATAGTTTATCCAAAGTTATTGGTCTATTTTTTTCCCTACCCCCCCAAAAAAAGCTTTGTATTCATAGCTATCTCATAATAATGAGATAATACATCTTATTTCTTTTCTGCCAAAGGCGCTTCTTTTGCAGTCTCTGTGACATTATGGGGTTCTTCCAAAACTCAGAAGATTTCAAGATTTGTAAAACCGTTTTTGAAGTATTGCTCAGTGATGTAAGAAACATCTGTTTCTTTCTATCAAGCAAAAATTGTTTCACCCATCTCCTTAGAATGCCAGGGAACCAATTCAAGCTATCTCATTATTATGAGATAGCAATCTCTTAATAATGAGACAGCTATCTCATGATAATGAGATACAAGTTTTTCATCAGAGTGGCGGAAATGGGCTTTCAACAAAGGAGGCAAACTCAACAGGAAAAACATGTATGCTCATGTATGCATTTGCATACATGAGCTTTTCCAATAAAGATGTACACATATGTGTAGAAACACTGATCCATGTGCATAGATACACCTTGAAGGAGCACGTGTATTTAATATTGGCACAGCTGCTGATGGGTTGGGGGTTTGACAACGTACTGCCTCAGGGTAAAGAGTCTGTTGTGTGTATCTGAGCGTATTTTAAATGGTTACCGTTGTGCTATCTACATCTATACATGTGTCTGTGTGAGTCTGTGGGGGGGTCTTGACCCCCATCAGTCTCACTCAGGACTTACTTAACTGAACCAGAGGGGGCCTCCAGCAACATAAGCTCAGCTGGTCTATGTGTATGTGGACTAGTGTGTCTTTGTACTCAGATGTTACCAAGTAAAGAAAGAAGAGACAGCAATCCTAGTTTTATGCTTACCTGACTGATACTTGTGGTTCTGATACTTTTTATCTGCTTGGTAATGGTAGATGGTAGCTGATCCTGAATCTGGTTGTGTATGTGATTTCTTCCTGTTAAAACTTTCCTTTCCACTACTGTTACCTTATTCCTCAGGATTAGGATTGTATTGGACTGGACCTAACTGCAACAGAATATGACTATCTAATCAGACTGTACAAGAGAATTTGATTGGACTTTAATGACATTTTGACTATGTTGGACTTAATGTCACTGTTTGTAAAAGGGCATTGAGATTACATTTGTTGTTCAAATTTTAGGCCACTGTTAACCCCATAATGATTGATACCTTTAAATGAGGTAAAATTCACAATCATTTTCATTCAATTGCCAAGCTTTTTTTATATAGGAAATTAGACAGGCACCTCTCAAAAGGAAATAAAAAAAATGTAAAAACAGAAGCAATTTTGAAAAAAAAAAGTTTTTTTTATTTACATTGGATTATAAAAGGGCATGTTGATTATTCAGATCCTTACCAGTCATCGGTAGAAGACTCTTTATTGTTATTACAGCAATCAAACCTTTCTTATAATTGCTGATCAACTTTTTGGATGTCTCCACTGGTATTTTGATGATTTATTTTTTGGCGATGAGCTCATTTCTATAGAATGACCACTTATACTGTGATGAGTATATACATCACCATACAGCTGAACAACTTAAGTTTAGGCAACTTTCTTTTTTATGTACCGAATGACTATTGCAATTGCTGTAACAGTAAAGCCTTTGACAACATTTCTTTGTTCCAATTTAAGTCACTTGGGACATCAATACTGGAACCATTCAGTATGTTTTTAATGAGCTGTTGCACAGCTTTCAATTTAATTCAATTCAATTCAATTCAATTTATACAGAACCAATTCAAAACAAATGTCATCTGAATGCACCTAAGGCAAAGCAAACAGATCCACTATATGTCCAGTACATTGTTATGAGATGAGACCAAAAGAAAACTTACCCAGAGGGTGTGGTCCCTATGAATGCACTATGAATCACACAATGAGGTCCAGAATTAACATGCAAATGCAGGCAGAGGAAATGACCCTTCTGAAGAGGCTATTAATCAAACTGTGGAATTTTAAAATTCGGTGAGAATTTATTTAAAGGTAACTGCTTGAATAAGGCCTCTTTAAGTGATATGAGGGGCTCTCTGGGCATACCATTGTCTTATCCACCCACAGGTTATTTTCTGCACTCAGATGAGTTCATTTTATTGACTGTAACTACCGCAAAAAACCTTGCAGTTTGCTGCTCCCTCAGACAGGAATCAATTTCAGAAAGACTTGAAATTGAAGGAGATGGTCTCTTTTAATGTATCTAAGACCATTCTTAATCAGTTTCTAAGTTTCCAGTTCCAGCATAGACTACTTTTCATTCATTTATCATGTTTTGTCTGAAATAAAGCTTACAAATATTTAAATGGATCATGACATCACTAGGGTTAGGGTTAACACCTAACCCTAACCCTAAGAAAGGGAGAGGTGGAATAAAATAAGAGTAAAGTAAAGAAAGAAGGATAAAGGACAAAGAAAAGACAAAATAACACGGTAGAAGTCTGTTTCTACACCTGCAGAAAGAAAGACAAAAACATGTTAACTGGTGCGCAGCAGTCAAAAAGACACTGGACAAAGGAATGATGAATAAGAATGTTTTTGATTATGTGTAATAATAATAATGGTAAATAGTCTGTACTTGTATAGCGCTTTATCAAGTCTAGAGGATCCCAAACCACTTCATACTATATTCAGTCATTCATCCATTCATGCATACATTCACACATTGAAGGTGGCAAGCTACTGAATTGTATCCACAACAGCCCTGGGGCATCTGCCAGAGGTGAGGTGCCACTGGGATCTCTGACCACCACCAGCAGGCAAGGTGGGTGAAGTGTCTTGCCCAAGAACACAACAAAAGAGACAGACAGAGCGGGGGCTCGAACTGGCAACCCACTGATTATGGGACAGCTCCTACCACTGTCGTCACCATCACCCTGCTATAATAATACTACTACTACTACTAATAATAATAATTAAAGCTGCAAGCAGCATTGGGCAGCCCTCGCAGCTCAGCGCCACTTCAGCCTTGCGACCTTGGGAGCTCCGGCATCACCACCCCGACGCCGTTGTCAACACTCTCACACCGTTCCTGCACCCGTCCACTAGGCAGAGCATTTGGCGAATCTCCCAAATCACCTTTAGTCCACATCAGCATGAGACAAGCGGCACAAGTTTGGGTGAAATCCAACTTTCCAGACAGGATTTATTATCACTTCCTGTTTTGTGGTGAAGGATTGGCAAGGACTTCCTTAAGGCTTTTCAACATATCATATGTGGTTATCAAGAGGTAATGAATATGGTTTCAATCTTATACACAGGGAGAAGCTAGAGGAGTCACCCAATAATCTTCAAAAAGTTATCTGAGTGGGAGGGGCTTTTGGTGATGTCATTAATGTGCTACATCAATGTGTCAAGCAGTGCTCCCTGATGATGCACAAAAAATGTGGTGTCGATCGGAAGATGTATGAGGGAGATATACATGTTGAAATAATGTAGAGGGCGCACTGGAGTCAAATACTACTATAATCATATTGGCCTCTTTACGGGTTAACAACGGTCCTTCATATCCATTTTGGTGAATATCGGATGTTTTAAAGCCAAACGTATGCAAACGGTGAGGGATTAGAATTTGCCATTCTGCTATGCCCACATGCTCCAGCCAGCAGCCAGTGTTGAGAGAAGGATTCAGCATCATATTTTTCTGTCATTAGACACAACCCAACCTGTATGAGTCGAGGAGTAAAATGAAGACAACTAGCAACAAAATGCGTGACTTGCTGTTCAAAGCAGCGGGGCTAAGGGGATGTCATCAAATTACCATGTGAATGTGATTAGTGCTGGTCTGATATGACACAAAAAGTTTCACTAAGTCACGACCTTGTATGTGGAAGTTGTCCCACTGTGATGTTTTATTGCGAATGGTCAGATTTTGAGGCTTGGCCACGCCCACATGCTGTGATGCAGCCAAAAGCCTTTGATAACTTTTGACTTTCAATGCTTCAACACTCTGCTGAGTGATTCTGAAGTCTGCATGTCAAAAGATGTAGGAGTAGTTCGCTCAGATGCATCGTGTGTAAAAGAGACAAAATAGCGGATTCGATCCAAAATGGCCGACTTACTGTAATCTTTAGACCATGGGTCCAGGAGATTTTTTTTGTAGTTCCTGATCATTTACAAATGTGTGCCAAATTTCATGATTGTGGGTCAAAGCATGGCTTGGGGTAGATTTTTTTATTTTTTTTTAATATTTCTACTCGTGATGTCTGACTTCACCACGCTGCCACGGCCACACCCTCCATCAAAAAGTCTGTGTGCCTTAAAGAAAGTGAGACTAACTTATCTGTCTTCTGACACAAGATAATTTTGTTCAGATCAAGGGAGTCAGACTCAGTCTAGCTTTTCAAGAAAATAAAAAGGGTCTTCCTGTTCTGAGAGGGTGGGGTTTAGATGATGTCAGAATATGACTACATAGGATAGGCCACGGCCACCAAATATTGGGCTGGATTCCTGTAGGGGGATCGACTAGGATCGAACCTAGTGAGTTTGGTGCAGCTCAGCTTGAATTTGTGGAATTTAGAGCCAAATGTATTGCAATGGCGTGATGTCGGACTTTGCCCCGCCACCACGGCAATGCCCTCAGACGAAATCTCTTTGTGCTTGAAAGAGAGTGAAACCAACTTGTTATCTGTCTTCTGATACAAGATCATGTTGATTAGATCAATGGAGTCAGAAATGGAGCTTTCCAAGTTAAAAAAATGACTTCCTGTTTTGACAGGGCTGGTTTTTGATGACGTCAGCATATGACCACATAGGATCGTTGAGCATCCAACATGGATGACTCATGCCAAGTTTGGTGCCAATTGACCTTTTAATGTGAAAGTTATAGTGGTTTGAAATTCATGGCAAATAGGCCAACTTTGACTCCTAACCCCGCCCCTTTAACATGCACAAAAACTCAAGATTTTGATCACTTTTACTCCCAGACCTTTTAACTGCATGCTGACCAAAGATGAAGCCGATAGCCCAAAATTTCTAGGATGAATTTATTAAAGTTCAGCATGTATAAAAAATTCAAAAACGGCCAAAATCGACCCTTTGACCCAAAATGGCCGACTTCCTGTTGGATTTAGGGCATACCTCCAAGAGACTTTTTTTCTTGTTTTAGGGAGATCTACCAAGTTTCAGCTCTCTAGGATTTACCAGTTGGCCACTTCAGGGGGCACTGTAGAATTGTGTGACCACGGCCACTTTTGATTCTATTAAAATACTAAACTTTCAGTTGGGGGACAATTTTGGGTGAAGTTTGGTGAGTTTTCAAATATGTTTAGGCCTCCAAATTAGCACTTCTTGTGTGTTGAGAATCATAATAATAAGAAACACTATGATTACAATAGACCTTTGCAGCACTTTTGCTGCTCAAGCCTAATAAACCTTCGATCTTGATTATCCATCTGTTGTCTCTTTATTCGTGTAGGGTCACAGGGGCGTTTGTGCCTATCTCCAGCAGTCTTATGCCAAGACCAGGATACAACTTGGACTGGGCACCCTCTATACACACAGGACACACAACAATGCACATACACACTCATTCCTAAGGGCAATTTAGAGAAACCAATTAGCCTAACATACAGAAATTTGGGCTGTTGGAAGAAAATCTGGAGTACGCATAGAGAACTCGCAAAGGCATGGAGAGAACATGCAAACACTATACAGAAAGATCCCAGCCTGGAATTTCAGCCAGGATCTTCTGGCTGTAATAAAAGTGCTACCAGCTGTTCCACCATGCAGCCTGGTTTTGATGAAGCTCTACTTCTGTTATTTAAGGTTATAATAATGATGAAAACGACAGGTCCTTTATTTATGTCAGAGATTCTATCCAGTCACAGAACATCTATGTCTCAAGGCCACCCACTTTACAGTTAGTGTTTTAACCAGTCATAGTATGGGAGCAGCATAGATACCTCCCCCCCATTGGAACTTACACTATCCTTCCATTTGTTGGATTCTAACAAGGAAACACAATTCAGCTGTACAATATGTTGTAAATTTACTGTCATTGCAATTTAACTTCACGTAATGTGAAGAACTGCTTTGACTGCAATAAGTATTAGTTAATTATATAAGTACCATACCAACGGTTGCCTGGCCATTGCTTTTTCCACTCGATTCCACTCAATTCTCATCTCCCTTCAGAGTTCCATCTGGGATTTCTCCCATTGAGCTTTATTTCTCTGGTTGAATTTCAACCTGGCCAATCAGCAAACAGAAGGAGGAGTTGAGAACGATGATGATGATTTTCTGTGCTGTTTTAGAATTGCAGTCTGCCTATGTAGAGTTGTAGTTTGGCAGTGACACCAGAGGAAGTGCCATTCAGTCCGTGTGGGCCACGCTTCCAAATACTGAGCAATTAAAGTCAGTGCAAGAGGAATGTTTAAGATATTTTATTGCTGATGCCGTGGCCTTACTTCCCACGGGGTTGTTAACAGCACACACAATTTCCGGTAAGCTTCATCGAGCTGATGTATTACATACATCACGGCCAAACATCAGCGATTGGTAAAATAAAATCTAGTCATTTAAAACTTCAACAGAGTCCTTGCTTCCAGGAAGCAATCGTTTCTCGATAGCCGAGGGTCCAGACCCTCTGTATGAAGCAAAGCGTAGAACAAGGGGCTGATTTTTACCGGGCTATACTAGTGGTTTATTTGGTAAAGTTTCTTTTTTCAATAAGGTAGAATTTTATTTTATTATCTTTTATTTATTTATTTATTTATTTATTTTGTAGTGCATTAAGATGTTATAGTAGTCATTAGGAAATTACAAAGGTTTCTCTGTCAAAACAGCAGCTGTAGTCAGATGTAACTTTTTCAGTAAAACCAATTTGAGATGAAAAAAACGTGGATTTAATTTTATTTATCCTAAATCATAACAATATTCCCACATCCAATTAAAGCCTTTTCTGAAAACTTTAAGGCCCTGATTCACTAGAAAGAAACAGAAACTATTGTCTGCATCTAAGATTACACATACACAAAAGGAGTTGTCACTAAATTCTTATATCTTAATACAAATGTTTTCTGTTTGACTCAAATTTGAAAGTAATATATACTAGTTTGTTCAATTTGAAGTCAGTATTCTACTGTTTTCTTTAAAATACAGGCAGCCCACAAACAGTTTTAACATTTTCTCTTTGTCTCTTTGAGCACCTCACCCCCAAACACACACAGACACATGCACGTGTAGACAAACAGACCCACTCCACACTGAGATACACTACCCCAACCCCACGGTGGATCACTTTCACAGCTCCATGTGTCCTATTAGTGTCACAATTATTTCTGTGTGTGTGTGTGTCAGGTGGTACATAACCAGACTAGATTCCAGTGGGTCCTTGTCCCTTGACACAAACCGACACACACTCACACACAGAGACCTCTGCCAGCTGCCCCCTCTTCTGAAGGGAGTTGAATATGCTCCAACCCCCAGCTGAGCTTGGAGGCAGGGGATGAGGGAGCAGCTGTCCATGCAGAGCCCAGCTCTGGTGTGTGTGCCATGGTGGTCAGCTTTAAGTGGAGAAGAAGACCTGGTTACTTGTGTTGCATGGGGCTGTGTGTGTGTGTGTGTGTGTGTGTGTGTGTGTGTGTGTGTGTGTGTGTGTGTGTGTGTGTGTGTGTGTGTGTGTGTGTGTGTGTGTGTATTGGGCTGTTCCAAGGAGTACGTTTGAATAATGTTCACCTGTGTTTTGTTCAGCCTACCTCTGAACAGGCAAAAGACAAAACACACATGGAGAGATAGAGATCATGAGCAACCTCTCTCTTTCTCTCTTTCTCTCTCTTTCTCTCTCTCTCTCTGTTTCTCTCATCTTTTCATAAAGGTTTAACCTTCTGTCAGAGCTGATTGATAGCCGTAATAATGATTGGATAGAAATATATGTAGAGGCAGGCCATGTGGTGAGAGGGGAGGGTAGAGTGAGCAAAGTGGAGAGAGAGTGGCTGCTCATGATCTCTATCTCTCCCTGTTTTTTTTTTTTTGTTTTTTTTTTTTTTTCGCCTGTTCTGAGCGAGCCACATGACCAATCAGGCTTCAGAAAAAGGATGAATCCACCAATCAAAGACAGGACCCAATGATTAGAAAAGAGGGAAGGTGGAGTTTGATTGCCCACCAATGCACAAAGAGAAAGAAATGGTGTTTGAAAAGAAAGAGAGAGAGAGAGAGAGAGAGAGGGAGAGAGGGAGAGAGAGAGAGAGAAGGTTTGTTTTTGTCTGGTAACATATCAAACAACCTGAAATCTTCTTCACTGTTTCAGTTGGCTATAAACAGACATACATTTGTTGCCGTTCATAACTAAAACACAAAAATAACGTCAGCCTGTTCTCATCCTTGTTCTCAATAAAGGTCAAAAGTTTTCACAGTCAGCTCAAAACATTATCAAGCTAAATGAGCAGTCAGTATTGTGGATCAGCTTTTTCTGCTAGGTGAACTGCAGTTTACCAAGAACTGGCTAAAAAACATCATCTGCTGTTTGATAACTGTGATACTTTTAACTTGGAGGTAACCATACATGATTTTTCTTCCTTGTTTTTCACTTCAGACATGTGCCATTGACTGAATTGCTGAATATAACACAGTGGCACGAACTGTTTTAAGTCAGGTTAATGTGGTGTGCAAAAACTGTGAGCAGGTGGTAGAAAATGATGTGGGAAATAATTTGCATATTCATAGATTCATGAATTTAAATGAAGCAAATGTTCAGTTGTAAATGTTATCTGAAAATATTCTATTCATTTTGAGACTTCTAAATAACTGAATAATATAAGGAAAGCTAAACATTGATGTCTCCGCTGTTATACACTGAGTGCGGTATAAAGATGCATGCATTGTAGCTACCCCTTTTCCACATGGTGCTCACTTCACTAATATACAATTCAGGAGAGAAGTATCCAAGGGGAAGGGGTTACTGACTCGAGTTATGGCATGTTGGGGGTGGGGGATTTGATGTGCCATGATGCCTCTTATATCTACACACATTCTCCATTTCTTTGCACTAAAGCACACATGCAGAGAAAAAACACACATCCTTCGGGAAACTTAGATGGTGCTCTCTATTCAGATAAAGAGCACCACCTTCCCTATTCTTAGCAAAAGGCCCTGATTCCTTTACGGAAGTAGAGCACAAAACTTAGAGAAAATCTTATCAATTATTGTTAACAAGTTTACATGACAACAACTTGCTGTATGCATGGAAATATATTAAGTGTTTATTAAGAAGTCGGTCATTGGAGTGGGGTTGGGGGGTCCGAGGCTCAGTGGTGTCTGCTCTATTGCATTTCCGTGTGGTGGCGTCATGCAGGACTGTTGCCTTGCCAAAGCGAGCCACAATGGCCATTGTGGTTCGCTTTGGCCCTTGGGGGGTGGGAGGCATGAGCGCAGGGAGTGCTTGCGCTGAGTGGATGTGTTTTCATCAGCTTTTCATGGCTGGAACTCTCTTGTGGGGAGGGGATTCATGGCATCTGTGTTTGGAGGCATGTGTTTGATATTTGTATGCTGGTTAGGGGTGGCCCTGTGGGGGAATTCATGTTGGGGTTTATGGGGGGTGAGAAGTTCACAGAGTTGGGATTGGAGCTCATTGGCTAGCCCAATGGATCAAGTGGATTTTTTTTGTTTTGTTTGGCCCTGTCTCTGGATGGAGTCGGGGTAGGGGTGGACTGAGGTTAGGGTAACCCAAAGGCCAAGTTATGCCAAACATGGTATGAGTCATCCAGGTTGGATGCTAGACGATCCTAAGTGGTCATATCCTGACGTCATCTAAGCCCCGCCCCCTCAGAACAAGAAGTCACTTTTTTTTCTTGGAAAGCTCTATCTCTGACTCCCTTAATCTAATCAAGATGAGCTTGTGTCAGAAGACAGATAATAAGTTGGTCTCACTTGCTTTAAAGCACACAGACTTTTCGATGGAGGGTGTGGCCGTGGCAGCGTGGTGAAGTCAGACGTCATGCTGTTGTCAAACGATTGGTTATAAATCTCACATATTTCAGCCAATCTGCTCCAAACTCGCTATCATCGGCCCTAATCCACCACCCCAACAGGAATGTAGTCCAATATTTTGTGGGCACCCATAAAAATATTTAAATTGTCATCCCCAAGCCATGCTTTGACCCACAATCATGAAATTTGGCACACATTTGTAAATGATCAGGAACTACAAAAAAAATCTCCTGGACCCATGGTCTAAAGATTATAGTAAATCGGCCATTTTGGATCGAATCCGCTATTTTGTCTCTTTTACACACGATGCATCTGAGCGAAC
This sequence comes from Anableps anableps, assembly GCA_014839685.1. Classification (NCBI taxonomy): domain Eukaryota; kingdom Metazoa; phylum Chordata; class Actinopteri; order Cyprinodontiformes; family Anablepidae; genus Anableps; species Anableps anableps. Next base: position 2,585,417 of record CM026083.1, read on the forward strand.
TACTCCTACATCTTTTGACATGCAGACTTCAGAATCACTCAGCAGAGTGTTGAAGCATTGAAAGTCAAAAGTTATCAAAGGCTTTTGGCTGCATCACAGCATGTGGGCGTGGCCAAGCCTCAAAATCTGACCATTCGCAATAAAACATCACAGTGGGACAACTTCCACATACAAGGTCGTGACTTAGTGAAACTTTTTGTGTCATATCAGACCAGCACTAATCACATTCACATGGTAATTTGATGACATCCCCTTAGCCCCGCTGCTTTGAACAGCAAGTCACGCATTTTGTTGCTAGTTGTCTTCATTTTACTCCTCGACTCATACAGGTTGGGTTGTGTCTAATGACAGAAAAATATGATGCTGAATCCTTCTCTCAACACTGGCTGCTGGCTGGAGCATGTGGGCATAGCAGAATGGCAAATTCTAATCCCTCACCGTTTGCATACGTTTGGCTTTAAAACATCCGATATTCACCAAAATGGATATGAAGGACCGTTGTTAACCCGTAAAGAGGCCAATATGATTATAGTAGTATTTGACTCCAGTGCGCCCTCTACATTATTTCAACATGTATATCTCCCTCATACATCTTCCGATCGACACCACATTTTTTGTGCATCATCAGGGAGCACTGCTTGACACATTGATGTAGCACATTAATGACATCACCAAAAGCCCCTCCCACTCAGATAACTTTTTGAAGATTATTGGGTGACTCCTCTAGCTTCTCCCTGTGTATGATATAAGATTGAAACCATATTCACTACCTCTTGATAACCACATATGATATGTTGAAAAGCCTTAAGGAAGTCCTTGCCAATCCTTCACCACAAAACAGGAAGTGATAATAAATCCTGTCTGGAAAGTTGGATTTCACCCAAACTTGTGCCGCTTGTCTCATGCTGATGTGGACTAAAGGTGATTTGGGAGATTCGCCAAATGCTCTGCCTAGTGGACGGGTGCAGGAACGGTGTGAGAGTGTTGACAACGGCGTCGGGGTGGTGATGCCGGAACTCCCAAGGTCGCAAGGCTGAAGTGGCGCTGAGCTGCGAGGGCTGCCCAATGCTGCTTGCAGCTTTAATTCAAATTATATTTTATAAGCATTTAATATGAAATAATCAACCGTCATGCATAGTATCTATTAATTATTTGCAAGGCCAGAATGATTTGAAAGTTGTAGCTGGATTTTTTGTCAAACCAGAAAATCCTACAAAAAAAAAAAAGAAAAAAAAAAGAAAAAAAAGAAACAAACAAATAGTAGCAATTGTTATTGAGTGTTTTTAATATTGAGCAGGAAACAATCAATGCAGTTCTGGCTGACACTCAATATATGAGGAATTATTATTTTTCCTATGCAATATTAGAGAAAAGTTTTGTGAAGCTTAGTTTTTCTTTCACTGGCAACACACCTTTGCCATGGCTTTGGGTACAGCCCTGATAAGTTAAGAAAAAAAATCTATTTGTACATATTTGTAAATTTTCTTGCTAACTTGCTCTGTGACAAATACAATATGATTTCTATTCATACATGCTTGGGTATGCTGGTGCATGTGAGCAGTATATTTACCTGAAAATATATTCACGTAAAACATATCTTCTTAATGCCTTTAAAAAGACAAGGCAGCAGCGGTGTGCATAGATATTTTAGGTGGCAGGAGCTTAAGTGGAAAAAAAGGCACCTTGTGTGACAAATGGAACTGTTGGCAGATTTTTGATTACACCACCTGCACAATTTTTTAGATTTCATTGCCAATTTATATACACTCACACAAGAAAATAATGATGTTATCTTTTATGCTATCTTCCATAACAACAGATTGTCCAAATAAAATAGATGAGAACAATTTGATGAATTTGAAACAGAATATCAGAAGCATACGCCATACCTGCCAACATCTGCTGATGGCAAAGAAAGACACCTTTATGTATAAATGAACACCTACAACCCGTCCTGTGGGATCCAGGGACATGACCACCTGGGGGGAAAAAAATCAACTCAAAACAAGGATGCACTTTAAGTGGATTTTACGAAATTCTTAGGATTAATAAAACAATTTTTTAATAGACTGATGAAAAGGTAGAACACTGACTCACAACCAGCCTTCAAGCTGAACCTCTGAGTAAAATTTGAAACTTACATTACATCTGTGAGAGGTGCCTGGGAGTTAAACTCACTACGAGATGAAACCAGACAATTAACAACATATAAGGCTCTCACTAAATATCTGAAAAAATGGCTTGTTGATTCATACACCTGTCAACACTAAGGAAATTGTTTATGTTGTGCTGTATTGTATATATTGTATTGTCTTCATTATCTAGCAGTAATATTTCATTATCTTTTTAATGTGTTAGGTTTTGCTTAGTTTTATCTCATTACTGTGTGTCTTACTTATTTTCTTGTATTTTATTGCTTTAGCATCATGGCTAGGAGACTACAGATGAAAAATAGCCTTTTGGTTAATTCTGGCTTTTTTCAACTCATAAATTGTCATGTATTAAATCAAACTGCACTGTCCCCTTTCAAATAAATAAATCAAATCAAAATAATATCAAACGGGAGGACTTTGGGAGAGGTTATGAAGAGGGCCTTTCAAGAGACTCAGATGTTGGAAGTTCATCATCTTGACAGAGGATGCCAATGTGGTTACAATGCTTCCTAGTGGCAGGGTACCAAGAGTGAACACGAGTTGTCTTGATATGCTGAAGACTAAGCACAGTTTGTGGCTATTATGGCTGATACTGCTCTTCAAAACCATGAAGAACTAGGACAAACACTGTGGACTGGCAGACTGGGGTGGTAATCCCAATGTTTAAGAAAGGGAAAAAGAATGTGTTCCAACTATAGCTGAGCTTGTTCCTGGTGTATGTTGGACTCTACCAGGGCTGCAATTTGTCCCTGATTCGACACTGGTTTATTTTTGTACTATGTCCAACCCGTACTTCTAGGTTGTCAGTTGTGCTTTGCCAGTTCATTGTAATCACTTCAGTTCATAACAATCGGTTCCCGTGTGTTTAGTCTTGGTTTCTTTTGAATTGAAAGATTTTTGCAATTTGCTTAGTTCAGTGTCCCTACTCATCAGCTTTTATTGTACAGAATAGAACAGTGGTGTCCAAAGTCGGTCCTCGAGGGCCAGCATCCTGCATGTTTTAGTTCTCTTCTTGGTGGTAGTAGCTACCTCCTCAGCTTGTGAATGTTCTGCAGAAGCCTGCTAACGAGCCACCATTTAATCCAGGTGTGTAACCAGGGAGAGAACTAACATGCAGGATCCCGGTCCTCGAGGACCGACTCTGGGCACCACTGGAATAGAAGTTATTCCCTATGTTTGCTGATCTATTGACTGTTTGGATTATTGACGTTAAACATTCACTATAACATATACAGCTTTCAACACTACTACATGCATTCTATCTCCATGACGACACTCCTCTGCAGTATGTCACAACACCATAATATAGTGTATGATTAAGACCTACAATACAAGGTTAGAATCTATGAACAGAGTAGGTTTACAAAAAATGTCTAAAGAAGGAAAATATTTATAAATACATTTTACTGATTTCTATATTTGATCTTTGGAAACTCAGAGCAACAATATATAGGATAGTGCAAATGTGCTAAAAAGTGAGAAATTACACTGGCCAAATTAGTTTTTGGAAGTATGAACTTAGTTCAGAATATACTCTAATAATGTTTAGATAATGCAACACTACCAAAAAAAAAAAAAAAAAAAAAAAAAAAAAAAAAAAAAAAAAAAAAAAAAAAAAAAAAAAAAAAGACAAACGTTCTCAAACTTTTACGTCTAAATTGTGATATATTATATTTACTTTCAATGCAGTTAGCTAGTTTCCCCAGATAAACTGCTGTTTACTAATTGACAGTTCATGAGTGACTAAATCTGACCATATTTATATAATATTTAGATTAAATTAAATTACTTCATATAATTGACCTTGTATCTGATTGTGTTTTGTTAGATCAAATATATTTAATCTAACCTGGTTTGAATTATGTATTACTGAAAATAGATTAACCTTGTTTGTTTTGTAAAGAGCCTTGAGAATATGTCATTTGAGCATTGGTACAATACAAATAACCTTTTTTTTTAAGTTAGAATGTGGTATTTAAAATAATTTGGTTAGTAATAAGCGTACCTTGTTGCTGTAAACTGTGAGAATTGACTTATGTAAAACTAAAAAATCGTACTTTGCTTTAATGTGATACATAAGTGCACGTTGTTCTTCTTTGACTAATATATTTTACAATGACATTGTCAGGAATATGGGGTGTTTGGATTTCGCTGTTTCTGGAGCCTTAGGTCTCCACTGGAGGGCACAGTTGGACCAGAGCTGCTGGAACCCTGGCGAGTGGAGTTAAGCAGATGTGTGTCAGTGCACCTGTTAATTATCAATCATCACCTGGAGCATATAAGGAGGTAGCTGCCAGTCACTCCAAGTGATAAACCTAAACTGTCTGAGTTCCCTTGTGATTTACTCTGAGTTTTTTCCATGCTAAAGATCTTTTTGTGTTCCTCTACCTTCGAGGCAACCCTCGAGCTGAAACCAAGTTACATCCTCTGTGTGCTCCTGGATCTCTTGCCACAAACTATCTGCAAAAACAGTAACCTTTGGATCTCCATCCCACTTCTGGCAACCCTAAGTCTCCACATCATCTTCATTCACAGTGCAATCTGTCCATCCTCCAATGCTTCCATCACCGCCTCTGCTCCAGGCTACACCATCACTCTCCACATCTACCATCTACATCTTACCACATGTACCTCTCCCTCCAGATTTCCCTCATTTCCTATGGTGTTCATTCATTGCATCAATCAGTGAGCTTTCTCCATTTCTTCATCACTATTTCCCTGCAACATTTCCTACGGTCACCTCTTCCTCCTCCTCAGTGACTGCTGTCCCGTGTCCCAAAAAATCCTCTGGATCAAGATCTTCATCACATTCATTATCATTATCTTTAAATAAACCTTTTAAACATTCTTCTGGTCTTCTCAGAGTATTCGTGCATGTTGATCAGGCATTTAACAAAACCATGACAGATATTTCGATATCATGATACTGGGTTTCATACTGTAAAGCCATATTCACTGGACCGTGACATGAACAATGAATTCCAATAACTTTCATGGCTACAGATAATCTAAAAAATTACCTAGGCAGACAGACTTGTTCTACAAACATGTTTGGAAGTGTTCCAACATGGTAGTAATAGGATGCTACCTGTCCAGTTATGAAACTTCCTCTCTACTAAAAATTCTACAATCAACTGTTAGTTTAACCATGTTATTATGTTCATTGGGAGAAACAGCCATTAAGTGAGAGACCACATACAGTAAAATCACAGAACGAGTCAGTCAATGCAGAGCTCACCAACTTTCTGTAGAATCAATTGCTACAGACCTCCAGAATTCATGAGACCTTCATATTAGCTCAAGAACAGCGTGTAAAGACTTTCATGAAATGGCTGAGAAGGGTAAGTGTCTGATTGCATATTTGCCAAGTGTAAAGGGGGGATTATGGTCTTTGAGTCTTGGGTCTTGGGTCCCTGTGCCCATGGCCGGATCTGCTCCAGCATAGCCGGTTCCCTGTGATGATCCTCCGGGGGCTCTGTGCTAGAAGGGAATCTTTGGATGTCTGTGGCTCTAATCTCCCCAATTATGCCTCTGGTCCTGGGGGGCTGGTCTGTGGTCCCTCACACCTGCTATTGAACATTCTTATGGAGAAACCTTATACATACACACACACACACACACACACACACACACACACACACACACACACACACACACACACACACACACACACACGTGTTTGAATTTAGGTGTTTCCAAATACACTCTGTGTTGGGTTGTGGTTGTGACGAAGTACATCTTGTATTAACTAGCACCATGTACTGCTCAGTGATGTTCTCATTGTTATTGTTGTATATGCATTTTTGTGTCATGGAAAAGTTACTTTTACAAGAATCTGGATGGGAAGAAGCAACAAATTTATTAAGTTTTGCAAGGTGACAACAAAAACAGAGTCAAAGGAGTCTGTCAAATCTGCTTTAGCTAACAGTTCATCTTCACTGTCTTTTATAGCTTCTGGTCAGTAGATCTTGACAGCAGGGTGTCAGCAGGTTGTGGGTGTTTCCTAACAAATGGAAGAAAGGGTTGATTGAACTATAGCTGTGATTTTGTGGATTGGTATGCACCAAGGATTTTGTGGAGCTCAGCACAGATGGTCTTGCCATCTGTCTTTTGTCAAGAAAAGGGGGTTGTCTGTTTGATGTTAAAGAGGACAGCTTTGATGCTGATAAGTTCTAGGTTGGGAAAGTAACACAAAGATTAGTCTCAAGCAACAAGAATCCATTCCCTGCTGTTTTATGACACTGTAGATGTATATTTGTGTGACAGCAGCTGACCAATCTTATGACAAAACTATTCATATAATCTAAAAGAAAAGAGGGTTGAGGAGCACATTACAACATACAAACACATTACAGTTGTTTGTCACTGTGGTTTCTTGGTTCTCAGTTTTTCTCTCTCCTTCTGCAGGTTTAGAAGCAGACTTCTAGAGTGTTGTCTTGTATTTTCTCTATCCCTCTTTCCCTCCTCTACTCTTATCTTCTTCTTTCTCTTTAAACTTTTTTCTTTTTTCTCCATCTCTGTGTCCATTAGATTTGAAATAAACCCAAAGCAATTTCTAATAAAGTTTTTTTTTTTTTTTTTTTATGTGTAAAGTGGAACATTAGAGCTTTTGCTCTAATGCTCCACTTGTGAAAGTAAATGTACCAGGCTTCACCTTGGCATTCAGACAACAATTCTGCGTACCACACACAGGTCATGTTAAAAATAAAAATAGGAAAGTTCTCGGAGTATCTAAAAGACTATGTTACCTGAATTGAATTTGGGCACAATACTTCCTACATTCAGCTCTAGGGTTTGGGCAGTCTTCCCCATTCCCTCATTCTTGCCAACTATTCATTTTGAAAAAGATCTCAGCTGTGTTTATGTGAGGACATTTAGTTTAAAAAAAAAAAAGTGTTTACCAGTCTTATTAGTAAGCTGTTGTAAAGTGTCCAAATTGCAATACCAACAGTGTAAAGGTGAATTTGAATTTAATTTGCTCTACTTCTCAGCATACACAGACTTATCTTGCCATTAAACACAGTGAGGTGGATGGCGAGGGAAGGAAAAAAAATCTCCAAAACTCCAGGTGTGCCTTTTGTCTAACTGGCTCTTTCTAAAGCAAATTAGGAAAATTATTTATTTTTTTTTAAAAATCTGTTAAAAACAAGTTTCAGACAAAATTAAGATGAACAAATTGTTTGAGTTTTTCTATTTTAATTTCTAGAAGAACCCAATGTGGAAAGCAAGATGTTTTAAAAATTATATGATAAAGACAAAGGAAAATGTATATATTACAGTCTGAAAGGTCTCAGACACTGGCCTCTAACATTCACAGATACAGAGGGAGGACAGTAATTTATTTATTTATGTACACTGCCACCCACATCCTGACTGTAAATATGTACCATACACAGAGAGATCATGTCGCCAGTTTAATTAGAAGTTACTTGTCAAAACGCAGCTGGTTTTGGAAGCTTGCTCCCAGGAAACAGACTTTCCTCTCTGCTTCCTTTGTCGTATGTTTGTTCTGCATCTGCCTAATTGAATGAAACCAAGGATGATTTTCTGTAAATTGTCCAAGATGTATTAAACCTCAAGCAGCTGGGGCATTTGCATCATATCAGTTGCTTATTATATGTAGTTTAAGGCTTAAAATAATTTACAAAATTTCTAGAATAAAAACATATCTTGTGACAGTCTTGTTGCTTGAATGGTTTGTATTTTTTACTTGGCAGTAATAAAAACATTAGGTTATGTAGGCTCACTTTGAAATCATTGGAACAGTCTTTTAAAACCATTACAAGTTGTATCTCTGACTGAGGCATGACCTTACTATATTTTCCAGTAATGTAACCATCCATTTTGTTGTTTTTGTCATTCTTGGTTCAAGTAAAATTGCTTTATTTATTTTTTTAAAAGAAGTAATCACTGGAGAGGCTGGGCTTTTATTTTTTACATAAATTTTAACCCCATGATTGAAATATAGATGCTGCTAATCAGAAGGACACCTAACATTTCCTAAGGACAAAAGTGATGCCTTTATCCTAATATTATTTAATCATGTAGCTTAGAAGTTAAAACAGGAGGATTAATACAATAGGTGCAAGAATCATGAAGTTTGAGATTAAAAAACTACATGAGAAAAGACTGATTTATTTTTCATTAACTAATTTTCTCTAATGGAAGAACTGAATATCATAAACACAAAAACACCTCTGATCAAAATCTGTTGTGGTGTGTTTTATGGAGGACCCAAAGACAGAGATATAGCAGAGCAGAGTTTCTTTAATAATAATTAACAAAAAGGAGACTTACAGCACAAATGCAGGAAGACACAGGATGAAGAACAAGGCCAGGAACAGGCAACGCAACAGAAGGAACCAGTGAAGCGCAAAGAGGATTGGCAAACCCATATACTGAGGGTGCGGTATAACTGACCAAGAAACAAAGAGAACTAATCAGGGGAGAATGGAAAACAGCTAAGGGAGAGTGCAGGCAGTGGGGAATCAGGAGATAGGCAACAGCTGAGAAGGAGAACAAACTGATGGGCAGAATCAGGAAGGTGCGTTTTGTGTATCTAGGGCTGTGCATTTTGAAGCATTTTGAGCGTTTGACGCATGTCCAGCTCGGCAGACAATGGAGTTTGAAAATCTGAACTTTTGCCGCTGGATGCGGAGCATCAGCCAATCAGAGAGAATTATCTGGTGGATCCAGACACAGCGCTGAGGCGCCTGTCGACTATGTTCTCTTACATTTTTATATGTAAATAAAGCCAAGCCACTCTCTCAACTTCAGCTGCCATTGTATAAAGAGACCTGCAGAGATAAACAGCCACAAGTCAAGAGGCTCCTCCCAAAACTGCTCTGGACGCGCATCAAGAGCAATTCAAGCATCTGACTTTAAAGCTCACAAGCGTCCAATTTAAGGCATTGGACGCCTTTTTGACATGCAAAACGCATTTGGTCTAAACGCAGCATAGTAGGATAACTGTGTTTCCACTGCTTTAGTAGCTAAGACAACTCAGGTTATACTGAGCGTCAACAGTCTTTTTATTGATCTAATGTATCACGTTGGGAGTTTTTATTGTGTTTTAGATTCCAAGGCGGTGTTTGACGTGAAGAAGATTATATATATAGATTTTATATATATATATATATATATATATATATATATATATATATATATATATATATATATATATATATATATATATATATATATATAAATCGTATGCATACAGAAACAATAGAAATCACCAGTATGACCGTGTTTTTACAAAATGTGCATTCAGCTAAAGATATTCTCAGGTTAAGCTACAGAGGCACTCGGTACTTTCACTTAAAATGAATCAAATACACAATCCAACAACTACAACACACTCTTACAGACAACCTGTGACCAGCACAATATACCACAATAACATGGTGGTATTTGTTAATGCCAAATGCTAAAGGTAGCTGTTCATCTCAAGACAGCCTAAACTTTACCTTGACTTTAACCAGATGTGTGAGCATGTTCACCCCCATCTGACTGCTACTGTTCATAAGCACATTTGCACATAGGGCAACCTTTTTCCTCCAAGTTGCTGCCTGGCTTCTTCTTCTTCTTCTTCTTTTCTTTTTTTTTTTTTTTTTTTTTTTTTTTTTTTTTTTTTTTTTTTTTTAACGTATTCTGTCTGGCAGTATGGCATTCAGAATTGTTGTCTGAATGTCAAGGTAAGGCCCAACAGATTGCTTTCACAAGTGGAGCATTATGGCTTTTGCCGTGATGTTCCTCTTGATATTTATATGAAACTTTATTAAAAATTGCTTTGGGTTTGTTTCAAATGTAATGGACACAAAATCGAGGAAAAAAAGGGAGGGGGAAAGTAAAGAGAGAAAGATGGAGGAAAGGTTTAAACAAAAAAAAGGAGATAGAAGTAGAGGAGAGAAAAAAAGCTTAGAGAAAAAAAACAAGTCAACACCCTAGAAGTCTGCTTTGAGACCTGCGGAAAGAGAAAACAAAACAAAACAGAGAACCCATAACAATAAACAGCATATCCATATATTATAACAGTTATAACTTCAATAGAAAGTATGCAGTACAAGGTAATACAAGATGTATTTAGCGGCAATCGCAGCCCGACTGAGAGTGTATCTAACAAACATCTGAATCCAGACATCCCGGCACCCAGACCCAGATACCAATGCATTGGCAGGCAGAGGCACCAGCCACCGAAGGGGAGTGTGATGGGGGGAAATAGGCCCCACATTTTTAGCAGGGAGCCCAAGATGATCCTGCAGAGGGTCCAGCCCAGAACTCAACCTGACAGATAAACAGCCACACACAAACACAATCACACATTCCCACCCACATGCTCACATACAGACATTCACGTCCACTCACCCAACACAAAAAAACAGCAAGGCAACAGCAATGTATGACAACACCACAGCTCTATACTCAAATGCAAAACAAGCAGATGCCGCAGAGTCACGCAACCACACCAAACCCACCCGACCCAACCCCAGGACAGGATCAACTCCCCCGCCAAGCATCCCCGGGAGGAGGCCTACATCCGGGGCCAACAGCCCCCACCATGCCCCCTCAACCATTTAAACGCACCCTCATCACCATCCCTGCACCTTCAGCCCAGGGACAACCATCACCAAGCCCAGTCCAAGCGCTGCCACCAAACCAACCAAAACCTCAGCAGCCCCAGACCCGAAAAAGGATACAACCCTTCCACAGCACACTCTACAACCCTCTGCGGTAACCCCCACCAGCAGGGCAGACATCAGAGCGACGAGTAGGGCAGGAAACCAGGGAGAATGCCAAGCTGCCTGGTCCATGCCAGCAGCCCCAGGCCACCCATGAAACAACACATGACCCTGCACTAGCCAGGAACACGCATCTGAGCCTACCCACCACTCCAGGCCAAGTACAACCCGCCAGCCCCCGTGTGCCACCACAAGGCGCACCCCACTGCCCCACATGCCCGACAGTGACCACAGGCCGGCCCCAAGCCAGGGGCCAGAGCAGCAGGAAGAAGCAGCAGAGGAAGGCCAGCCAAGCGTAACAAAGACCGTTCACCCCACCAATCCCACCCCACAGACCCAGAGGCGTCCAAGCATACCAGCAGCACACCAACACAGTACACCCCCACTGCGAACGCCACCCCAAGCTGGTCGGCCAGCCCCCCCGCTAAAGCAGAGCCACACCCCTGATCACCGCCACACACCACCTGATTAAATAGCTCACCCCCTGCATGCTATGGGGTGTGCCCATCTCCAGACTCTAAATGTGTGTATCATGTGAATGTTATTTGTGAGAGTGTCTAAGTTGTATATAAAATTGGGCCCCAAGCCGCCATGAGGTCACAGAAATGGAGAACCCTCTCCGCACCTCCGTGGCGAAGCCGCACCCCAAGGCCCTACATGAGTGGTGGTGTGATGGAATGGGCGGAGAAAGGCGATCGGGGATGAGGAGGAAAGGTCTCGGGGGCAGATTGCCCTCCCAAGGACAGAGTTCCCCTGCTGACCCCAATAGGTCCCCCTGTTGTCTGAAACCCACCAGGAAGGGAGGTCCGATACATCCACCCAAAGGCAGGTGGCAGCAGCACCATTGGGGACCAAGGCCATGGATGGGGACAGAGCCCTGAGAGCTGACCAGGACCGGGGACAGCCATCCAACCCCCCAGAACCATCCAGACCCCCAAACCGACCCCCAGTTCAACACCCAACCCTCTGGCCAAAGAAGCCACCGAATCCCTACAAGACAACCAGTCGGGAGTGTTTGAACAGCCAGTGCACCGCAGCAACCAAGAGCGCACATCCACCCCAATGAAGGAACCAACCAGCCCACCCAGCGCAACTTCCACAGCGAGAGTACACCATGCAAAGGAGGGTCCATGTCCAACACGCCCAGACACCCCAGGATCAATGATGCAGAATCACCAGCGCGACAGCCCCCCACCGCCCACCCCACAGCCCCAAGCCCCATGCCCCAGCCAAGCACCGGACCGTGGCCACAACCAGGCAAACAGAACAATGATTTACACCCCGTGCCTACACCGAAGCAGCAAACAAGTCCCATCCAACACAAATCTGCGGGCCAACCCAAACTCAAGCAGTCAGCACAGGCACTCACACCACTCCGCATATAAACAAACTGAGATCACCATGTGGCATGGGGCCCCGCAGACCCCCTGATTGCACCACCATGCCCATCACATCACCGAGGGAAGGATGCTGATGCAGCAAACCATGGAGTGCCATCGACTGCCAAAGCCCAGACTGCAAAGGAGTCAAAAAATTTGGCTTTTTTGACCAAAAAATGTACAAAAATACTCATTTTAATGTGAAAACTATTCCTACTAAATAATGACAATTAAATGTAGAATATTTATCATAAAATAAGTCATTGCATGAATATTTAGCCCCTTTAAATTGACTGACCTAATTCAACAGAGATCCAGCCAACTGGTGCTAGTGGTCTCGCAATGAGGGGAAAGAAGATCCCCTGAGTGCAGAGTGTGTCTCAAGTGACTGTAGTATAAAGACAGCTGGTTCTGGAAGGTCCATTCACTGGTTCATCAGGATTCCTGGCTACCATTACAGCATGAGGACTAAAGAAGACTCCAAACAAATCAGAGAAAAGCTCATTGAAAAGCCTCAGTCAGTGGATGGATACAAAAAAAGCTCTAAGGCCCTAAACATCTCCTGGGGTTCAGATAAATCCATCATCAAGAAATGGAAATGGAAGTGTATAAATCTGCCAAGATCAGTACGTCCTCACAGACTGAGTGAGCGTGCCAGAAGGAGACTAGTGAGCGAGGACACCAGGTTACCATGACTACACTGAAGGAGTTACAAGCTTCAGCAGCTGAGATGGGAGAGACTCTGCAGGCAACAGCCGTTGCCAGGATTCTTCGCCAGTCAAAGCTTGTGGGAGAGAGGCAATGAGAAAGCCACTGTTGAAGAAAGCTCAGATGAAGGCTGGACTAGAGTTTGCCAAAAGGCACGTGGGAAGAGACTCCATGGTCAAGTGGAAGAAAGTTATTTGGGACCAAAATGTAGCTTTCTGGTCAGACAAGACTCTATGTTCTGGCTGTACATCACCACAAACATACCATTCCCACTATGAAGCATGGTGGTGGCAGTGTCATGCTGTGGGGATTTATTGATTGATTGATTTATTGATTTATATAGTGCTCAACAACAACCAACTAAGGTGACCAAAGCACTTTATAGTAAAAATTAGATCACAAAAGAAAACACAAAAATGCCACTCCACCACATGGTATTAAAAGCCTGTCTAAAAAGATAAGTCTTAAGCTCAGACTTAAAGGGATGCTTCTTGGCAACTGGACCTAGAAGGTAGAAGTTCAAAGGTTCAAAGGTAGAAGGTAAAATGAATGCAGCAGAATATAGAGAAATCCAGGAGGACAGTTTGTTTCCATCTGCCAGAGAACGGCGGCTTCTGAGAACATTTATTTTTCAGGAACACATAGACCCAAAGCATCCAGCTAAAGCTACACAGAGATGATTTAAAGATGAAAAGGTCTATGTTCTGGAGTGGCCCAGTCCCCAAACAGCTGTTTACAGCCAACACCCACACAACCTGGCAGAGGCTGAACAGTTTAGCAGGCAGAATGGAAAAAAATGCAGTGTTCAGATGTGCAGCCTGATTGAGACCTATCAACACAGACATTAAGGGTTTTTTTGTATATTTTTTTGGTCAAAAAAAGCCAATTTTTGTTGATCATGGCTGATTTTTAAAAACAATAAAAAGGGTAAAACATCCAAGGGGGTGAATACTTTTTATGGGTGCTGTAATGATCTTAAACTTATTTGAGTATAAATGCAGTTGTCAGTAAACTGCCTACTCTGTATTTTTGTCTCTTGCTCCTGTTTCTTGTCTTTGCATTTCTAAACACCTGCTTATGATCTACAACTTGTAAATACTTCCCACTTCTTTCCCTTCTGTCTTAAAAATTTGCAGGTGCGTGTATTGCAAGACAATACAAACTACACATTTGAATTATGCATAATGTGGGGCAATGGTGGTCGGAGTTTGTCCCTTAATTGGTGGGTTGCTGGTTTGAGCCCTTTGCTGGTTGTCTTCTTGGGCAAGACACTTCACCCACCTTGCCTAAAGATCAGCGCCTCCCAAGACGGCTGTCTACCTTTGACGGGCTGTACTGAAAATGTAATTTCCCCCCTGGGGGACAAATAAAGGTATTAAAAATAAATAAATAAAACACTCTGGGGAGGGAACACATTCAAAAAATTTTATTTTATGCTGTTTTCAAAACCAAGAAGGCTGTCCTTGTGTGGATCAACATAGAAATGATAATACAGGGCAACTTTAGGAGGTATGTTCCTTTTTCCATACGCCAAACCACCCACACACACACACCCACACACACACACACACACACACACACACACACACACACACACACACACACACACACACACACAAACACACACACACACACACACACACACACACACAAACACACACACACACACACACACATCAACAACTAAGGCATGAACCATGCAGAAATTAACATACACACGGATTTACAAGTGTCAACATAAATTGCAGTGACATTGATGGATCACTGTGGAACCTATGCAGTCAGTGGAATGACCTCGAAGCCAATCAAAGACAAGCTGGTGACCTTTGGACCAATCACAGCACTTCCAGGTCAAATGTGACTGGAGGGTGAGTCAAGAGAAAATATGTCCATCTGGTAATGAATAGAGGGAGGAGACAATAGATAGCGAGAAAGCGAGGAGCAGAGAAAAAACTGCTCCTGCTACAGATCAGTGGAAAAAAATGATGTACCAGTTTTACTTGTTTTTAACAATAATATACATTTTTACATATTATCTGGATGCAGACAGAGACAACAAAGCATGCAGAAACACGTGGATGACAACAGTCAAAGTTAACATGATTTCGACTCAAATTGAAGCCTGCAGCAAAGAGAAGCTTGAAATTTTGAGTTGAACTGCTTTCATTAGTCATCTTTGAAATGAAATAAATCAAAACAAGAAAGGCAAGGCCTGTCAATAAATAAATTAAATCTGGTGAATTCAAGAATTTCTGTTGGTATAGCATTGTTTTGTTACAATATTTAGAAACAACATAAATTTTAAAGAAAATAAGCACTTTGCCCATGGTAAATTATCAAATGCATCAAATTCTATCTTAATGATGTAAAATGTACTTTTTAACTAAGACTCATTAATACCTTAAGTATGGCTGATGTTAAGGAGAGAAAATAAAATTACTCTCATATGACAGGGAATTTGTTATCATATTTTATCTTAAATGTTTTGATTTGAAATAAATTCAAGATGAGCGAAATAAGAAACAACAGGAATGTTATTTCAAACTGTAGGAGCATTAAACAAATTTGTTGATATGTCAGCAAAATACATGAAACACTGGATTATTTTAGTTTTCACTTGCCACTAAACTATATTTACTTCAGCAACACAACTACATCACATAAATTGTTCATTTTCTTCTCAAAGTTCCTTAAAATTTTGCTAAATAAAATATTAACTTGACGTTTCAAAACATGACATAATTTTCTCCCCACACTAACTAATTTCACACACTAAACAAAGTGAACAAACTTTCAACAACTGCATTAAATTCTGATCTTGTTGCTTTTACATTACATTTATTTTTGGACATTCCATGTCTCGCACGGAAGACCAATAATAAAAAGTGCTTGGATTTAGATCAAGAAGGCTGTTTCTTGCAACTCACACCCCTTCAGGTAACACCATTGATGCCTACATGGGCATTGAAGTCCCCCAGGAGCAGCACAGAATTTGATAATGGCACCCAGGACACCATCCATAGACTCCAAGAAGGCTGAGTATACTGAACTACTGTTTGCCGCACAAGCACAGACAACAGTCAGAACATTCCCTCTTTCCACTTGATAGTAATACAAGAATCAAAACTGACTACAGTTACTTTTCAGTCAATTTCTTTTTTGTTGATTAATCTAGTAAAATAGGTGAATGAGAACAGCTGTTTTGGAAATGTAGCCATTTAAAAATACAATTTATGTGAAAAAAGACAGCAGGAGAGAATAAAACAGATGCTAGGCAACGGTATAATCCATATACTAATTACTAATTTGTTAACTGCAAACATAAAACAATTTATTTTAACATAGCTGAACTGAGCTTATACTAGTTCTTGTTCAGCATGAACTTGCAAAACACTGCTGACCAATCATGGTGGGCCACCTGGACTGAAAATGCTGGGGACAAATTTTTGACTTTTTAAGGTCTACCCAGTTCAGCCCTGCTGGTGAGCAACGGAAAAAACCTGTAAGTTGAGTAATATATGACTAGGAGACAGAAGAACTGGCTTATGTTGGGAACAACAGGAACAGCTGATTCCCTTAATGCCTCTGAGCAAGGGTCTTCAACTTCCATTCTTAGCAATTAAAATGGATAAGTTGTCAGTTTTCGGGGCCATTGCTTAAATGTAAAGCTGAGAATTTCATCCAATACAATTTGTGTGAGAGCTTGTGTGTTGGAAGAAAAATGAATTTCACAGCCTCAGCCATGTGTTAAAGATTACAACCAATCACAGGGGTTAAACCACAAACCTGCACAGAGAGTGGGCAGGCAAATCAAGGCATGTGCACTGCAGCATAGACATGGTGATGGATAGATGCAGAAACTCCTTTACTGCTTCGTGTTCCATACCAGCCATAAGGAACTCACAGTCACACAAACACATGCACAGTTCTGTTTATTTACAGCCAATGTCAAGAGTCTGAGATCGATTATAAATGAAAACAAGCTAATCATTGCCCAAAGCTGAATGTGTCTGTGTAATTTGATATTATGCTAGACGCCAGTCTTTAACAAGTGTTCGCAATTAGCTTTGGTATGGTCCTGATATAGACACACAAGCACACACAGAATGTTAAAATAGGTTGACAACATCATCATTACAAGGACCAACTTAGGTTATGATGATGCAAAAAGTCAGCAAACCGCTTGATGAAGTGGGTCTCTTAATTTGATCGCTTCTTAAACCACCTTTTGATTCAGTATCAACATTTGGTCTTGTTGCTAGCTGGGATCAGTCAGCATCCCACCGCTGGACTTGGCAATATTTCCCTACTCATCAGATCTATCAGAGTGTGAAAGCATCTCTTTTAACAGACCCCAAAGTCCCAGAGATCTTCTGTCAGCTTTAGTTCCAAAATCTGGCAGCATCACTTTTTTTGTCAAATCTATCTATCTATCTATCTATCTATCTATCTATCTATCTATCTATCTATCTATCTATCTATCTATCTATCTATCTATCTATCTATCTATCTATCTATCTATCTATCTATCTATCTATCTAGTGCTCTGTCTCTGGGGGAGCTTTGTAAATAACTCCTAGTGACCTCTTTCTTGGCCTTCCCCAAGCCCCCACATCCTGCCTCCTTTACTTTGTACATAGTAGTTTAGGAAGATTGACAGAGTGCTCCTTCCACCACTCGATAATGTCTTCAGTCCAGGTCCACAGTTTCCCCCCACAACAAACACATCCCCTTCTAAATGATTGAATGACTTCCCAGAGCTTATTTTTTCCGAACTAAATGTCCTTCTGCATAGCCTGTCCAAAATGCTATCGTTCCTGACTTTTTACTTTTCTGGTGGTGGTCAGAAGGGCCGATGGCGCCAGTGATAGGGATTGGGGATTGCAATTATTTCCCATGAACGAGGAATTCCCAGTAAGCGCGGGTCATAAGCTCGCGTTGATTAAGTCCCTGTCCTTTTTCAGCCTCACTTCTTTCAGACAGCCCCAGGGAAGCTGTGGCTACAATCCTGTAGTTTGCCACCTTCAGCATGTAAATGTGCACATGAATGGGAATGACTGATTTCATTGTGAAGTGTCTTTGAGTGTCCAGAATTTGTCTTCAGCCTCTTGCTTCTTCCTCTGTTTTGCCTCCTAACTCCTCTGCCACAGCCTCACTCCTTTTCCTCTTCCTCCCATTCTCTTTGGCTGTTGACCCTGTCCAAATCCTTGTCCTTCCATTGTCAGAAATTTAATAATGTGTTGTGTTCCTCCTGTGTACGCTATATTCTTGCCAGTTGATTGTTCATGGCATCTTTGAGCTATTTCAGAAAACTGGTTGATCATTAATTGATCTAATGCTTCACACATTTACCTATGTTGGGGAAACTCAGGATTCATCTGGGAGCAATTTATCAGTTCAGGACAGATTTAGAAAAAAGTCTAATGGAAATGTATAGAAATATGCTGACATATGACATATGACAACCAGTTCAAGAATTTTGCATGTAAAGACTTATACAATGAACTTGTTTGATGGGGGTTCGCCCTCTTTCCCCCTCCTGCACCACCAAGTTCATTTCTCTCCAGTCCGAGACCCAACCACTAAAACCAGCAAAGTATTTACCTTGTGAAATAATGAGAAATGATTAAGTATAAAATCAAGATTTAATGCCAAAATGATCAGTGTACAGAGTATACAAATGGACAGATACAGTGACATTCACCTTCAGTACCGGGCTCCCCCCAGCCCATCTTAAGGATGAACTGAGAGGAGCAAAGACTGGAACGTGAGCTCTGCTTTTATCTATGCCTCACTCTTAACCCTCCTAAAGGGAGTCATCCTATTGTATCAGTTTATCCTTGACTATGTGTTGTATTTTATGTGATATCAGTGGTTATGTTGTGTAAGCTGTAGCAGTGAGCAGTACGGCAGATAAACAACTAAGTAGGGCAGATATATTTAATTAGAGCAGGAAAAAGATGATTAGAAAAGACCACAAAATCATACATCCATAACAAACTTAAGCTTAAGTGTTGAGGAGAGCAAGACAGAAACCTATGTAATTCAATTTGATCAACATGACAAAAGCAATGACAAATGTAGGAAAAAGCAGAGAATTGCACATAATCACTTGCATGATGTACAAAAGCATTTGCAACTAGCTCAAAGCACTCAGAAATTGCTTTTTCAATGTACACAAGTGGCACAAGGATTTGAAAATTTGAAGTATTTTTGAGAATTTCAATTCTGTTCTGAGAAATGCTCCAAAATGACTGAGAAAATTGTAAAAAGTCTGCTCAAAATTTCAGTCTTTGCCTCAAGCAACTGATTTCAAGTAGTCTTGTTCATGGGGAATGTTATGATGGAGTAGAGCAATGGACAGTGGGACTTCAACCTTGTCTGCAATAATACAGGTGCTTTTTCATTCTGTTGTAAACAAAGCTGAGCTAAAAAGTCGAGGTGACAATGCAGCGGTCAATCTATGTTCCAGTTCTCGCCTGGGATCATGAGATATGGATCATAGCTACTTCTGATACCTAATGCTAGATAAGAAGAAAGCAACGGATGGATTTGGTTGTGGTATATGATCACCAGTACTGACACTCATGTTACAATTATGCATCACCTTTGACTGCAATCTTACTTTCAAGCTCCAAAGTCTCAGTAACTGACACTTAGAAGAATGGATCAGCGTTCAGTACAACGATTGCCAAAAAAACAAAGTACAAAAACGAAAACGTGCTCATTGCTTCGAAAAGGGCCACAGTTTAAAGCAACACAGTGCTGATTGGCAAATAAAGTCTCAGCTTTTTATAGTTTTTTGTTGTTCTTTTGAAATTTCAAAACTTGGGATTTGTATGTACATTCTTTTTCTGATCTTTCTGTAAACCTATGTTAACAAAAATCTACAAACAAATTCCCTTGCCAGTAGGTGAAATACTAAGGAATGTATTACAGTTCTGCTAGTACTTTTTTTTTTTTTTTTTTACCTTTGCTGCTTTGTCCTCATGTCAGAAAGTTTTTGTTTTACTTTAATAATTCAAATTTCATCAGAAAGCTGGTTTGTCAGATAAAACAATTATGTGTTTTTATTTCTTTGTGCTAAATGTATTTGTTTTTCTGCCAAGTCAGCTTTCCTCTCCACAGAACACTTCAAAATCTGCTATGAAGCACTACAGCTCACACACATTCAACCCAGCTGCAACTAAATGTCAGTCAAATCATTCCTCAACCAACCAAAGAGGCCCGCCACTTCCCCTTTGTCCTGGATACCCTTTGGTCATTTCAGACAAGCAGAACGGACAACTACTCAGATGGCTTTGTGTGTGTGTGTGTGTGTGTGTGTGTGTGTGTGTGTGTGTGTGTGTGTGTGTGTGTGCGCGCGCGCCTTTTGAATGCCAATGGGAAATTCACAATGAAAAAGTGACCAGAAGACGTGTGTGTTTATGTTTGACACATTTTGATTGAAGCTGAACTAGGTGCCATTGCTCCCTAAATGATGCATACCATCATAGAAAAAAAAAAAAAAATCGCTTCCTTTTGCAGAAGGCCAAAGTGTAGTTGTGTTTCCTGTACTGTCTCTAATGGTTTTTTGGTTGTATTCTTGTTTATTTTGCTCATTAAATATTGTCACAGGACTCCTGATATTGTTGATAGAATTATCAAAGTCTTTAATTATAGCTGAATACTTGATCATTTAAGTACAACTGTCAGTAATCCTGCAGGGTTAGAAGTTCATTTGCTTTAATCAAAATAACAGCAATGTGAGGGAGACTTCATTAATATCCTGAAAAACTTATTGTGATTCATTCCTCCATCCATCCATCCAGCCATCCAGCCAACCAAGTTTCGGGGGGGCTTGGTACCTATCTCCAGCTGACAATAAACAAAAGAACCATCACAGGGCAGCAAAGAGACACACAGGACAAACAACTAGGCACACACACCTTAGGGCCATTTATATTGGCCAGTTAAATGCATGCTTACTGGTCTGAGACGTGTAAATTGTGTTAGGGACCCATAGTGACCACTGATCTTGGCTTTTGGCTCCACCTTGTGGGCCAAATTAGTTACTGTATTGGCCATAGGAAAAAAAATACTCTGACAATATATGCAATGTAAACAAACTCTACAATTGTTTTGAAAAAAACAAAAATTAAATAATATTATTTTTTGTGTAATTCATACATGACATGCTATATGTTCAAATTTGATTATTTTAAGAACAATCTGCAACATTTGATTTGAAGGAATGAAATGTAACTTTAAAGCACAACCAAATGCATGTCTTAAGTTGTAGATCAGAAGAAAAATTAAATAGGAATAGGAAGATAGGAAGATAAATAAATTAACGAAGAACACTCTCATTGTTTTCAGCTTCTCCAGCCCCTCTGTATCTATCCGCTTTTCTATTTATCTCCAGCCTGTCTCTGCTTGTTTACCTTCACACTGGGATAAATGGTTTCTCTGCTGCTAATTGCTTCTGTATGTTTTTCTGTTGGCTGGGTTTGTGTTTTTCCCAATCAGAGCGCTGAGATCCCGCATGGAACCCGTTTGTTTTTTCAAGTGCAGAGGCATCATTTATAATGTGTGTGTGCATGTGTGTGTGTTAGTATTTCTCACCTTGTAAGGCCCATTTTTCCAACACATACTATGTTGCGAGGACCCACTGCTGCTTATGGGGCCCAAAGCCCACGCCTCATTAGAAGAGGTATTGTTTTTGGGTTTTGGGTAGGTTTCAGACTAATTAAGTTTAGGTTAGGTTTAGGATTAGACATGTACTAGTACTGGTTAGGTTTAGGGTAAGGGTTGGGGTTAGGCTATAGAAATGAATTAAAAATGAATGGATGTCAATGCAAAGTCCTCAGATCAACAGAAGTACAAGGAGTGTGTGTTCAAGTTGCCCCATGATTGTTTGTTGGAAGCATTACATAAGCATGAGCCTTAATTACTTTTAAATTAAAGAAAGTGAACAGAAAGTCAAGTTTAAACTTATGAACCTGATAGTGTGTTTCTCTGGTAAACACACACTCAACAAATTCCTCATGTGGTGTCAAGTGCAATAGGCTGAATAGCCATATAAAGCTGAGGATTATAAGTATTTTGATATATATCTATATGTGAAAATATGTCCCTGAGCCTCTGTTGTTTGTTTTGGAATACAAATGAACTTCAGCCACATGTTGGCATGAGCAGCTCCTCGGTTTGCTTCAACCAAGGCCTGCATTATATTCATTTAGTTGGTGTTTGTTTAGAAAGGAGCCATGCAGTCCAGGCCTATAGAGGCCATGCACTCTATGAATGAAGAATGATTGGAGCTTGGAGCTGGGTGGAGCTCCCTGATGGGGCCTGGTGGTTTTAGTTTCTACAATCAGGATTATAATTGTGCAATGGTGCCAGTCATGTAGCACTGTGCAGACTCTGACTTAACATGTATGATTGATGAAAAACAATCCTTTCAATCAATCAATGAATCAATCAATCAATCAACCCTTTCATCATTCTCCTGTCCCATCCTGAAATGATTTTTTGATGCTTCTATATTTTCTTGAGTTTCGTGCTGATATGAAAAGGTGTCAATGAATGTCTGAATGTTTTTAAAGTTTTTAATGTCAAGTCTTTTAGGCTGAGCTTTTAATAATGTCACCAAAAAGCAAAACATCAGGTATTAAGTTGAAGAAAAGATGACATGTTGGGAAAAACTCTTCTCTTTTAAATATTTCTCTTCCTTTTCTTTCTTTCCCATTGAAAAACAATACAATATTTATAAGAGTTTTTACTAACTGAATCTGAAGACAGCTTCTGGTTCTGATCATAAACTAATCCTGCAGAAAATCCATTGAAGTTAGTCATACAATTCTTGGTCACTTATTTTTTACTGATTTTTTTAAGTAATTTTTTTTGGCGCTAGTGGCCTTTATTGTACAGGAAATTGACAGCAAAATGAGTGAAGAGAGAAAGGGAAGACATGCAGCAAATGGCCTAAGACTGGGAATCGAACCCAGGACAACTGTGTCGAGGACTATGTGGTGCATGCGCTCTATCAGCTGATCCCCCCAGCTCCCCATTTCTTCCTAATTTAATCAAAGCAATGTCAGTAGTTTTAGGTGCTCGTGGGTTAGGGGTGTTTATCCTGTCTTGAACGACCCAGGTTCACTTATTATCTGCAAGCTCAACATGTAATAGATTACTATGTGACTTAATGAAACTGTCCAAAATGTACAGTTATTTCTTTAGAGAAGGTCTTAGTGTTCAAGTCTCTGGTCTCTAGAGATGATTTTGGGAAGCTCTATCTGGAGGTTTCTGGAGGCTGGGGCTGCCTGCTGTTGTTGGCAGGGACTTGTGCCGTCACTGGACTCCTTGTGTTGTCAGGGACTTGGCACATTGAAGATGCTAATTAATTTTTACAGCCAGGGTTCCAGCTGGAGCCCGCTGCAGAAGAAAAATATAATTACATTTCCACATGAAATTAAAGGTGAGACTTTGCAGGTAGATCATTTGGCTGAGCAAAGAGGAGCCTAATGAAAAGCTGAAATGTCTCTGTGAGGTTACAATATTGCTTTTGGAATGAAGTTTATATTACAGCAATGAAAGCAGGACAATCATTCAAAACAGAGTTTACAAAGCATTTAATCAGCCTTGACTCTGTGTTTGGATTGTTAAATAATGTCTCAATTTGGGTTGGTTTGCCAGAAAGTTCTGCCAGAACAAGGGAGGTCAAATTGAAAGTCATAAAGAGGAAAATACAGTAGTAATAGTCTCTGCTAGAAACATATATATAACATATAATCAGGCCTTTCATGTTGTGGAAAAGATACAAACACACCAGTATAGCTCCTGGAACTTGATCCATTTTGATGTTTTAGTTTATAAAAACCCCAAAAAATCTGTATGGCACATGGGCCAGTGTATACCTTACAGGAAAAGAGAGTGAGAGAGAGAGACAGAGTAAGAGAGAGAGAGAGAGAGAGAGCAAAAGAGAGAGAGAGAGAGAGAGAGAGAGAGAGAGAGAGAGAGAGAGAGAGAGAGAGAGAGATAACATTGTCATCTGGATCTTGGCTCCACCCAGCCATTTCTCCTTTCTCTCTCACTTTCTCTCTCTTTCTCTCCCATGTCAGTGCAAGCTCTCTTTATCTTTTTTTTTTTTATCCCTCCTACATGTTCTGACTCATTATTATGCATGAACAAACACACATTCACTCTCTTTTTCTCCTACACCCAGCCCACAGCTGGTGACATCACAGTGTAATGAACCAGTCACTAGCAGCCCAATCCATCACTGTCACCACACTGGCCAATCAGCTGCTACTTTAGAATTGAGCAACCAGCCAATGGAACTGAGCCTGACTCCAGCACATATGGGATCTGATTCTGACCCATACACAGATTCAGACTGTTGGATATAAACTGCATGATAAGACCAGAGGACTCACGGTCTAACAGAATGTACTGAATGATGGTTGATTAGAAGCTGCTGGGTTCCTCCATCAGAAGTTTCTGAAAATATCTCTTTGTTTCTGTATATTTAAAACAGAAGCGTGTGTACATGGATTGTATGGCATGGCATATATAAAATGGGAAATGTATTGTATTATGTATAGTCCAGAGAACTTCAAAGTGCTTTGCACAACTTTCAGTCATTCACAGGCTACACCGTAGCCCCAGGGCAGACCAGCAGACCAGCAGAAGTGAGGCTGCCATACAATTGGCGCAAACCACCACTCTCACCACCAGCAGCAGTCAAGGTGGGTGAAGTGTCTTGCCCAAGGATATAACCACTGAGACGGATGGAGCAAGGGTTCGAACCGACGAACTCCCATCTCCTGAGCCACCATTGTCCCTAAACATAGTCCCAAAATGCATGTGTAAACAGCATCATGAAGTCCAAGGAACACACCAGACAGGTCAGGGAGAAAGTTGTGGAGAAGTTTAAAACAGGTTTAGGCTATAAAAAGATTTCTCAAGCTTTGAACATCTCACAGAGCGCTGTTCAATCCATCAGTCAGAAATGGAAAGAGTATGGCACAACTGTAAACCTACCAAGACAAGACACCAGTCCAAGTTCAAGACAAGTTCCAAGTTCCAAGACGAGGCCGTCCACCTAAACTTAGAAGCTGAACAAGGAGAGCACTGATCAGAGATGCAGCCAAGAGCCCCATGGTGACTCTGGACGAAATGCAAAGATCCACAGCTCAGGTGGGGGAATCTGTCCACAGGACAACTATTCGTCATGCTCTGCACAAAGGTGGGCTTTCTGGAAGAGTGGCAAGAAGAAAGCCGTTGTTAAAAGAAAACCACATGAAGTCCTGTTTGCAGTTTGCCAGAAGCCATGTTGGGGACACAGCAAATGTGTGGAAGAAGGAGCTTTGGTCAGATGAGACCAAACTGGAACTTTTTGGCCAAAATGCAAAACGCTAAGTGTGGCAGAGAACTAACTCTGCACATTACTCTGAACACACCATCCCCACTGTCAAATATGGTGGTGATGGCAGCATCATGCTCTGGGGGTGCTTCTCTTCAGCAGGGAGAGGGAAGATGGTCAGAGTTGATGGGAAGATGGCTACAGACCAGGAGCATCTGGAGAAGTTTGGGTTCCCCTCTTGAATCTGTTGCCCCTGCAACCTTATCTTGTAAAAAACAGTGGATGGATGAATGGATGATGGATGTATGGATGGTTGGATGGATGAGCAAAATGTCCTCTCTAAAAAATGGTGGTTATAGTGTTTTAATGTTCTCAGCCCCCAGGTTAGAGGTTAAATCAGGTTAGTTTTCTGTCAGCAGAAGGATGGCATTTTCTTGCAAACTGACTGATTACGAACTGCCTTGCTTGTTTTCCTCACCTAGAGTAAATTCAGCGGATCTGGAGGTTTGCAACTCAGGCCATTGGTGGGGTTTCCATGTTGACCTTTCGTAAGAGGGCTTGCTGTCACCATGGAAATGCAACTATCTCAAAGTGTTTAAGTTACTTTACTGCTTTGGAGCTTCCAGGTGTGTGTTAGCATATGACCTCTCCAAGAGAAAAATCTCTTACCTAACCAACCTGGCCCACTGTGAAACAGTATTTTCACTATCACTTAGTCATCAGTTAACTGTGATTAACCACATTTTTGGCAAAACAGATTTCACTTTTACTAGTTTAACGGGCTTGATTTCGGTCAGACTTTTAGAATAAAGAAATCACTTAGAACCTGTCTGACAAAAATGAAGTAGGCTAAAAGATCTCAAAAAGCAACACTTAATGCTCCGATCTAAAGAAATTCAAGAATAGGAAAGGAACAGGTAAGAAACAAAGTCAGTGTTATCCATCAGTCTGGAAAGCATGACAAAGCTATGTCTAAGGTTTTGAGACTCCAGCGAACCACAGTTAGAACCATTATCCACAAGTGAAAAAAACAAGGACCAGAGGTGAACCTTCCAGGAGGTCACAAAGGAACTCAGGCACACATCTTAAGCACTGCAGGCCTCACTTGTCTTAGCTGAGGTCAAAGTTCATGATTCAACAATAAGAAATAGAGTGGGCAAAAATAACATCTATGGAAGAGTTCCAAGGCCAAAACCACTGCAGACCAAAAAAACACATCAAATGTTCATCTTCAATTTACCAAATACATGCAAAGTGTATTTTGTGTTGTATCTGGTGTAAACTAATATCACATATATGAAAATGAACATCCATCTGACATTTAAATATGGTGGAGGTAGTGTGATGTTCTGGGGCTGCTTCGCTATTTTAGGTTCTGGACAGCTTTATGTAATTAATGGAACCATGAATTTTGCTCTCTAGCACAAAATCCTGAAGGAGAACAGCCAACCTTAAGTTTATGGCTTACTCTTAGGCACACCTGGGTTATGCAGCAAGACAATGATTCTGCCTCTCAATGGCTAAAACAAAATGAAGGTTTTGGAGTAGTCTAGTCAATATTTGAACTTGGACTGGTGACATGAAATCCTACCTGAAACTGCTGGCTAAGGATAAGCCAGCAGATAATACAGATTGTTATTCACTCTGGCAGAAATGACACACAGTTACACCAATTGGAGGTCAATAAAATTAGTGTTGCTTCAGTGTGTAAGTTTTCCAAAACAGTGTCAGACTCCATAATTTTCTTGAGTCCCCTGCCTGATCTGACCAGTAATGACATGTTTCACTGCATGCTGAAATTCAGCTGTTGGTTGTCTAGGTATTGTCCTGAAAATGATGTGGGCTACACTGATAATTAGCGAACACTTTTGGAAAAACCTGCTCTGATCCAGACAGATGGCATCTGTCCCACTTTGGACAGCACAACTCTGCTTTCTCTGAATCTGGCCAATTTTTTTGGGTCTCAAAACTCCTGACAATCCAGGGTCCAGACCAGGAAGCAGAGTCATAGTTTAACAAACCTCTCTATAGCTTCTGTATTGCTATCCACCTATTACCATATTGAGACAGTGTCTTGCCCACAGCCAAAATCAAATGGATTAAAAATAACCTAAACAGAGCAAATCATGAAAACCTCATAAAGATAAATACAATTCTGACTGAACAGAAAAATAAAACTATCAAATGTGGTTTACTGAATATAAGATCTCTCTCTTCAAAGACTTTGGTGGTTAATGACTTGATTTGTGAAATCAAGAAAAAAAATAAAATAAAATAAAAGACCTGATTTGTGATAATCCAATTGATTTATTTTGTCTCACAGAAACCTGGGTTCAGCAAGATGAGTATGTTACCATAAATGAGTCAACCCCTTCTAATTATGAAACTTTTCACATTCCTTGGAGTACAGGGTGAGGTGGAGGAGTAGCAATCATCTTTCAGTTAGATTTATTTGTTAATCTCTGTCCAATTAATAGCTACAGTTCTTTTGAATATCTAACCCTCAGCTTTCCTCATCCAAATTGCAAAACACTAAAACCAGTTCTGTTTGTGTGTTGTATTGTCCACCAGGCCCTTACTCTCAGTTTTTAGATTTTAGTTTTTTTAATGCTTAGTTTTCAGATTTTTTATCTGATTTTGTGTTAAATACTTCATTATAATGGAGACTGTTAAAATTCATGTTTAACACTGAAGGTGATAGTCTAAATGTAGCCTTTATTGCTATCTTAGAGCCAATTGCTTAAAATATCCACAGACCTTCACACTTTGTTTTCATACTCTGGACCTTGTGCTGACATATGACAGTATTTCCTCATAACTCTGATCTGTCTGACCATTTTTTAAATAACCTTTGGGTTTAATTTAACTCAGTACTCCAAACCTGAGAGATTTCATTGTATCAGACGTTGCTATAATAACTTTTTAACTGTTCCATTAACTGTTCCATTTTTCATTTTCTCAGTTTCTCAGAAAAACACTGCAGAAGGCAGAAATTTAAACCCCTTCACAGATTGATGTTCTTAATCATAATGTTATTTGCTTGTTGCATGTGGCATTAGACAATGTTACCCTTTTGAAAAATAAGGAAATTATTCACAGGAGGTTAGCTCCCTGGTTTGTTTCAGATTTATGTACGTTAAAGCAGAATGCTAGGATATGGTAGAGAAAATGATAGAGACTTACAAACTTGGAAAAAATAGTCTACTGTTGTATAGGATGACCCTTCACCAAGCTAGAACATCGTATTATTCCTTATGAATAGAGAAGAATAAGAATAATCCTGGGTTTCTTTTTAGTACAGCTGCCAAACAGTAGTTAAGTATTATGACCAGTCATTGCTCTGCTGAGCCATTCATTCCCTCAGCTATCAGCAGTAATGACTTTATGGGATTCTTTATAAATAAAATGAATTATATTAAAAATAAAATTATTGGCATCCTCCTGAATGTGATTACTTCTTCCTTAGTAAGTGAGGCAGTACTGGAGGTGACTGTGAATATGATTTGTGTTTGGACTGTTTTGATTCAGTTGAGCTTTCTGAGTTATCAAAAATATTACCCTTTTCTAAATCTTCAACTTGCATGTTGGACCCCATTACAACCAAATTATTTAAAGAGGTGTTCCCTTTGATTACTGCCTCCATTTTGGATATGAGGCAGTAAATGGACATGTACCACAGACTTTTAAGGTAGCTGTAAATAACCCTTTACTTAACAAACCTTCTCTGATAAAGATGACTTTATAAATTACAGACCTATATTGAATCTTCCTTTCTTATCTAAAATCCTTGAGAAAATAGTTGCTAATCAAGTGTGTGAGCATCTAAAAAGTAATGACCTGTTTGAAGAGTTTCAGTCAGGTTTCAGAGCTCATCATAGCAGGAAAACAGCACTTGTGAAAGCTGCAAATGATATTCTCTTGGCCTCCTATAATGGACCTCTGTTCTGGTTTTGTTAAATCTCAGTTTTCATTTTATTGCCTAAATAACCTAAATGAACTGGTTTAGGTCAAAACATATTGTGTAATAGAACAGCCCAGTCAAAGTTCAGACCTAAATCTTAATGAGAATCTACAGCAAGACTTGAAAAATGATGTTC
This sequence comes from Anableps anableps, assembly GCA_014839685.1. Classification (NCBI taxonomy): domain Eukaryota; kingdom Metazoa; phylum Chordata; class Actinopteri; order Cyprinodontiformes; family Anablepidae; genus Anableps; species Anableps anableps. Next base: position 2,614,838 of record CM026083.1, read on the forward strand.
AAAAAAGTTCTCCATCCAACCTGATATAAGAATGGGATTTGTGCCTACACCCCTGCTGTGTAATGAAGCATCAAAACAGATTAGCATAGATTTTGTTTCAATCAGAATATAAAAAGCTCAAGACACCCTAGCATTCAGATACAGGGAAAAAAACAGCTCCCTTCAAACTAGGAATAATTTACGTGAAAGTCATATTTAAAACTTTCAAAAACACTCAAGTATTGTCATGCAATGCAGTTCATCTAACAACACCGGTTTTCATTTTGGAGAAATTTGCTAAATTAGTGGTACAACTTTTCTATTTTGATGTTTTTTGTTGCCATTTCATGATGCAAATCAGTGCAAAACATTTAAAATCCATTTGTGTGTGAAATTGAGTAACTAAATGAAACAAAGCCAGAAAAGTGAGACCATTGTTTGATGGGTGATAATCAATTGACTGTAAGAAACTCAACATTCATCTGACAGTGATGTTTTCTGTCCTACAAATGTACATGTCTAATATTTATTGCTTATATTATATATTTAGTGTTTCCACTGCCTAAGAGAACAGCAGCGAACCTTCAAGACAAAGTATGAAAATACTCCATTTAGATTTAATTGTTTGTATTTTTCACATGTACTTTGCTACAGAAAAACAGCAAAAGGAAAAGAGAGGACAGTTTTTTTTTTTTTTTTTTTTTTTTTTTATTTCTGCACAGCAGTAGCTATTCTATCTGTAATATAAGGCTTCTTCTTCTGCTAGATTCTATAAGAACTCATCAAAACCTCAAACACTCTTAGAAAAGTAAAATTTTCTGAAAAAGTGTTTAGTTGTTTTTATGAACACTGATGATTTTGTTTTCGTTTGAAGCAATGTTATTTAGCTTTTTGCTGGATTTTATTCCAGTTTTAAACTATAGCTAACATTAATAATAACAATAAAAATGGTCTGATTATTTCTGTATTGTGGGATTATTTTTTGCAGGGTGCCATTTCCAGCCAATCACATTACTGCAAAGTGAAAGCAGAATTTATTGGCTGGAGGACCTCAACCACATGCTGATTGGGCTTAGCCAATGACATTCTTGACCAATCCCCCTGGCGTTAATTGGTCGTTACTGCTCATAAATATTCATAAAGTTTAAGATTTGGAATTTGATTGGCTGAGAGGTCTCACATGTTCTGCACTTGACTGTGTGTTTGCTGGATTTTCTGAAGTTTCCACAAACTGTGCTACCCTCCCTCCCCCAAATAATGGCTACTACTAAAAGGAGAAAGGAGAATAAAACCAGTATAATAATTTTATTAGTCTTTCCAACAGCAAATAAAATCAGCTTGTTTCAGTAACATCCTCCCCAAAACAAATCTTTGGCATTTTTCCACTTTCAGCTATGAAAATATTTAATATCTATAAACACTGAGTTCTCACTGTAAAAGTAAAACAGATATTTTTTGTAACACTTTGTACAAATTTTAGGTTTACCTTCTTTATTTACTTCTTGACATCAAAAATCTACTTAAAAACTAATAATAAAAAAGAGAAATTTCAATTTTGCATCTTTTATTCAGTGCATCTGTAAGTGTCAACTCCTAAGCAGCATGTCAGCAAATTCGGTTAGTGTCATTAGGTGTCATGGTAGAGAATCCTTCATAAATTGTGTTTTTATGAAAAGTCACTCCTGTTTAAGAAGGTAACTGGAGCAATGTTAACATGGCCTTACACTACAGTCTAAACTCCTTCTGGGACAGAAAAATGTTTCAGTTTTAAATACTTTCAAACAAAACTTTTAAGGATAATTCAAGACATGTGTGCTACTAATGTGTTTATTAATTCCCAGTATGTATGGTTATCCACAGAAAGACAAATATACTGAGTCTAAAATAATTTACAGTGCACATGCTTGTGTGACAGTGGGTAAAAAAAAAAAAACTAAATAAGAAAAAACAAAACAAACAAACAAAAAAAAAAACAAACAGGATGTGTAACATTTTGTTTAGTTTGCAACTGGGAATACAAATTCGTCTTTTGTCATTTTATATTTGCAACCTTTTTGCAGAATTGCCAGGCACTGGTTCATTTCCTGGTTATCTCTTTTATAACCAACAGCACCATTTGGCTTGCTACAATACAACATGTGCAGGTCTACATTACTACCATCACTTGTAAAGAAAATACAATAAAATAACCCATTAAATACACTTCACGCAAAAAGTAATAAATTGCCAACACAGACTGACCAGAACATTTTTTTTTACTGGCTGCTCATAAGTCAGGCTGATAGTCAGCTGATGACCTGGCCAAATGGGTCTACAAAAATAGCTTAGAGACAGAAAATATTTACTTATTTTGTTTTGTCTGACAGATTGATTTTTTAAATTTTTTTTCTCTCTTCTTCCCAGGTCATTTTAGTATGGACCATTTTATCTGCTCCTTAGCTGACTGCAAAACCTAAAAAAAAAAAAAACAGAAAGGGAGATGATAAATATAACAAAATAACACTTCATCAGCTTCATAAGCCATCTTTTATTAAAAAAAAAAAACAAAAACAAAAAACAGTGATGCAGCACCACAATTCCACCACAAGAGGTCACCTCTGTGGCGTTATATGGAGAGTCGTTTCATTCAAAATTAAATAAATAAACAGTCGGAACAAATATGAACAAGTACGGATTGTATTTAAAAAAAAAAAAAAAAAAAAAAAAAAAAAAAAAAAAATCCTATTTCTTCTACTTAACACTTAATTCACACCCTCAGCTCAAATGAAACATTCTGAGGCAGAGAAGTGATCACAAGTCAGGATGACTTTGGAAGGAGGCAATATCTAAAATGCATCCAACCACATCCTGACACCGGCTGCTGACTAAAGTGACCGCAACTGCCAACACGGTCTTCCATTTAACTGCAGTAAATTTCCTACAAAAAGAATCAGTGGGGATGTTGTTCTACCCTTCGTCAGCAGGGGGCGCAGGGTGTTAGCTTAACACTGCCAGGTAACAAGCATTCAGGCAACAAGCGCCTGCGTGTTTATGCATAGATTAAGATGTAAAGAGTATGTGAGTAATGGGTTTGTGCAGCCTGGGTATATCCCATCTATTGCCTGTTGGCTCCTGGTATAGGCTCCAACCCCGAGGGCCCCTCTGACTCTGAGGCACTAAAGTTATTTAACAACTTTACTGTTGCTGCTATTAGTAACGCAGGCAGGACTCCAATGTTATTAAAGCTTTACTTGTTACGATGATAAAGAACAAGCAGTGAGGTACAACAGACTTATTTACCTTTACATGGAAACTACAAATATTTTATGATTCATTTACATATTGTCGACTACAGTGGCTGTCAAAAGTGTACACAACCTCATTAAAATACCAGGGTTTGTGCTGTAAAACAATGAGACTTATCATTTCTAAACTTTCGACATCTAATCTGCCAAATACACACATCAAGTGAACGACACATGTATTAGAAGAAAAAATATGAATAACATGCAGTAATCTTTTTTTATACAAATGTGCACATCCTTAAAATACTTTGTCGAAGCAGATTTTGATTTCATTTCAGTATTCAATTGAGTTCACACCTGCCTTTAGTTACAGTATCTCTGATGAACCTAAGACCAACCTAAGCTGTTCCAATAGGATTTTCCTAACTTCTGCATCCTTTTACTGAAGTAAAGTTTGTAGAGAAGTAAGAAAAGTAGCAGTGAGAAAAACAGTACAAAAAACTTCCACTGCATTAGTCCAAATCTGATGAAAACATGACGCAAAAACTGGTCGAGAGGCTGCCAAGAAACTGACAGCAACACTGAAGGCACTGCGGGAACCTCTGGTTAGTACTAGTTGGTTTTACATGTGAAAACAATCTGTTCAACAGAATGCTTTAGCATCCTGCTCTTGGGTTACTTTTCTGCAGACAGAGTTTACATTTTCGTCAAAATAAATGAAGTTATTAATGGTTCCAAATACCAGTCAGTTTTGGCCCAAAACCTTTAGCTGTCAGTTCAACAGATGGAGAATTTTCTTCAGCATCACAGTGAGTCCAAGCATAAATCCAAATCAACAAAAGAATCTCTTCACAGGAGGAAAATGTATGTTTTGGAATGGCCTTGCCAGAGTGCTAAATTAAATTCAACAGAAAATCTATAGGGTCACCTGAAGAGCGCCGTGGATAAGAGACGTCCTCAGCATCAAGTTGAACAGGAGAACGTTTACAAGGTAGAATAGGTAATATTGTCAAGTCAAAGAAGACTGAATGCTGAAATTAAATCAAAAGGAGCTTCAACAAAGTTTTAATGAGGGGTATTCTTTTTTTTTTTTTCTTCTAACAGATTGGTTTGCTTTTCCACTGAACTGTACAGAAACAACGCAACATGAAGTTTTGAGATGGTTTATTGTGGTTTTTGGTTTTTTTTTTAAATCACAGGCTGGCATTTTAAAGGAATATGTAGACTTTTCAGAGCCACTGTATACTGTTTCATAGAATGCATTGAGTTTGAAACCACAAGAAAAACTAAAGAGAAATGTGTTGAGCAATAAGGTTAGTGAAATATTTAAAGAGTTGGTAAAAAGCACCCAAGCCTGGAGCTCTGACTGAAGCAGAACAGTGACAGAAAACACTTCTGCTGTGGAGGTGCAATACCAGGGTTGGTGTAAGACAATACACTTACATTAGTGGTCAGCGCCAGCTTCTCTGTTAGGTGCTGTTAAGGTTAAAGCAGTAAACAGAAACTTAGAGAGCAAGTACATACATGATAGACAGAGCATATCACTAACAAATAAAAAAAAAAAAAATCTTACAAAAGCGTTTTTAAACATAGCTAAGAAATAAGGAGAGAATATTAGTTTCCGCAGAGCTGCAGTTAAGCAGAACCAGCAGTCATTTTTCTAAACATACATTCACACACATTCCATTAGTGCTGTTAATGAGTTAGCATGACGCTCAGGAAATGTGCAGTCTATTGGAGCGAGAAAAGCTAAAACTCATCCTGTTCAATGAGATTCAGTTGAATTTGGTTGTGTTCCATACTGCTAATGGTATCAGAGAAAATTCTTTTATAAGGGCGGCATTTCTCCGTGTTTTTGTTGGTGAGGTTTTCAGTTTGTGTACATATTGAAACATCACCAAAACACGAGCTTAATGGTAGCCTGAATTTTGAACTTATAATAAGTGTTGCTTGTATACTACCTTGGGAAGGAATTATTGTTCTTAAGCATGGTTTGGATAATTGCAGGAAATATTTTGACAATGATGTTAATTTAGATTGTTAGCTGATGTTCTGGCATTGAAATATTACCACTATTCATGCTATCAAGTAAAGGCCATAATAAAATGAATTGGTGGATATTAAACCATGCCCTTCAGCTAAGTAACAATTCAGATAGTGTTGTTAACTAGTCTCCACCCATTCAGCTCATCCAATGCAGAGAAATCCTTCCATGGTTGTTTTCACCAGGGTGGTAACAGGGAGTTTCTTTGTTGGAAGAACTTCAGCTTTCAGACACATAAAAGTACAGTAGCTGGTCATTTTGCCCCTTCATCATCTTGTACTTTAATCAGCTTTTTTGTGGGTACACAGTGGACTCGTCTTTCACAGGACATTTTATACTGACCATATATCAATTGCACCCATTTCTGGGGTGTTTTGAACGTGCTTTGACAACTGAGGATTTAAAATAATTTTCTATAATTTACTCGATCTTCTGTAATGAAATTTGGCTATGACTCCATTAAATAAAACCCACCAGCAGAAGCTTATTCAATTATTTTGGTTTGATCAGGGGTCAGAATTTGTCATATTTAGTAGAACCCAGCAGGCCCCAATAAGGATCAGAACCACAATCAAGTGGAAAATGAGTGGAAACAGGTACAGAGAAAAAGTAAATGGCAAAAGCATAACCCTTTCCAATATTATTCTAACAGATTTTATAAAATGAATATAATAAAACTGTTAATGTTCCAGTAAATGTAGTTGTACAGACAAAACTGTTAAGTAAAACTCAGTTTTTCAATTATTGGTCAATTTTTGGAGTGTCCATTATTGAATTCTCATTAGTGAAGACATGGGCTGAGACAGAATCTTCTCATTTTTTATTATATCAGTAAATGAGCAGAATTTGTACCCTCAAAGAAGTGACTGAAATTTCCTCAAAATAAACATACCAGACTGAGAAATCCTTCACTACTCTGTTTCAGTGTTTAACCAGTCAGGTGAGTAGTAGTCATTGGAGGGAAGGAGATTCTCATGGTATGATAAGGAAACAAAAAAGGTTCCAGTATTTAAAAAAATATTTAAAAACCGAAATGTACATGATCAAAGTGCTTTTATATGAAAAAGCAACAATTATTCTTAGTGCTAAAAACATGACTTATTGAAGTTATAATACTGTTTTCCATACCACATATTTATTTTTTGATATGAACTGAAGCAAAAGCTGAATAAACACTCCTAAATTTAGTAGCTGTTTTCAAATAAAATTTCTTATTGTATAGAAAAATAGACATTTTTGCTGCTTTTCTCTTCATAGAGTAACACTGGGAGTCAAGTTGATAATGGCTGCCTAGGCAGAGTCTGCAGTCTGCTGCTTGATAGGCAAAGCTTTACATGAAATGGTCCTGTGGTATGAGTGTGTGTTCTTTTGTTGAGATTGTGTTAACTCCTTTCTGTGTTGGTCCACTTACATAGCTGGACTAAAGAAACAGAGTTCTTATCTTAGGATGAGACAGTTGCATTGTGTCCTACTGCATATCTGATACAATACAACAACTATGAGATATAATGTAGCATATATCTTCTCTGATAACATATGAACTCAGGTGGAGCTGCAGTAATGCTTCATGATCATCTGTGTGAGTTACCTGGGCCACACTTTGTTCAGTTAATGGATTGTCATCAGCCTGGAAAAGAAAACATTAACATGTCAATGAAGGAAAAATGCAAAAGTAACACTTCAGGCACACTGTGTCAATGCAAAGCAGCACAGGCACCATTACATGTATGACAGCAGTTTCCAGGAACATTTGAAACTAGTTTTTAGCATTAGCATGCTAATAGTTCAGCTGTGGGGTAAGAAAACTCTCTCATTCAGTCAGTCCAGAAGCATCAATATTAGATGGATGGTTGGCTGTGCCATTTGCATAGTTATTGATCAACAAAACTTAAAAACTTTGATAAAAGTCAATAAGAGGCTCAGTCTGCATGCTCTCAACATGCATTCACATAATCTTGTTATTGCTAAAGCCTATCCATCCCCCAGCTGTCTTCATCTCACTCTCATTCAGTCAGTGTCTCTGTCCAGCTCACTGTCTTCTTCCAGAGCTCCCTCCATCCCTCTCTCACCCTGGGTTTGTCTGACTGTCTACAGCAGCTGGCTCCTGTCTGTTTGTGCCTCTAGGTTACCGGTGATGTAATCAAACAGGACGAAGCCATAGGCTGGCTCAGACATATGCTGACACCAATCAGAACAGGAAAGACAGGGAGAAGGAGAGACAGAAAGGTGAGGCAAGATGCCACTGAAACCACTGTAGGGAACTTTAGCCAATCTTAGCAAAGTCCTTTAAAACAAGCTCAACAGCTGCTTGGATTTTAGACTGTAAATGTGCTTCTTATTCCATTTCCTGATAGTGGAAAACATTGAAATGGATATGGTTGTAAATTATAAGGAGTTATAATTTCCTACCCTGTAGTTGACCTTCTGCAAGACCTGTTGAGAATCACTCTCCAAAATCACCCTGGCAACAGACAATAAACAATCAGGAGAGGGTTGCAGCCAACGAGAAACACCGTTCATTATGTTCTACAGTATAATGCCAATAGACATATAATGATTTGAGATATAATATCTAATTGATATCAAGACTATCAAAAGCTAAAGTGACCGTTCTGTAACTGTTCCCTTACCCCCCATCAATGATTTCATCCACAACAAGGAAAACTCCCTCCATGTTATCCAGTAAACACCTCCGCTCCACATTCTTTCTGCAGGACAGAAGCAACTCTATTAGACACATGCAGAACTTAATGCTTACTAGTTTTGAAATGAAGACCACCTAAACAGAGACTGAGTCAAAACTAAGACCAGACAAGGCAAGACATATATCCTGTTCAAAAATATGGCTGTTATCATACTAATATAGCTGTTGCTGCAAATGTCTGCACATCTATTAGGCCAGCGGTGTCACACACAGTTTCATGTTGGGCCATATCAAAATCATGAATGTCCTCAAAGGGCCGGCTGCAGCAGAATGTATTGATAAAACTACAAAACTGCAAAAAATTATTTTCACTTGGAAAATTATACTAATTAGAAATGATGTATATTTAATGCCTTTCACACAGAACTAAGAGAACCAATTTAATAGGATTGTGTGTGTGTGTGTGAACATGCATATAAATATTTCAGACATTTAAAAACACAGCAACAGATTTCCAACAAAATACAGACAGGCTATTGTTGCTCAAAAGCATTGATGGAGTCTCGCTAAGACAAGAGGAAGCTATAGTCACAAAGGTTATACTTTGTGCATCAAGAATCCAGCCCTTTATACTCGTTATTCACAAATCTAAGAGACAGCTAGGAAAGGTTTATCCCTCTTTTTGTTCATGCTGACACATATAATTTATATACAAATAAAACAGGTCATTCCTCATTTTTAAAATAAATCAGAGAGAGGGAGAAAAAAAAAAGTACCTCAGGATGTGGCTGACAGAGTCAAACAGACAGTTCAGCACAGACATCAGCATCAGCTACCAACAGAAAACAAAAATAAGATTAAATACAATACTAGGAAATTATTCTAACACAACAAAACATTTTCTTTCAAAATCCCCAAAGGCTAAACTGTAGCAAGTAAACAAAAACAACAGCGCAAAACAAATATAAACATCTACAGGGGTGGAATATATGTATGACGTGTTAATAAAGTGTCAAATTCACCACAGCATATTTTAGATTGTAATCTAGGCAACATTTGGCTTGCTGATACCTTTAGCTCTACTGGCAATCTCCAAGTTCACTTCATAGAAATAGACACTTTTTTTCAGAGTCCTGCACTTCTAACTAGTTTCTGATGTTCAGGTAGGTCTGGCGATGTGACAGTGGATCTGACAGAACAAAGCACTTAACTTTCTGAAATCATTTACAGTTCTGGTCAGAAGTTTACATCTGCTCATCATGGCATTCCTTTTTACCTTTTGATCTATTTGAATTGTTCAATTTCTAGAGTGAAATAATTAAGCAATAAATGAAAACATTTTTTTTTTTAAAGAAGACCCAAACTGTTTCTCTCATCTCGGCGTAGTTAAAATTATAACTGTTCTACAAGCTCAAACATGTCCAGTCCAACTAATATTTGTCTAAGTGTCCCTTAGTACATTTCAAGTTGGCCACACATTTATTATATCAACATCAACACAGCATAATTTTGGCTAGATATCGAACATTTCTTCTAGAGTTTGTAGAGTTCATTTTATTTGGTTGTTTTCACAGCACCGACCCAGCTTTTAAACATGGAGGCTGAGGTCAGGGTAATTGTCAATGTGTTGTTGGAGCGACTAAATCTACAAAAGTATAAACTTCATTAAGGTGAAATTGTGTCTTTTAATGATTCCATTCACATTTGTCTGAAACTCCAGTCTCACTGGCAGCAAGACAGCATGATAGTGCCACCACCATGCTTGACAGTTGTTACAGGTTTCAAAGTTTCAGCTTGCCTCCATCAAACATTGTTTTTGTCATTGTGGACAAATAGTAATATTTAGTCCTTGTTTCTATCGTTACTAGTAACAGTAAATAATATCTCTGGTTTGTCTGACCTTAAACATTTTCTCCAGTAGGCATTTAACTTGTGCATGTTTGCAGCTGAAAGTTTCAGTTGGCCTTGGGGCAATAACGGGCCCATTTCTTGGCTGACACCGTCTCAATCCACAGTGATGTAAAACCTGCATCATTCAGGACAGTGCTGCTCATATTTCAGCAGTTTTATGCTTGTGAAAGACCTCAGCCTTGGTGGCTAGTTTGTTTCTAAACAGTGAAACCTGGCTAGTCTTTCATTAGGGGAGAGGGGGGGGGCAGCAGCATAGGTCTTCTTCCAGACACTGACAACGTGATGACCTAGCCAGATACCTTAAATGAATAACCTATATCCAGCTGTTAGAAGTGAAGATCTTGAAATCTGCAGACATGAAGAAAAAGCTTCACAAAGCTTGTGTACATCTATAGTTCTTAGACCTTCACAGAGTTCCTTGGATTTCCCTGTGGTTCTGAGTATCGATTAATCTAATGAGTGCTACCAAACATAGCTTTTATATGGTGGTGAAGAAAAAACATCACCCGCCGGTTCTTATGATTTCTACCCAGAAGTTAACAGGCCTTTTTCTTGTTAAATACATTCTATTCACCAGTTAGGAATTTCTGAATATATTTGAGCTTGTAGGTATAATTCTGACACATTTTTATTCTCATTAAAGTCATTGATGTTGTATTTGTCCAATCTTTTTACCCAGGAAAAAGAATGGGTAAAAAAACAAAACAAAAACAAAACTATTATGACATTCATGCTCATGATGAGTGGGTATAAATCTGAGTGGAACTGAACATTTCTCTACAAAAAAAAAAACAAAAAAACAAAAAAAAAAAAAAAAAAAAAACAAACAAAAAAAAAAACAATCCACAACTACATTAAGAATAAGAGCTAAAGCCACTGTACCTCATTTTCCTGAGCACTTCCCACCACGTAGAAAAAAAGATCTATGCTGCTCTTATACACAATGGTCATCCCCTCCAGGAACGCTATCTCATCTACAAATATATAAAAAGTGATGAGTTGGCATGGTTCATGACTTTTTTTTTTTTTTTTTTTTTTTTTTTTTTTTTTTTTTTATTAATTCAAAAATTTGATACAAGGAAGGAGACCTGATGGGAGGATGAAATAAGAGAACAGCAGAGAAACCAAGAGAAAAGAAAAGAATGAATGGATGAGTGGACTAAGAGAAAGGAAGAGAGAGCAGGATATAAAGGTGAAAACAGGGCTGCAGAAAGGAGGTGGAGTTTGGAACAAAGGGTGGCATACTGGGTGGGGGACAGGGAGGGAAGAGGGAGATCAGGTATCAACGTTGTGAATTCTATAAAACCCAGTCGAGAGGGTGATCAGGTTTCTCTGAACATCTACTTAAACTCTCCCAAAGCCATAATAGCTACGTTTTCCAGGGGTCACTCAACAGCTCAGTGTCAGAAATACCGTCCACCTAACCAGGTTCAGCTCCACAGCAGAAACCAGCTCAGTGTAAAAACTGCTCCAGGCTACTGACAGAAGAATGCACAACTGACACTGGAGATGTGTGTGAATTCTCTGTACAGTAGAACCTAAGGCAATGAAGGAGTGGGGTATACAAGTTACAACAGAAGACACAAAAATAAAGAAACTTACTGTCTGCTTTGTGTGTTTTGCTGAAGACGTTGCTCTCAAAGTTCTTCTGCTCCTTCATGGTGGGGTAAAGCTCAGGGTCGTAGTACTAAAACAGAGGGAATTCAGTTTAGCACCCATAATTCAGCTCCCTCTGGGCTGAGGACAGAACTCACAGGATAAGAAGGTGTTGGAACCATAGATGAGTGGGACCAACTGGTCCAGTTTATCCAGATAAAACATTCCGTTGTTGATGTTTAATCTGCATAAATTAAATAATGATAAGCTTTTCAGGATGACAAAAAGATTTATTAGTTATTTTCAATGTGAGATCCCAGTCATTGAAAGTTATATCTACTAAGCATGAATTTGAGGAGTTTGTGCTTTGCTCAGAGTCATCTTTTTTTTTTTTTTTTTATCTCACTTTGGACTCCTGCAGGTCAGGATCATGACAACCATGTCATGAAGAACACTGGATTTATCTGGAATAAAGGAATGGATAAGGAAGCTGGCATCCAGTGTTAAGACTGGTCTGCACTATAAAGAAGCATTTGAAGAAATGTAATGAGCAATACCCTCAACTAAGCCGGCCTGAGCTGCTGCTGTCTGGCTGGGGGGTGCGCAGCTCTGCTTGGGCTGCTACGCCCTCAACCCGACACGGATAACCAGAGGAAAACGGATGGATGGATGGATGAAGAAGAGGAATCTCTTCTTGTGGACCCGTTTATAAACTATACTGTTACTTTTTTGGAAAGTGAAAAGTGAAAGTGTTATACAGCTGTTACAGAATTACTCCACTGATGCAGCGTTTCACCACTGCTTTTGTATGTTATTTGGCTATTTTTGGTGTACAGTTTGGAAATAATTTGTCATCTTGTAATTAAAAACTTAGGCACAAACTTTTTCTACCCCTCCCCCTCCGCCTGGAGGTCTGTCCTGTATGTAGAAGTGATTCATGGAATGTTACACAGCTGTTAAAAGATTGGGACTTTACTGAAACTGCATTACAACATTGCTTTAGTATGTTATGTAGCTATTTTTGGTGTACAGCTGTAAATATTGTATCTTGTAATCATAAAACTGAGTAAAAACCTACCCCACTGAATATTTTTACAGTCTGGAGGACTTGGGGCGATGAAGTACAGTCCTCTCAGCACTTGAAACCTTTTTTCCTCTTCCTCCAGATAACAGGTCTATTCGACTAACCAATGTGTTTACAAAATAAGCAAGATGTGTCATTACAGTGTTAGCATTGTGTTCCTAAGCTTATAACAATTCAGTGTCGGATGAAACTTCATTTTTTTTTGGTGTGCCATTCAGATAAACAAAGGCAAGTTTAGTCTTCAGCATATATATGGATTTATAATTTTAGTTTGCTTGCACCTTTTATATTGATTATTGTTATTCTGCACATTTGTTGACAAAGTTATTCAATATGATTTCTTTTTTGAAATAAAATTCCACTAAATGGAGTCAAAAATGATAGAATCCAGCTCATTTTTATTCGTTTTACTGGTTTCATGGTGTGAACGATGGAACATTTTGATGATACACAGGATAAATGTCCTAAGAAAAAGCTATGTCATATGCAGAAGTAGCCCTACAATAGAAATCAGCACTTTCATTTGACCAGATTCTCTTTTTTGAAGTGAAACCTCATTTGGCATAGTTTTGGGAACATTTGGCTAAATTGTGCCAAAATCCCAGCTGCCTCTAAAACTTTGTGGATCAAATATGTCTCAACTGATTCAGTCTTACTTAATAGGTTTAAACAGTGACAACCAAACCGTGATTCTTTTTTATTTTTGTCGCCATTTCTTTTGGTGGGTAAAAAAAAAAATAATAAAAAAAAAATAAAAAAAGTTGGAAAACGGTTATGAATGGATAAAACAAACAAACAAAAAAAACAAAACAATATTTACATGTAACAGAAATAAAGATTCTTAATTTACAATAAAACTGGTAATAATCCTTTAAACCTTACCTTGGACAGAAGTCTGTTGCCATCGTTATCAAGAATAAAAACAGCTTTTACTGTATAGAGAGAAGGTTCCTGCAACAACACACAAGAAGAGTTTTTAACTCAGATGTGCTCCGTTTTCTTTCAGCCACACAATGTAAGATTTCCAGCTACATTCGTACCACATCTGGCCAACATGTGGAAATAAAACGTTGCTATCCAGGTAAGGATCTTTTTTTTTTTAAAAAGAGAACCGTCTCATCAAAAACAGATTTTTATTCCCATGCTGCCAGTTAACTGGTTCTTAGGGTTTCTAAAGTCATGAGCGTCCTCTTATGTGGAAATGTTCCGTCTGTTATGCTTGAAATCTGTTCACCTGGATAAAGTTTGTTGTTATTCATCTATAAGCTAACGCTGCTGACAGACACCTATAATTTCCAGACCACCTATCCAAACTGCTGTATTGACGCTAAATGACTGCATACCATTACTTCTGGTATTCATTCTCTCCTTTCTCATCACAGGCTTTCTTCTTAAAGTGTGCCAGTTTTTGTGTTTGGATCTCAGATTTGTCATTTCATTTAGTAACTTTCCATCCGTCTTGACTGGTTCTGCTGGAAGTCTCTTCCTGTTAGGGGATTCTTCTCTCCCCTGGTGGAAGCCATCACATATAGGTACTTAATCCAGTTGAATCGATTCCAGCTTGTTCTTCAAAACAGCTGTTTTAATCCTTGTAGAAAAGTGACATATTCATAAAAAGGAAAACTCCATAATAAATCTCACTTCCTCATCCATACTTGCGTTTGTCCTGCTGAAGAGTTTTCAGGAACGGGACAAAGTTCTGTTATGCACTGACTAGCAGAGATTCACAGTCAGAGTGTATCACAGAACTTAGACCAGAAACTCAGCCACAGAGCCAAAATGGTAGAGAATGATGACGGATCCATTTAGCCATCATCATATTCAGAGACTCATGTTAGAAAAGCATTAAATCTTAAGTTTATTAGCAAAATGTGCTGAATAAATCAAAAAGTAGTCATATTTACAACCTTGAGCTGGTGGGATGTTCTGACACTGATGTAAATAAAACAGTTGTTTACAGAACCAGCTGACTGATCTTTCTCAAACGACTAATGCCTCAAAAAGACCCATCAATATCAGAAAAGGTGGATACAGAGTGGAATGACAGCAAGAAAGAGGATGTTTGATTCATATCCTTCCCTAACAGTTATGGGAAGCTCTAAAGGAAAAAAATGAAGGGTAATCAAAGCACAGTTTTATGGCATTTCAGAGACAAGTCTGCAGGAACATAGTCTGAACTGCAGACAGAGCGGAAAGAATAAGGCAAAGAGGATTTTACATGGTGTCAGAGTCCCTCTTCTATTCATACTGAACAGTGAGCTTTGGTCAATATTGCATAACAGTTTTTCTGTATGATTTTTCTTTTGTTGTGATGCAATGTCATCAGCTAACTTGCTGGCAAGGAAATAAACAACACACCACTGCTCTCATCCCAAATACTGACATTTTCAAATACTACTGTGCTTTTTACATCCAAACAGAGTTTCACTAAAAGGCAAAGCACACCCACCCTGTGTGACACTCTGGCCAAAGGGAGTTTAAATGGGCCGACTAGTACAGCAAGGATACTTTCTCTAAATGCTCCAGCCAATGTTCTTGGTGTTCAGATGGAATATTCATTTGCAAGAGATGGAGTTAGAGACTATGAGCACTTTGGACAGGCTTACAGCAGACAACAAAACAGCAAGCCTTACTATAAAAGTGGAATATTGAGGAATTCATTTGTTTACTAGAAGGCTGTCTTTATATTCTTTTTGGTAACAATGTAAAATGGCCTGGGGGGGTTCTAACCGGCAACCCAGAACTCCTTCCACCATTGCCACCTTTGCCCCAAATCATGAAGACTGACCTTAACTGAGGCTTGTGAGATCTGTAGAGCTTTAGATGTTGTTCCAGCTTGTTTTGTGACCTTCTGGTTGATGTGCTCTTGGAGTAATTTTGATTGGCCAGACTCTCTCGGGAAGGTTCACCACTGCTGCACGTTTTCTCCAGCTGTAAATAACGGCTCTCAAATGGTTCGCTGGCATCCCAAAGTCTTAAAAATGGCTCTGTAACCCCCTCCTGACTACAGATGTCATAGACTTTGTTTTCCTACTTCAGCCATCTTCAGAGAGGTTCTACTTCAAATTATTTATCATGTCTGTCAGTAAGGTAATAGAGCCTGGGATAGGCTTGTGGAACTGAGCTTAGCTTTCTGAAAAAAGGTAGTTTAATCACAGTAATCATGAACAAGGGAGGCAGCTGACTTTGTCACACAGGGTCAGGTTGGTTTGGATAGCTTTTTTTCCCTTAATGAATGAAATCATCATTTGAAAACTGCTTTTTGAATTTACTCAGGCTATCTTTATCCAAAATAAAATTTGTTTGATAAGCTGAAACATTTAAGTGTGACAAAAAAGCAAAAAAGAAGAAAGCCGTATGGGGTCAAACACTTTTTTTTTTTTTAAAGGGGAGTGTGTCTTTCCAAGTTTCCTTTCTAATGCCTCAGATGCATCATTATCCAGAGAGAAAAATGGTGAGCATGTTAACAAGCAACAATAATCCACTCTGTAACCCAGGATCCTGTTAGCATCAGAAGCAGTGGTGTAGTTCTTTTTCTGCAAGTCAGTCCAAAGCTGTGCCTGACTATCAACCCAGCTACCCAGTCTCCGCCTACAAACATGCTGCATTCTGCGTGTCGTCACTCAGTCAGCTGGCTACATCCTCAACAGCTGATCATGCAGTTTCTCCTTCATACAAGGAAGGCTATCATCTTCCATACAACACTGAAGGTTTTCTTCATCTTCATCAAAACGTCTCTGAATCGTAGCAGCAAGGAGCCAGAGCAGTTTTTTTTTTCCTGGCGCAAGAAAGCTTTCATACAGGCTGTTGCTTACATAGCACTACAGAGGAGATTTATGTCATTACAAGAACAGCAAAGAGATGTTTGACAAAACAGAGGAACATATGAACACTAATTATCAATATACTGCCAACATTAGTGTAGTATGAAGAATTATTTTGCCAGGACCTTTTTTAACAATCTGGCCTGGCAATAAAATCCATTCTGCTACTGTTTCCAACCACTTAATTTTCTAGTGCGGTTCGAATGCATATGTGGATGCAAGAGGACTGGAGACCTCTCCAAAAAGCAGGAAGCGGACAACAGCACAAGGCATTCAGGGTAAATACAACCAAAATAAACGCTTTTCTACCACCAGCAGGAGAAATGGCTTGTGGTCAGATGTGGAATGAAGAGGAGGTAAACGCCATTCTAACTGAGCTAGTTATCAAACAGTAAATTAACCTCAATTACTCAAATTAGTTTAAATAGTTTCTATTTAAGGAAACCTACAGGAGGAAGCCACATTCAACATTGCTGCTGAATGTTATTTGTATTGTTTGATGTTGGATAATTTATTTTTGATTATACATGTAATGTAATGTTATTGAGCAATAACAGTAATGAAGTTACTCATATCTTGTATATACCTTGCCTGACGTCTGCATACGGTGGACATCACTACTATGAAGTTGAATACGCTCCTACTCAGTGCATGCTGCCTCGTACAGAGCTGTCTCAGCCGCCTTGTGTGAAAAACAACATTCTCTATGGTCTTCTGCCTCATCTTCCGCTCATGCTGAGTCCATTGTTGAAAAACGTTTGTTTGGCACGTGCCACAGACAAAACAAAAATCCTAAAACCGCTAAAATTTGACCACACTCTACTTTTGTTTATTTTTCCAGAAGAAGCAAGTTGCACTCAGTGTCTTCAGAGGTTTTGGTGTCGTTTCCTTCAGTAGTTCTTGATGCAACATCACCACAGGCAAGGGGGGGGACAGGTTGCTCAAAGGGTTTGGCTCGATTTACACAGTGCAGTGTGAATGCAAACTGCACCAGCTGAAAATGTAACAAATGTTGCAATTTTGGTCCCCAGTTGAACCGAGTCTACCAGACTATCAGGTGTGAAAACCCCCTCAGATTTAGAGTTTTACAGATCTAAATTTATAGCTCTAAGGTGATGTGGATAAAAATGTAAACATATCGAGGCTGGATGAAGCCTCCTGTGAAGCCCTTAACACAGAAATATCACCAACAGATCAAGGCAAAGTGGGAAAAACCCAGGACCAGACGGAATTGCCATAGAATTTTGTAAGAAATTTGCAAATCAAATAACTCCAATTCTACGTAGGATGTTTTCACACTCAGTGGATCTGAAAGTCTCCCTCCAACCCTCTATGAAGCTAATATCTCCCTCTTGTTGAAGCAGGATGGGGATGAAACAGAGCCTTAATCATACCGTCCAATTTCCATACTCAACCTAGATTTTAAGATACTCACTAAAACACTTGCAAAAAGGTTAAATAAGGGTATAGATTCCATTATTCACACTGATTAGACGGGTTTCATCCCAAATCGATTCTCTTTCTTTAATGTCAACCGTGTAATGGACATTATGCATTATTCCTTTGATAAAACCTCTAAACAAGCCATTCTGTGTCTAGATGCAGAGAAGGTTTTCAACCAGGTGGAATGGTGGTATCTTTTGAGGGTTTTGGAGAGATTTGGTATGGGTCCATCTTTTGTCTCCTGGGTGCGCATGCTGTATTCTCAGCCAACAGCACTGGTTCTTACTAACTCAGATAAATCCCTGTCCTTCCCTTTCAAAAAAGGGATGCGGCAGGTCTACCCCCTCTCGCCACTTCTTTTTGCTTTAGCCATTGAACCTCTGGCTATTAGCATGAGGGAGCATGTCCTCATTAAATCTTTAACATTAGGTGGAGCTGATAATAACATTTCTTCATATGCGGACAATGTGGCTCTTTTTGTATCTGACCCTGAGCAGTCAGTACCACATCTGCTCCAGCTTGTTAGCTCCTTTTGAAAGGTCTCTGGTTACACCATCAACTGGCAGAAGAGCGAGCTTATACCAATAGCTAATAAATTGGACTCGCTATGTCTGAAAACTACACCTTTTAAGACAACCTCTGAATAAGTGAAATACTTGGGCATGAAAATTACAAAAAATCCAAGTGACCTTTTCAAACTGAATTTCAGACACAAACTGAACAAACTCAAGGAGGACATAGAAAAATGGAGAACACTGCCTTTATCCTCGATTGGACATGTAAACGCTATCAAGATGGTCTCACTGCCATGATTTTTGTATTTATTTCAGAACATTCCTGTCTTCATTCCTAAATCTTTTTTTAAGCTTTTAGATTCCATAATCATACCATTTGTTTGGGGGTACAAAACACACAGGATCACTAAAAGCCATCCCCAAAAATCAAGAGGGGGCTGGGGTTTGCCTGGTTTTTTGCACTACTACTGGGCCGCCAATGTCAGAGTTATGGTGTACTGCCAACATGGCTTTGGGTTCATCCCGCCTCCTTGGCTTACCATTGAATAAAGCCTAACCCACTGGGGTTCTCTTCCTGCACTCCTCTTCTCATCCCAAAGGCCCCCTGCAGTCTATAGAAAGGATCATTTCATCTTGTTAAACACCCAGAGGATCTAGAATCAAATTAGAAAACATTGTGCGCTCCCACACCCAGTCCATGCTCCAGTTTGGCAGAATCATAATTTTTTTTTTTTTTTTTTTTGCTATCTCTTACAAATACTGCCTTTAGAGAGTGGAGCTCTATGGGTTTTGTCAGTTTAGAGGACCTTTATGTCGACAGACACTTAGGTTTCTTTGAAAAATTGCAAACCAAATTTTCGATTTCAAAATCTCAGTTTTATATGCATTTACAACTAAGACACTATAGCCGACAGTCTATGAAGTCATAAATTACCGTCTGGGAATAATGTGCTGTTAAAAATCTCTCCTCTGTCCCCTCAAAGCAAAACATTTGATCTCCATGCTGGTCCACTTCTTCTCAGGTACTTTAGATTCATCTACTATTAAAATTAAACAAGCCTGGGAAGGTGAGCTTGTTGTTGAGATCGAAGATGAAACATGGGATGAAATATTAACAAACATCAAGTCTTCTTGTTCAGTTAATGCTAGGCTTCAACTGATTCAGTGCAAGGTAATTCATAGATCACATTACTCTAAAATTAGATGAAATAATTTTTTTCCAAATCTCTCTTCACTATGCAATACATGTCAGGCAGGAGAAGGTACTCTTGCACGTTTTTTGGTTTTGCCCAAAATTAAATAATTTTTGTTCTCTCATCTTGTTTTCATGTCTTTAACATCATTGTCACACCTGATCCTGGAACTGCTCTGTTGGGATACTCCAACACTTGAAAAACCTGCACTGTAACATGCGTATTGCTCTAACTTTTTATATGATGATTGTGAAGAGGTGTATTCTGAAACTGTGGAAGTCTGATTTAGCCCCCAAGTTCGAGACCTGGCTGACTAAACTCATAAGTATCCTACATAAGGGAAGAGTGAGATCCAAACTTTCAGGTAACATTCTGAAGTTTTCTCGGATATGGAATCCAGTGTTAGAGCATGTGAACGACCAATGATGCTCCCTTCACTCAACCACCTTACTTAAGTGTCTTCTAGATAAAATGGAAAGTAACACTGACGTGAACTTCGCCCCCGCTTTTTATTTACTTTTGTATTTATTACAGTTGTTGTATTTGCTTGTGTAATATTGTGATCCCCCCTCCATTTTTTTGTCAGTTATTTATTTTTGTTTTTCTATTAATATTGGGGTACTTTTTGTCTTTTGATATAATTTAACTTGAAAATCTTCAAAATGTGTTCAAAGAAAAAAAATAAATAACCACAAAACACACGTGACCCTTTAATAAAGATACCTTATGACATTCCATTTACAGCTATACACTTGACACAAAGTAAGGAAATTTGAGCTTGTTCTATTTTTTTCTGTTTCCACTTTGTAAGAAGGTTTCTTGCCGATACATCTTATACTGTTGGAAAGCCTGCTTTTCCCCATAAATAGCACCACATTTGTAAGAAAATGCATTTAAGTTTTGGAGCTGCAGAGTTAAGCATGCAGGTTGAAGACCTTGTCAAATTTTCTCTGGACATCATTGGAGGAAATCTCAATGCAGAATTGAGATTCTACAACCACTCTCTACTTGTATGGACAAACTGTATCCCCCCAGATGTCAACACTCACCCCCATAGAGTTTATGAGAGACTACCTCTAGAACGGGAGGCTGTATTGGCCTTCCTGTAGTCCTAACTTTAACCTCATGGAACACTTGTGGGACCAGATTGGGCATACTGTTCGTGCTAGAGTGACCAACACAACCACACTGACTGACTTGAGACAAGTGCGACTGGAGGAATGGAATGCACAGTAGTGTCTGGCCAAGATGGTGACCAGCATGAGGACATGGTGCTAGCTGGATGTAGCTGTGTATGGTTCTCACATGGACTACTGAAGCCCCGAGTCGGTACATTAATTTACTGTTAAATTATCTTTGTTTTGCTTTGTTCAAGTTTCAAAAATCCAATCCAACAAATGATGCCAAACAAGAGTCAATAGCAGAATCAATAGTTCAACATTAGCAGACAGGATCTGGCAAGTTTTTCATGCAGTGCATACTTAACTCTGCTGCTCAACCTGCAAACACATGTTGCTTAGAGATGTGGCACCACTGAAATGGGAAATAAACAAGTTTTCTAACAATGTAGGATTTAAAAAGCATTGTCACAACAAAGAAATAATTGACCAAACACAATTTTCCTTACAATTTTCTGCTAAGCACCGTTTGCAGTCCGATGACAAAAACAATGTAAACACAAAACAATTCCGTTTAAATCAGCGCCATTTCCTTTAAGAAATGTTATACAAATACAAGATAATAAATGGAACTCTATTAAATTACCTTTACAGTTAAAAAACACTACTCAGTTCAATATAGGTTTTGGCCAAAGTTATGATGAACTACTGTGGAAGACGTAAAGAGCCACATTTGGCATCTGAGTCGTAGAACCGTGTCCGAGTATGTGTTTTATCATATTCAGCAGATAAGTGGTTTGCGACCCAAGGACTTGTTGGTTACATTTAAATAGGCAACGTTACGCGAGGGAAGAAAACTCGTTTTTCAGTAACATGCTTCATGGGGTTGAACTTTTCTCACTGACTATTCTACATAAAGCAGTTCTGCACTCTCTGAGGCTGATCGTGAATCCAGCGTTTGAAAAACAGATATATGAACAGTAAACGGAGCTTCATGGGAACGCAAATCTGAGCTTCAGAAACCCTGAGTGAAGCTGAAGAAATGGTGCGCGAGGCAGAACGGTGGACGTGGCACCTACCCTGTTATACACGTCACTACATTCACGCTCCACACGCGCACTGAAACACGCAGAGCAGCTGGAAATACAGTTACCGGATTAAAACGAACAGGGCTATATGTCTGGAGCTACTGATTTGTACAAGTGATCTGTGCAGACAGCGAACCCTGACTTTCCCTGTCTGCCCTGTTGCGCTCAGATAAGGACAAAACAGCTGTGGTCCACTGTAATGGTGTTAACACCCGGAGAAGTTCTCAACTAGCACAGGCTACTATTTTTAAACCAATATAGGATTAAAAATAAATCGAACGATGCTGCGGTTTTATAGATAAAGCACTGATCAAACCGGCCTTGGTGAGCTGAAAAAAAAAAAACAACAACCTGACAGCGTGAGACCCCATCAGCTTTGAGAAAGAAAGAAATCGGTCTTATGGACAATATGCAACCAAGCTTCGTCCACTCCCCCGCTTGGCTTATTCAAGATTGTCTTCTGTAATGTCCAGCACCGACACCCCAGCAGCTTAATACAACACTTGTCCGGCACACTGACAGCAACGAATGATCTGCAGCCTAATATACTGCTGCTCGTGTCCACTAACGGAGATGCTGTTTCCGATTAAAGAGCGAAGAAGCTCACCAGGGACGTGGAGTCCATCTCTGCTGCCACTGGCGCTGCGCTCACTCTGTGTTGACGTGGACTGCCCTGAGCTGTCACACCGCGCGCGTTCCCGATCTGGAGCCACGAGCACAACCACCAGTAGCACAGAGAGAACGCTCGAGGGCCACGCCTCTTCCTTCTCTCTTCAGGTCTTTCACAATAAAGGTTTGTGCCTCTCCTGATTGACTTTTTAAAGTGAGAAAGCCTAAATGAATGTATGCCCGCTAATTCTACCTTATATTATATTTTTTCTTAAATATTACTAATTTTTTAATGGTTTTATAATTAATTTTCAGTTTATTTCAAATTAATTAAAAATGTCTTTATCTAATCCCAATTCTGGGCTGCAGTTGTTCGTACTGTTGCCTTGCAAGGAGGAGTTCATGCGTTCGAATCCCAACCTGTAGTCTTTCTTCATGAGTTTTGTATGTGTGGGTTCTATCCAGTTGCTCCGGCTTCATCCCACAGTCCAAAAAACATAACTAACAGGTGAATTTGTCTCTCTAAATTGCCCTTAGGAGTGAGTGCATACATAGTTGTTTGTGTGTGAGCTTATGATGGACCAGTGACATATGTGGGTTGTGCCCGATTCTTGCCCAGTTACCACTGGTAGATAGTCACCAGCCCACAACCCTACAAGCAAATCAAGACCAACCTGTCTGTGAATGATGAAAAAACAAAGCAAAAGAAAAAAACTAGAAAAATTTGCATTTCCTGTGAACATGCAGTGTGAATGCTGTAAGCTGTAATTTGCTGAAGCATCTGAACTCAACTGCAGAAGACTTGCAGAAATATAAGAAATAGGCTGAAGCAGCAGAAAAAAAGCAAAAGTCTGCAAAATGAGACACAGTTGAAGAAGACTGAAAACTTTCAGTCAATGTCATACCCATACCCAGCATGTTGACCTACACTAATATACTACATTCAGCATAAAAAAAACATGTTAAAGTTAAAATTAGTTAAAAAGGCTAATATTACCTAAAATGCTTTCAGTTACATATGGGCTATCACTGGCATGTTGACAAACAATAACTCACTCCATTAAGTCTATTAAGTTTAGTTTTGAAATGAAAATTAGCTCAAATGTTACTTTTAGCTAAGATGCTAAGGTTAGCATGAGGAGTATCACTAGCACCTTGACCTACAATAACATACTCTATCCAGTATTAAAATTAAACATGTTAAAGCTAAAATTAGCTAAAACGCTAATATTAGCTAAAATGCTATTAATATCATCTGGGCTATTACTACCATGCTGACTAACATTAACTCACTCCATTCAGTGTGTTAGGTTTAGCTATTACATTAAAATAAGCTAACATGCTATTTATTTGCTAAAATGCTACCATTAGCGTAAAAGTTATCACTAGCATGTTGACCTACAGTAACATACTACATTAAGTATGAAAAATAACATGTCTAAGCTAATATTAGCTAAAATGCTATAAACAGCATGTGGGCTATCACCAACATGTTGACTAACAATAACTCACTTCATTCAGTCTATTAGGTTTAACACAGCTGAAGACCGAAAGACCAGAAGACATCTGAAGACAGACAGAACAAAAGACAGAAAGAAAAGAAGACATCTGAAGACAGAAAAAGCAGAAGACATATGAAGACAAAAAGACCATAAGACAGCTGAAGACCAAAAGACCAGAAGACAGATTAAGACAGAAAAACCATAGACGGCTGAAAACAGAAAGACCATAAGACGGCTGAAGACTGAAACAGCAGAACACATCTGAAGACAGAAAAAGCTGAAGAAACTGAGGACAATAAGACCAGAAGACAGTTGAAGACAGAAAGACCATAAGACAGCTGAATAATGAAAGACCAGCTTATATTTCGATGCAACTTTTTAAAATTATTTTCTATAAAAATGTTTAAATTTTAGGAAAATTTTAATAAAAACTTTCAGCATATTTATAATTGTGCAGCAGGAGTTCTGCTTCAAATTAAAAGGAGAGATGATATTTCTCCAAATTTTAGCTTCTCTTCATTACATCCCTGTTAAATCTAGAGTAGAATTTTAAATGCTTACTTTTCCATATAAAGATTTGAATGAGTGAGCTTCACTTGATCTTAACACCCAGTTCCATGCTTCCCTAACAGAGCAGAGGTTCTACTCAAATTTTTTTTTTTTCCCAAGGCAAGTTAAGGCAATTCAAAGAACTTTATAGGTAAATAAATGAGCACAAATAAATAAAATCATAATAAAAACAACAAACACATCAAAAGAACCATAATATATTGAGTTGTTCCTCCCCACTTTCTCCCTGTGCTTGCAATCTGCTGTTTGTTCAAATAGTCTACTTTTTCCGTTTATATAATTTGATGGAACAAAACTGTAATTTAAATAACTGTAGTATAGGATTATTCGAGTGAATCAGATTAAACTGAATGAATATGGACGGGAGTGAAAATATTTATATATAAATTTGACTTACTGTTGACGCTTGCTGTAAATTAGCGTGATAAAAAACGAATGAACTGAGCTTTTCTAACACCAGTACAACTTTTTAGCTAGGCTAATGAGGTCACTGAATTTAAATAGTTGGGCTCTTTCGACGAGGGCTTCGTGTTATTTACTGATATATTTCTACTTTCCTTCAGCATTAGAATCCTCAGTATTTTGATACTGAGGTTAATCAATATGATGAAACGTCAGCACTAAGAGAGCACTTCCGTTAAACGGAGACGCGCCTCGTTCCCACCGCGGTGCATTCTGGGGAATACAGTTTATTTCTGGTTTGGGAAAGATGGCAGGCGTGCAGCCGCCTCCCCTCCGCACCCTGGATGATTTTCTGCTGAGCTCGGCTCGGTTTGCGGTGCCAGACGTGCGGGACCTGGACCGCTGGAACAACCGAATGATCAACAACCTTTTGTATTATCAAAGCAATTACTTCCTGTCCGCGCTGGGCTTCCTGCTCATTGTGGGGTAAGTTTCATTATCCTGACGTCCTCCCCTCAGATCGTTCCTCTCTCTCCTTCTCACACAGTTAACTTTACTGAACACTGTAATGTTCTCGGTCCAAATGGACATTTCATACAGGATTTCTGTGCTCCCCCACCGCAGCTAGTGTAGCTCATGTATCTGGTATAAGCAGCTCTTCTATCTGTCATTCTGATTCGCGTCTTCACCTCGTCTAACAACAGTTGTAGAAGATGCGGGGATTCGGATCAGATCTCAGCCTGTTCTGTGCTGCTCTGCTCTGTGTTGGAGTGAAAGAAGTGAGCTGAGATCCATCTTTGTAAAGTTTGACCAGGAGGGGACGCTGTTTGTGGAAGGGAACCTTTCCTAACCTTTCTTCTTTCATAAAGTAAAAAATGAGAGTCATACACCAGTAAGGTATGAAATTATGCCAGATCCCCTCTTTGTTGGCACAGCAGCCGTGGTCTGTGTAGGCATGGACTCCACCAGAACCCTGAAGGTGTGTGGTGTTATCTGGCTCTGAGAAGTTAACAGCAGATCTTTTAAGTCCTGGAAGCTGTGAGATGGGGTCTCCATGGATTCCTCCCACAGATGCTGCATTGACCTGGGGTCTGGAAAAGGTGTGTTTCCATAAAAGCTGTCGATGTTCTCATCAACGCAGAGATTTGACACCTGTCAAAGAAACATTCTTCTGGAAGGCAGGACCCAAGGTTTGCCAGCAGAACGTTGCCCAAACCTTTATACTGGGTTCACCAGCTGGTCTTCTTCACATCAGAGATGCACCCCCCCCACCTGGCCATCCACGTGATGTAAAGGAACACACGCTTCACCAGACCAAGTCCTTTAATATCTCCGTAGTCCAGTTCCGATACTCACATGCCCATTGTTGGTTCTTTGGGTGGTGGACCAGGGTCAGCAGCTACAACAAATGCCTTACAACAAATGGAGTTAACGTGTTAGCTTCGGTTCGGGAGCAGGACCACGCCTCAACCGCTCCTCTAATCACTCGGCGTCTGTGTAAGCTCAGTTCACCTGGCGTTCCAGGCTCTTCGACACCTGCCCTCCATCGCCCTACTGAGGCTTCTCTTCACTCCCACGCTCCATCCCTCCTCATCACCTCCATTCCGGTGGCAACAGTGGTAGGAGTTTGTCCTGTAATCAGCGGGTTGCTGGTTCAAGCCCTACATCCATCTCTGCCAGTGGCACCGGTGCATGGCAGCCTCACCTGTGTCAGGGCAGTGGTGGCTACTATCCATCAGCGGGTGGATGACTGACTGTAGTGTGAAGCGCTTTAGGGCTTTTTATGGCACTATTCAAGTACAGGCCATTTACCATCCCAACTTCGTTTTTGCTAACTCCTCTCTATTTCAGGTCCATCTGGGGGGAGGGGTCCTAAGAAGGCTTGGGAAAGGATATTTCCAGAAGAATGTGCAGCAGAGGTCCACAGCACTGATTCAGCTGCTTGTTGAACCACCTTCAGCAGTTAGCTGTAGTAGGAGGAGGTTATTATCCTGCCTTTTCAGCTGAAGTAGAGAAAGCTAACGTGACTTGAGCTGTAAAACTCTGAAAGGCACAATAATTGGACATAATTAGAATAAAAGGAAGCCCTTCATCTAGGAAATTCTAATGACTCATGTTGATTAAACCTAAAATCTGACTTTAGCAGTACAAAGTGGCCTTTGGTCAAAAAGCTTTGTGACATTTTTTTTTCTAGTAGAGCAGTAAGGCTGAAGCATACTCTGCACCTCAGCATGTGAACTCGGTCTATCTGAGGATGTCCATAACTTTTAATGTATGTTTCTTTCCTCAGGTATTTCCAGCCCCTCCAGATGTTTGTTGGGATGACGGTAGTCACCGTGTTGTTCCTGGGCTTTGTTTGGGCTGCAGAGAACAAAGCTCCCATCCGCCGTTTCCGTAGAAACCACCCATTATTTACTGTGCTTGCCATTCTCCTGGCCAGTTACCTCTTCATTTCAGTGTTAGGAGGAGTAGCTGTGTTCCTGTTTGGAATAGCAAGCCCAGTACTGAGTAAGATTATACATATACTCACATACACTGGTCTATATTTACCATATTAGATTTTCAGTTCAGTCAATAATTCACACCCATCTCATGTTCTCTTCCTGGTAGTTGTGACTGCATCAGACTTTTTTTCTTTCAACAACTGAACATGTTTTCAATTCTCTACATAGATGCATCCCAGTAAATTAGACTATCATTTAAAAGCTAATTTATTTGAGTGAATTGTTTTGGAAAACAAATCCTATATATTATATAGCTTTATCATAAATAGAGACATGTCTGCTATTTTTGATGATTATGAAAAGTGAATGAAAAACCAAAATATGGTTTCTCAGAAAATTTGAATCATCGGACTAATAAAAAGGGATTTTCAATACAGAAATATGAGCATTTAAGACTTTCCATGAATTATTGCGTCAATCCAGGGTGGCATGGAGGAGATCAGCCTGTTGTTCTCCTGAGGCGTCCAGGAAGCCCAGATTGCTTTATTAGCAACCTTCAGCTTATCTGCATTTTGTTGACTCTCTTGTCTCTCATCTTTTTTTTTTTTTTGGACAATACTTCATAGACTCTCCATAGTGTTTGCTGGTCAATCAAGCACAGTAATCTATAGGTCATTAAAGAAGATGTTGATGCTTTTGAAGGTGCTTGCAGGTGCCAAGTCCTGCTGGAAACTGACATGACCATAAAGAGGGTGGAGGGTGTCAGTGACTTTCTGCAGGAGAACTGTCAAGTCAGCAGTCCTTCTCGTGACTGTGTAGACCAGGGGCCCTCAAATCCAGGCCTCGAGGGTCTGTGTCCTGCATCTGTCCCTGCTCAGTACCTCCTCAGTATTCAGTCAAGTTCTCCAGAGTCCTGCTGATGACCTCATCATTTGACTCAGGTGTGTTGAAACAGAGACTAATCTGATAGTTGGAGGACGCTGGCCCTCGAGGACTGGATTTGAAGACCCCTGGTGTAGACTGATAACTGATATGTTCTGTATTAAAATCTTTTTTTTTTTTTTTTTTTTTTTTTTTTTGGTCTTATGTAATTCTATCATTGTCTGAGAAGCTGATTTTGGATTTTAAGTAAATTTAATACATAATCATCAAAATTGACAGGAATAAACACTTGAAAAATACAAATATATAATGAATCTATTCTATTCTGTTCTATACAATTTGAATTGAATTACTTAAATATAAATTTTCTATAATTTTTAAAAATGTATATTTCTTGAGATACACCTGTACATGCATACTTGTGTTTACTGCCCCTTATTCATTGAGATTAGTGTAAATTATTCCTGTTTTGATAAAGAATATGATCATTTTGTTTTTTGTATTTATGCACTGACTAATAGCAGAAGTCAACTCAGGATATTTAAATAAAATAAAAAGTAATTTCTCATTATACCTGATAAGTGTGCTTTATATAAAAGTGTTCATTTTGTTGAGCTTGTTTATTCATCCCTCTGTTTCCAGTGGTCCTCGTACATGCATCAATAAGGCTGCGTAACCTGAAGAACAAGCTGGAAAACAAACTGGAGAGCATCGGTCTAAAGAGAACACCCATGGGACTCCTGTTAGAGGCCCTGGGCCAGGAACAGGAGGCCGGCTCCTAAACAAGGAGGAGTAGGTGAAGCAATGAGAAGACAGAGCAGTGGTAGAAATGTTGTTTTGCTTTGTTTACTGATCAGAAACCAGAAGATAATTTACCAAACTTGTTTTAAAAGTTTTCAAGTTTTTGTTTTTTGTTTTTTTGCACATTTGGTTGTGATTATTTACTACATAACAGAAGGTGTTTCCCCTTTTTACTGTGGAACCATTTGCGGTTTCATGTCAGTTTTACATAACTTGTCTAAGGAAAAACATTTTCAAAGCTGCCTAAAATTGTTTACAAGATGTATTGTTGAAAAAAAAGTGATTTTACATGACAAGAATGTAACAATGAAGGAGTAAAGTAGTAGTTCTTAGCTAGCTCAGTGGTTTCCAACCTGTTTTCCAGGAGAGCTCCAAACAACCAGAGCCTCCAGACCCACTTCAGAGCTGTGACATCTCACACACAGAGCAGTCGAAGCCCCCGATTCTAGAGCAGTGGCTGTCTGTTACAGGCTTTGGATCTTACTTTTAGATAGTAAAGAAGACTTGAGCAGATTTCAGTAGATCAGCCACTGTGATCAGTGATCAACCACTTTTTTTAACCTCTGTTAGCTTTTTTTTTTCTTTTTTTTTTTGAGATGAAGAAATGTCCCTTTTGCCATCTATGACACTCTGTCACAAAGGCAGGAAATACATCAGATATAAAATATACATGTGTGATCCTTTGATAAATGCTCAGTTAAACAGTCTGTGTTTTCTTTTTGAAGCTCGTTGCAGATAGGTTTGTACAGACAGACTTGCAGTGCCTTTGGACTGTTTGATCTGCTGAGCCTGGTATTTTAACTTCAACTTGACCTTTTCTTACCCAGTTTTGATGTGTTTAAATGTACAGTTTATGTGAACAGTTGAGGTTTCCATGAGGTGTTGTATTTAAATTGAAAAAATGTAAGCTACCATTTGTACAAAGTACATTTTCAAAATTTTCCATCAGTTAAAGAAAAACTTGCCAAAAGCAGCTCCATGTCCAGCAGCCGTGTTTGATGCATTTAATCTATATCTGGATTTCTTATAATTCAGTAACTGAGTTTTTATTAATGTTCATTAAAACAAATTTTTCCACCTTGAGGCACTATAGTGCTATTTTTAGTCCCCTCCTTTGTGTGATGAGGACAGCAGGTTGGGGATCACTGCCATCCCAGTGGCCTCCAGTTGATGGGCTCGTTGACTACTACTCATTAGACCCTGAAATAAAACCGGGACTTTAGTGTGGAACGATAAAAGGGCTGGGGCAAGTTGAGGGTTTTTTTACTAGGCCTTGTTATAACACTAAAACACCATTATTTGATGATCGTGTTGCATTACCTGCTTGTAGATTCTCATTAAGTCATTTATCAACATACAGCATCGTACAGCCTTCATAGGGGTAAAAACTAAACCAGGGAATAGGCATTTCTTATTGAATCTGTTGTACGGGACAGGGCACCAGTGGAATGGGTAAAAGTGCAGTTTGTTCTGAGCTGAAGACCAAGTTGTTACTGAAGTTTATGAAATAAGTTATAAAATTGTTTTTTGATGAAAGTGTTTCATTTTACAGACATTCCTTCTGGTTTGAGGACCTGATGGATGTTTTCCATCAGGTCACCAAGTATAACGTTATTATGTGACGTAAACTTTTTCCCTCCTAATGTTCAGCATTGCTTTTTCTTGTCCAGAACAGTTTCTATAGCTGCAGAAGTCCAACTAGCCACAGCCACTCTGCTCACCAAGAACCAGCTTTCTGTCATGTTTACCTCCTGGAACAGAAAGGAGGATTGTGTTGTACAGTGGCACTTTTGATCAACAATATTCAGTTTTAACAATGCCTGTTTTGATCACATTTTCCAAACGCTTGAACCAGGGAAACCTGTCCTCTTTCTCTGCGTGGAGGTGCTGAGCAAACACTGTTCCCATGAGTCTCAGCTGCACTTTGGGTTTGTGCTGCCATCTTTACCGAGTAACATGTAAAACAAGGAAATGGATGGAGAGCATTAGGTGTTGATTCATAGGACGGATCATAACTGGCTCCTGTTGAGCCAGTTATGATTCATAAGTACAGTTATGACCATTGCTTCTTCCTTACTGTGATGTATAAGTGGAGACAAACACTTCAATTGTTTCTGACTGATGATTTACTCTTGCCATAATGCCATAAAATATCCATGCATGTGTTTGCCATCTTTCCTTGTGTTGGGATGTAAAGGATTCATTCCCAGCATGGTAGAAACCTTTGCTGGCTATTAAAGGTTCATCAATGAAGCAGTCCTTTATTGTCGGGTAAAAAAAAACAAATGGGTTTCTCCATGTATCTCTACGGAAGCCCAGAGCGGTCGTACTCGCATGTTTATTTTCCAGATGGTTAACTCGAGATAGCAAGTTGTTTATGTTGTTATAACTACATAACGAATACCGTTTTCTCGAGATAATTATGTCGTTATCACGAAATAACCGCGACCGTTTTGTCGCGATAAACGAGTTAATTTCCGGATGGTTCCCGATATGACCAACAACGTGGTGTCTTTATGGTTTACCTATCACTTATTCACAGAATTATTCACAGAATTACACATGCATGCCATGACTTACACGTAAGAGCCCTCTCCCGCTGGTGTGGCATGCATTTGAACGATGGAATCAGGTTTAACACACACACCCCAGTCAGCTTTTTGTTTTCTCGAGATGACGTCATTATCTCGAGAAAACCATCAGAAAAAACTTTATGCGTAACATGTCCGCTATCAGCTTCCGTATATCTCCATGGTGTTCTGAAGGTGGTATTTATTTACAAAGTTACTATTTTCCAGATTATGGAAGTTTTTAAGTTGATTCTAAATGTGCTGAGTATCAGCTGCATTATTTTGATTGAACATTTTGTGAAGAAGAAAAAAAACCCATCAGTTTTATACGTCTGCAGATGAAGATTTTATTTCTTCATCCGATATCTCAGATACACATTTAGGATTTCATCGAAATATCTAAATTTATTCTAAAACTGCTGCAAAAGAAAACCTTGGACGGGTCAATCCGGTCCAAGTTATTGGCTCTTGGTCATGCTTCATTTGATTGGTGGATATCTGAGTAAGTGGCTGAATTGAACCCTTGAACTCTGTTGTTGGCTTGTCTGTGGTTTTCCTTCAGCTACACTACAGAACAGCTGCAGTGAAAGGTTGTGCTGAAATGTGTCTGCTATGTGGCATTATTTTAAAATAAAGATGAGATCAATTCAGTGATTTCCTGCCATATTTGGGTATTTGTTGGAAGCGTTTGGAAGCAGGCTCTCCTCTATTTAGCTGAAATCTTGTTGATTAAGAAAAAAAAACTTAAGGACTCAGTTTTCTGTACTGCACTGTGGTGTTACTGGGGTATCAAGCATACACAAGGTTTCAACTTTGTTCTTGTTAATTCAGTTATAAGTCGTATGTAACAGTGCATTTGCTTTTTGTTTGTAAGTCAGATTTTCCACGTTCCCAGTCAGAGCACCAGTATTATCACTTGATGAGTCATGTATCTTTCTGTGTTCTGTGTAGCAGTTTGCTGTGTTTAAACGCATAAAAGCAGAAAAATGCTTTATTGTCAGCTTCTGTTGCTAATAGTGGTTAGCACCAAAACAAATAGAAGATCCCACTGTTTTCCAGGTTGTACACAGAACAAACTCAGCTTGGATGCGACATCATTCCCAGCTCCAACTTCTAACTTCCAAGACAAATAAATATAACGCGGCATAAGTCTACGGTAAAAGAAAATTGTTATCATCAGATTGAGTCGATATTGTCAGATATTCCATGACCTGGATCATTATCAGAGAGGAAAAGTCTTGATTGGGATGTTGTAGTTGAAATCTTTTATGAAGAATCTGAAAGTCTTTGTAAATGTACCAGTTTTTATAATAGAAATAAGGATAAATAGTATGTTATGTTAGTTTGAGTAGATCAGGGGTGTGTAACCTGCTGCTCCAGAGCTCCAAATGGCTTTTTGGACAATGGCTCTTCATAACTTCAGTCAAAAATGATAAAGAACCAACTAATTTTTTATAATACAGATATAATTACAAATGCAGTTTTCAGCATTTTTTTTTTCATGGAACAAATGTATCCTAATTTCCACAACAGAATAAGACTAAAAGTACCAGAAATATTTTTTAGATCTTTTTTCTGGTCATTAGGTTTGAAGCTATGTGCTATTTAAATATAATTTTCCCAAAAATAGAAGCATCCCATAGAAGAAAATGTATCCATTTCTTTTTGCAAATGTTTTATCTTTATTTTAAAATCTAGGTCCAAATAAAATGGTGGGGGGTTTTTTTTAGATAACAAATTTTTTATAGTAGATATTTATTATAAATTATAAGTTGTCTTTTTTCAAAAGGTCATTAGTGGCTGTAAATGATTTGTTTTAGTTTGACAGAGGGCAAAAATGGCTCTTTGAGATGTAAAGGCTGCAGACCCCTGGTCTACATATTATAATGTGTATGTATTAGATTTCCCCAGCTTGTTAATTCAGTGTATTGTTGTATGTCCAGAACATATGACCATTCTTTAACATGACTGTATTATCCTGAGCTGTCCGACCGACTGTGCTCTTTGGTCCAACCTGCAGGGCAGAACAATACTTTATTTTGAGCAAGAACCAATACTGCTGCTTTACCTACAAGTGAATGAAGTTGTTAAAAATCTGTATTTGTACGTAAGCAGAGGATAACATTTCCAAATTAAAGTGCCATATAACATTTTACATGTGTATGTTTATGGTTTTGTTTTTTTTTTCTTGTTTACTTAAAATGTTTCTCTGTTTTATTAAAAGCTATGTCTTTGGCTAATTGTCCAAATAGGAGTCATGTAAAATGTTCCTAATAAAAACAACAGCTGTTTTTCAACGTGAATGTTTCTCCTAACTGGGTAATTCAA
The DNA here is from genome assembly GCA_014839685.1 of Anableps anableps. Taxonomy (NCBI): domain Eukaryota; kingdom Metazoa; phylum Chordata; class Actinopteri; order Cyprinodontiformes; family Anablepidae; genus Anableps; species Anableps anableps. The sequence goes on from CM026083.1 coordinate 2,648,609, forward strand.
AACAGTTGGGGGAGGGGCTGTCTATGTGGCACAAACTGAGGTTAAACGTCTAAACCCCTTGTGTCTAGGATTTGTGGGGTCTGCAGAGATTTTAGTTGCCCTTTTTCTGCCTCGGCCTGTACAAGTCCTGGATGGAGGGAAGGTAACCTTGATGAGCCTCTCTGCAGACCGAATTCTTCATTGTAGTTTGAACCCGTACTGTCTTCTGACTGAAATAATATGAACTAATATCGACATTTTATAGTGGCCCAGCCAGAGTCCTGGTTTAAACCTATGATTAGGGAGATGGAAGAAAAGGCCTTCCCACCTTAAAGACTTGGAGAGCAAATGTTGCAAAAAGACAATGTACCAGTGGAGCCATTCAAAAAGCTTGTCAGCAATTATAGGAAGTTTGATTCATGAAGGAAATTATCCCGAGATGTGGTGTTGTTTTTGTTTCTTTCTTTCTTTTTTTTTTTTTTTTTGTAGACTTTTTTTGTGACTGAAATGAGAATGTTAAACAGCTTTCTGCCTCAAGATGTGTAGCAGTTTGCTGGTTCTGCTTCTGATGTGCCACTGTTTGCCAGATGGCAACCGTATAGAGCTCTTCTGAAACAGATCCTGGACAGACGGTAGAGACACCTTAAGGACCCTGCAGGGACTGCATCCCAGCTCGACTCACTATTCTCTGCTGCAACCTCTTGTCTGCCTTATTGCTGGAGAACCTTGCTGTCAACACACTCTCCACTGCAGCTCTGTAGAGAGGGGGAAGGATATTCTAAGGAGAAGCTGTTTAAACGTACTTTTCAGTACTGATTTTGAGGATGGATTTTCAGGAATGAAAATAATTGCTGAACACTGGTAGGAAGATCTGAGTGGGTCCAAACTGTCAGCCTCATTTGGACAACTTGCATCACATTTGTGTTTCCTCAACTGTTTTTAACATCCAGTGTGAACTCAGACTCTGTGGATCTGTCTGTGTTTTTTAGGACAAAACACAAAAGTGTGTATCTCCATGTTATTTCCAGAGATGGATAGAGTAGCCAAAAATTGTACTCAAGTAAGAGTAGCACTACTTCAGCACATCTTTACTCAAGTAAAAGCAAAAAGTAGCTTTCCAAGAAATTACTAGAGTAAACAAGTACTCAGTACTCAAGTACTGAGTAACTGATCATAACATCTGATTTAATATTTTAAAATGATGTCATCAAACAGATACAATATAAAGTTAAGTGCAAATTCTGGCATTTTAAAGACTGAAATAAAAAATACTACAAATAAATACAAAACACATTCAGGCAGAATAACTTTTTTTCAACATTCAACTTTACATAAAATTAATATTACATAGGCAATGTGTATAGTAGAACAGGGTACTGTACTTCTAGTAACAATATATAGTGTTTACTAAATCATATTGATCTCCAAATGGCCCAACAGGCTCAGCAGATAGAAAATAACAGTGAAACAACAAAGCTGGTGTAGAAAGTCTCACTTCAACATAAACTGTGTGTTTCATACATTTTTAGTTAAAACATGTTTGTTCTTTCTTCATTGAAGTTACTTGTATATAGTTTCCAGAAATTTTACTCAAGTAAGAGTAGCAATAGTTCATAATAATATTACTTAAGTAAAAATAAAAAGTCCAATGCAATAAAAGTACTCCTAAAAGTATTTTTTTACAAAACGTTACTCAAGGAAATGTAACTGAGTAAATGTAACTTGTTACTACCCATCCTGGTTGTTTCTTAACACTGTTGAGTTCCCAACACAAAGAAAATCCTCGAAGCACGCAGCAGCCTGGAGAGTGATGTAACTTTGCTTGAGAGGAGCAGAGCTGCCACACACCAACAGACAGGAACAGTGTGACTCACTGGGAGGAGGAGCCTACAGCAGGGCAGCTGCTTTAAAAAGGCTCCGCTTCTAACTTTGTCAGAACAGAAACAGAATTGTGGAAGTGAGTCACGGCAAGTCGAGCTGAGCTGCTGAACAGAGAAGAATCAGCCTGGTAAGACAAACTACTTCACACAACTGTTAAACTAGTGCTGGAACAGGATTTATATTGGACTGTCTTTCAGTTCATCTCAGTGCTGAAAGAATCCATCTGATCTCTTACTTCATTGTACATGTAGTCATAACAAGCTGCTTGTTATTTTGAAGCTCTAATAGTGACTACACGGATTTGTTTTCTAAGTTTGTTAGTCTGGAATGATGTGTTTATGATGGCTGGAAACATTGTGCAACCTGTTGTATTGACAGATTGTTAGAGACAGCATAACATCATGTAACATTGTACTTTGACTTCTCTACATCTTCCCTAATCTCACAAATTTAGGATTCACACCAAAAATCAGTTTTTTTCCAATCATTCCCCTAAACTCCATAATGGTTAGGTCAAATACATATTTCATCTACTCAAACTATGAAATACTACAGTATAAAAGTTCAGAATATAGATTTTTTTTTTCCCCCTAAATATTTTGCTAATTTTTCTGACTTTTTAACAGCACAAATTAGTAACCATATAAACCACGGGTGTCCAAATTTTTTTGTCACATTGCCCAAAATTGAGTTAAAAGTACTCACGGGCCAAAAATCAAACAAACAAACAAAAGAACTCAAATCAAGCAAACTAAGTCGTCCGATTCTTTAAAACCTTTTTGATAGGAAAGGGATGCTTTTCAATGTGGCACCAAAACTTCAAGGGGATTTTGCACGTTTACTGTATCAAAACAAAGGCATCTAGTTTTCACATTATTTTTGGTTCGACCGAACAAATTTATACTTTGTATAAGAACAGGATTTAGGTCACTTTCTTTCAAAACACTTGCTATATCTTGCCAAGTTTAATAAATTAGCTAGAAGGTGACTTGGGTGCAGTGAAGTCGGCTTTTCAGTGAAAGTTTCTGGATAAATGCTGTTCTACTTATTATAAAAGCTTGGTTATAAAAACACTAATACTTTTTGTTGTATTTAACATTTTCCATTATAAGAATTTATTTTGATAATAATTTTTCCCTGATGAGGAACACAAATTCTCCATCTGCATCAACCACCAGTGGAGGACGGGTCAAATTTGTGTCATTCTTGAATTGCAGTTAGGGGCAGCACAAAATCAATCCAAGGGCCACAAATGGCCCCCAGGCTGCACTTTGGACACCCCTGACATAAGCAATGATGATACAAAGTGTAAATAATAAACAGTGGTAAGTTCGCTAGCAATATATTACTTTATCTTAGTACCATATCAGAATTCAAAAGGCAGCAGAGCCTAAAGCAATAAATAAATAGAATAATAGAGATCTGATCACAATGATGTGTAACTTTGAACAAATATTAGCTTATTAGGTTTAACTCAAAGGGGTCTTTTTTTAACAACTGAGCCAGCATACATCTTATAAAGAGTGTAAAACTAAAGATAGTGATCCAGATAAAACAACGGATCATTTCAACTATGGCGTATTCTTGATTGCCATAATAAAACATGTCCAATCAGAAAAACCCACTGTTTAGGACCCTTAAGACCTAAGATAAGAATGTATAGGATTTTTCATATAAATTCTTTTTTGCTATACTTTCCAAGCTGACTTTCAGCTTTAGCCCTAATCAGAACAATAACATTTTCTCTCTCTCTCTCTCTCTCTCTCTCTCTCTCTCTCTCTCTCTCTCTATATATATATATATATATATATATATATATATATATATATATATATATATATATATATATATATACACATACTTATGCTATTGTTGTCATAGTACCCCTATTTGAGAGTATAATTTATGTAGTGTATCAAGACTATTTTATGATGTGATAACATATTTATTTGCTATGCAATAATAAAAATAACATGAATTACAGCTCTATGTTTAGCTCATTTCCAGTAGTGGTTAACTATGCAATTCCATAAAATTTGAAATTACAGCGAAAAGGTTACGTTTGAATCCAGAGAACCAGATTGAAAAAGTAGTTAATAGACCATTTTGCTCTAGCATGGAAAGTGAAAGCAGGAGGTTCCACTGAGAAATTTGTTTTTTAAGCAAGGCAAACATGGGCAGTTCTGTCATGTGGCTGCTATAACACACAGTGTGGGGAAGACAGGGGCTTCCCAACAGCTTCCAGTTAAAGTTACTGAAAGTGTTGATACCCTTCAGGGATGGTTTGCCTCCTCGCTTCCTAACAGGAAAAAACATCCTAACAGCTCCAGGCCATACTGACAGTGGGAGAATAATGATAAAATCTCTAGAACCATAAAATGTGGAAAAAGTGAATTCAATTAAATTTTTCAGTTTAGTTTATTTATATAGTGCCATTTCACAACAAATGTCGTCTTAAGGCACTTTATAAAAACTTAAAGTCCTTTCAATTCAATCCCACATATGTTTCAGCTAATCCTAGTCATCAAACAGTGCATTAAGTTCTATTTATTATTCAAATTAGTTTAAAAAGTTTTCTAAGGAAACCCAGTAGATTCCATTGAGATTGACTTGCAGCATTCACTCCTCCTGGACGAACATGCAGCGACAGCAAATAATTGCTTGTGTTGAGTCGTTGTCTTTACAGCAATCCCTCATACCGAGCATGCATGTAGTGACAGTGAAGGAGAAAAACTCCCCTTTAACAGGAAGAAACATGCAGCAGAACCAGAACCTGGCTCAGCACAAGCAGCCATCTGCCACAGCTGACTAGGGGTTTAGGAATACAGAGCACTATGCACAAAAAAGAAACAGAAGAGCTGATATAAGAGTACTTTCTATGTTAATGAAAAATAATAAATAAACAGCAGAAGAGGGACAAGCACTGTGAATACCTTCATGTACAGTGGTACATGAAATACCTAGAAAAAAGCAGGAAATCATTAAAACACACACACAGCTTTACCAGAAAGGATGAGAAGCGAAATGTACGAAATGGACATAGTAACCGAAACTTACTATGTCCTGGATGACTGAAAATGTACACCAGCATGCCCCCCCTCACCCCCCAAAAAATAAACTGAAGCAGGGAAAGAAGGCGATGTGGTCACTAATACAGTGTCGAAAGTGTAAAGAAATATATATAATCTCTATTGTTGGTGAATATCGGTTATCGGCCCAAATTTTCATGTCGGTGCCTCCCTATTTAATAGGCTATAAAACCTAATGCAATAGAGTGCATATATATATATATATATGTATGTGTGTGTGTGTGTGTATATATATATATATATATATATATATATATATATATATATATATATATATATATATATGGGTGGGCGGAGCTCATGCTGCATTGCGCTGCTGTCTATGTCGCCCATATCAGAAACTGCTAGTGTTTATGATTTAATTTCCCACTGTGTGTTTTTCAGAGAAAACAATCCATATCATGTGAAAATAATGAACGTTTCCCTTTTCTGTTTTTTTTCCTGTATGCGGTCTACGATGGCACACCTCTACTCTGAAGAAGACCCACCCTGATTACCAGCCATCCATAAAGCTTTATAGAAATTCACCATTTTTCTTTTGTTAGAGTGAAGCTGTATGGCTCATTAGCAATCTGCAGTTATCAACAAGAACAATCAGGTCAAAATGTCATTTTCTAAATGCTTTTAAAAATGTATTTTAACCCTTTAATATAAAGACCAAGCTACAGCTACATACATCCTTTCATAGTGAGCCATGTTATAGAATCACACCCATCAAAAGATCCTCCAAGAAGAGGAACACCAGAGTGGTGGACAACATTCTTTCAGAAGGCTCCTAGAAAGATAAAGGACTATGTTGCAACTAAAGAAATACTTCATAGAGGGACTTATTCAGATGGCCATCCTGTTGAGTCTTTGTGGAGTCAGAGTGGATGTAGGACTGGAGCTATACATGCCTCGATCCTGGCATGAGATGATTCTGGGTCAGACCTCTGCACTGACACAAACGCAGTTCCAAAACCTCCGCAACCAGCACAGGCTGCATCCCAAGAGTGTGGATCTGGAGGAGTTCTTCACAGCACGCAGGCTGCTTGGCTGGGTCCACTCTCTGGATAGGATACAGGTAAGGAGACATGTCTCAAAGGCTTCCTTTCTGAAGGTGCATTCTGATACATTTACAGGACACACCTTCTCAGAAGCTTATCAGGTTTGTATGAACAACTTTTCTTTATTGGATGCACACCATGTTCTGTTATCTTACAGGGGAAAAAAAAAATCTCAGTATAACTTTTATACAACACCTAGGAGGCTATAAACACTTCTTCATATCTTGTAGCAATCAAAATTTTACTTAAACTCATCATTGGTATGAATGTAATATTAATTTGGGGGTTTAAATGATATATTTGAACCAATAATTTTGCCAGCTCAAGCATACACACACCTCTAATAATATTTCAGGAAATGTCCCATATTAAGTTGAAGAGAAACCACACAATATACAGCCATCAACTAGGTCTTGCCTTGAATCTGTCTCAGTATGAGATTCCTTTTCACATAAATGGAAGATCCCATTAAAATGATGGCTTCCACCCACAGGTTAAGCTTTTAAACTGAGTACATTTTCAATAGGGTCTTTCCAGAGACTTAATGTTAGCTTGCTTTATCCATTCCAAAATGGCATCTATGATGAAGAGAAACTGTTCAGGATGTTTACAAACAGCCCAGGAATCATGTCAGCTCTTACTGGTCATAAACTGGAAGATGCTGGAACACCAGGGTCACCGTTCACAGTGAGGTGAGTCTAATGCCAGCATGGACTGAGAGAATGCAGACAAAGAAAGAATGTCATCATTCTGCAGCTAAATCACCACCTTCAAGCTCAACTGCAATCTGCACCTTCCCACATGGAGAACCCAACTACCTTCTGGGGAAACATTATAGTCAGACCACAAAAAGACTGAGCTAGATGCCTAGTTTAATAGCTGGGTCCATGCCAGAAAACCAACCTAAAATGGTTGACTTTCTGGCACCATTTTCTGTCTAATTCTACAATTTTTGATATGAAAAATGGTAAAATATCCAGTCACAATTATGCCAGAGTTCATTTTTTCTGCAATTAGCAAAGGGATATTTAACTAGTATGGGGTGCATGCTTAGAATAAAGCTTTTATGTATCATTTTTACTCTGTTTGACTTGCAAGAAATCCACCAGCATGTGTGCACCCAATTGTTGGTTTGTTGTATCATCATTTCCTTAGCAGGAATGTTTAAATGTGTCCAAAGACTTAAACTGAATAAGTCATCTATAAGGCATTGATGTTCAAAAGATTGCAAAAAACATGTAAAATGAAGAAGTTAAGCAGTCTATCACCAGGAACAAGTTCTCTTTAAACTAGGAACAAAAAAACAACTTATTAAAAATAGGTTATATTAGGTTCTACAAATATTGAAAACTGATTGTGGTGATGCATCATGAGTTTTATTACCATAATAATCAATTTCTAATTAAAAGTTCACATAGCTTATGTTTGTAAAAAACTTTTATCAAAGGCCTTTATTCACAGGTTCCTCAGGCAGAGCTGGAGACATGGCTGGTCCAACGGGAACCAGGTCCTCTAATTGGGGGATTTCCTGACCAGCCCTCTCTGACAGACAGAACACCAGGTGAAATAGAGAGAGTCCAAAGTGAGCCAACTATGGAGCAAGGAGCTGTACTGCGTACTCTGGAGGAAGAAGAGCAGGTATTCCAGATGATTACACACCATGTTGGATTGCATGATATGTCTCTGTTGTAATACTTAAGTACAAAACTTTGAAACAATGAACAAAACAATGAAACTGCCAGGTTATAAACAACCTAAACTGGGTTATGTTGCTTGCCCAGTCCTGGAAAATGCACTACAGGGTTGGATTGTGGGTTCGATCCAGTTCACTGGGTTTAGTTTTCAACCAAAACAAACAAATAAAAAAGTTGGTTGAAGAGTCCAATATCTAAAGCAAAAGGCTATCAAGTCATTGTCTGAAAAGACAAACCCACATCCTGGAATATTATATTTGTAATATTTGAGGTAAAATGAATGATTCTTATTTTCAGTGTAATTGTATGTTGGAAACAACCAGATAAAAGAAAAACCCAACAACCTCATGATGTTTAATTTAGAATATTTTACAGCTTGATTTTGATGAGCACATTTTTATGGTACATGGTGCTAAATGTGAAGATTCGACATGAAGCACACAATAAAAATGCATAGAAATAATTGTTGCTTTTAATCCCTCACATATGTCAGATCAGATCATAACTAATCCAGTTTTCATGAAGTATACTGAATATAAATTATGCATTGTGTTTTGGACCAAAAAATTACAGTACACCCTTAAATTGTTTAAAGTTTTTTTCATAAATATGAATATATCCTTTCATAAAAGGATTTCATAAAACTAGACACTGCAAAAACAATGATATATTGAAAGGCGTTTGCAATAATCAAACCATAAACAGTACAAATTGCATGATTTATACTGAAAATAGATCATTTGTTTCCTAAAACAGTTGCATCTTGACAAAAATTGTACACATTTTAAAGGGGCAGTATTACATAATTTCCAGGCACATAGTGCTATTTTATAGGACAATTAAGTAACTATACATACCTTCAGTTGTTATAAAAATGCTGTATATATCAAACATAACTTAAAAGAAATTTGACTTCACAATGTGATGCATTGAATACGGGTTCTGTCTCTTTAAGAAGCGTCTGCTCTTTTCAGCACCCTGCCTTCAGCACGTCATCACAATTATGTTTCTTCCATTTTCCATTTACAACTGCTCTTAGGAGCGTTAGACTGAGAAGTAGTTCCTAACATGAGCTCAGCACATGCGTAGTTCCACCAGGTATTTGCTAATTGCTGCTGCCGCTGGTCTGGAGGAGCTGTGTGGGAAAGGTGTGGGGAAGGGCTGCTCTGTGAGGTGGAAGCTCTACTGGGGTCTACAGCTCCAAAGAGGAGCTTTGTGGAGATAGGAAGCACTTTGTGAGAGCAAGTGTTTAGGCATCCCCGATACTGAATGCCTGTGGGTTAATATATGCGTGATCATTTCACGTTAATTTGACGCGTATACAACACACAAACAATGCGTAAAGTATGTGATGTTTGCACGTCGAAAACCTTTCAAAATGTCACATATAATTAATGCGTAAACAACACGTATTCCATCCCGCTGAATAGTTGCCACAAAAGATTCAAGGATTTCTCAAACATGCATGAAAGAATCAAAGCAACACTCCAGGTGTGTTTTTAATGTGGGAATAACATTCTAACATGGTATGAAGCTCAAAAAAAGTTGATTTTACAAAATACCCCCTTTAAGAATTTATGTGAATAGTAAATTAACTGAATTTAAAAACATTTTACACTTCAGTCATGTTCACCCAAACACACACGTTCATGCAGTGATACACAGATTGGTAGGCTACCAATCTGGGTTTAAGTGCCTTGCCCAAGGACACATCTACATATAGCAGGAAGAAGGTGAAACTAAAATCACAACTTTTGGGCTGGCAACTACTTGACCCACAGAGTCATTGTCACCTCAATATTTTGTGCAAAATGGACATTGCTTGATCATTTGATCCTTTTTTTCAGTACATCTTTCGTTAAATAGCCAAAATTAAACTTATAAAACTAAAGACAATGACAGTGTTGAGAAAGAATTGAAAGAACACCTCAAGTTCAAGTAAATATAGCTTTATCTGTTCACAGGCACTTTTTGACTCAAGTGTGAATACTAAACATACGTAGCTAAGACTAGCTTGTGGTAAAAGGTTAATGTTATTTTAAATGAGTAAGCTGGCTCGCTAGTATTTACACAACCCACTGACTTTAACTGTATTAGTTTACAACATCATTTTATCATCTCTTTCTATTTTCATCCCGGGGAAGATGTTCAGTGAAGTCTGATTAGGTTGTTGAATAATGCTGCCAGAGATGAATGATGAGGATCCTTCTCGGCCAGGGTGGCCAGCTTTACAGCAATCCCTCATACCGAGCATGCAAGTAGCGACAGTGGAGAGGAAAAACTCCCCTTTAACAGGAAGAAACCTCCAGAAGAGCCAGAACCTGGCTCAGTACAAGCCGCCATTAGCCATGACAGACTGGGGGTTTAAGAGGACAGAGCTGAATGCACAAGAAGAAACCAATGTACTGATATGAGATTATTTTCTATGTTAATGAAAAGTAAAAAGTTTTCCAACTACTTGATACAAACATATTGTTTTCACTTATTTAAAGAGTTGAGGTTGAATTTAGAACCAACCATTGTAAGATAACAACTACTCTTTACCTGATCTCCATATGCAGTGACACATTGTATGGATGTGAGTGAGCAACATGCTAATTGTGGCTTGAAAACGGTTTTTTCTTTATTTAGTTAAATCTTATCAGAAGAGATATTGTAACATATAAATCAACATGTTCAAGACTCTTAAAAGAAAGCAGCATATCTCTATGCTGCTCTTCTGTGTTCAACACACGACAAGATGTGTAAAACATTGTATTGTGCAAAATGAAACAACATAGGCTTTTACCGTGACTTATTTGTGAATGAAAATTTGAAAACATTGCTACATGTATAAAATAATAATAATAAGTAATATTCATAGTATTATATTCAAAAGTGTCTCTGCTAGAACCAAAATTGCTTGGTTCCTAACAACTCTGCACTCGTCTGTTCAAGATGAATTTGTTAACTTTAGTAGCGACCCTCTGAAAACACCACCTCGGTTGCCAGGTTACCAGTAACTCTCCATAATGTGGAGTGTGAACTAATGTAATGCATTTGTTTTGGATAGTGACAAAACCTGAGCTTGGTGGCATGTGAGACACTGAGTCAGAGACAGATGAGTCACCAGCAAAGCTCACTCCAGTAAAGATGATGTCACCAGAAAAATGAAGCAATGGAATCAGTTTGGCTGTAGCACAACAGAGTGGAAACACCTTGTGAATGGTATTATGCTTTTGCTTCTGTTGTTGGCTGTGTCATACACTCTGACTTGATTTCAGAACATACATTAGAAATCAAAGATTAACGTATGTTTAATTACAATGACATATGTTTTGCTTCTATTGCTGCATTTTTAGAGGTGCTAAGATATGATGCAGCCTGGTTTCTGTGCATATCTCCTAGCCATTCTGCATGATTGGGCTGGCCCTATAATGTTTTAGTTAATCGATATTTGTAGTTAAAGTAGTGTTTTTCTGCCATATCATGTTAAGTTGTCTATTTAAATGCTAAAAAGACACATGTCCTCTAAAGTTGGCCTTTCTAGAGTTAAACTGTATTTAGGCTGCATCTTTGTTTTTTAGACCCTGTGATTGTTATTTTTAATGTTTATTTCAAAGCGATGAGATAAAGCAGCTGAAAAATACCTGAGTAATACATTGATTTGCTCTAGAGCAGGGGTCTTCAACTCCAGTCCTCAAGAGCTACAACCCTGCAACTATGAGATACATTCCTGCTCCAACACAGATGAATAAGATGATTGAACGAACTCTTCAGCATGCCATCAAGTCTGGCAAAGGCCTGGTATTGGGCCATTGGTTTGATTCAGGTGTGTTGCAGCCAGGATGCATCTAAAAGTGAGAGTCATAATGTCACAGTATCATCGGGTTTTAAATTTTTCTCTGGTGTAAAAAAAACCCACTGCAGCTCAGTGAATCTAACCTAAAGTTTACATCACTGTCAACCAAAATTCCAAAACATAGCAAAACAGCTGGGCTTGTAATATGAAGGTTACTTGCGGAAAAATGCCAAGAGTGATCAAAGCTGTACGAACCTACATAGCTTCCAGAGTCAGTCCTTTTAGAGTTCAACCCAAAGCTTTAAAAGGACTGATTCAGGAAGGACTGGCTGACTGACTGTTTGCTTCAGCAAATAGCAACAGAAATAGGCTGATAATCAGTAGTTGCAACCTTAACCTCTGGCTTTATGTTCCTGCTTGCCTGGGCTTCCTAGCAATACTTCAGACATGTCCTGGGTTTGAATCCCAGCTTGGGTTCTTTCTGCATGGAGTTTGTATATTTTCCCCATACATGTGGGTTCTCATTGGGTACCCTGCTTCTGGTCTCTCTGTATTGCCCTTACGTGTGTGTGTGTGTGTGTGTGTGTGTGTGTGTGTGTGTGTGTGTGTGTGTGTGTGTGTGTGTGCGCGTGCGTGCATGGAGGATTGATGCATTGTCTGTCCTGTGCGTCTCTCTGTTGACCTGTGATGGACTGCTGACATATCCAGGGTGTACCCTGCCTCTGCATAGTGAGCCCCCCTACAACCCTGCAAGGAGAAGTGAGTACAGAAAATGGATAGATGGATGGATGAAAGAATGACAGCGCTAAGACCCATCTCCTGGCTCTGATTGGTTGTTTCTCAAAAGCACTGGGAGCACTGGAAGAAGGCAGAGGAGCTTGATTTTTTTCACAGATTACCTATCTCATACCATACTGTTATGACATAGTGACAGTTTCAACAAATATATAGAAACATTTTTTTTTTTTTTATAAAAGTTGCAAACTGCAGCTTTAATGAAAAAGTTAAATAACAAAAGCTTACAAAAACCATAGGGAATGCAGGGAGCCAGGGCAGAACAAAAACACAAGAATCCAGGAGCAAAAGAACAGCAGGATTTGATGGGGAAGTAAAGGTAAGGTAACGGGAGGAACCAGCGAGGAGTGAGAGCAGGAGAGGAGTTTAAATATTGTGAGCGTGAATGCTGGAACAATAGACTGGGGCTGGTGGGCCAAGAGGTTGCAGGTGTGAGGGGAGAGAGCAAAAAGGAGACTGAGGAAAAAGAGAGAGAATGGCAGCAGGGAGCGAGGGAGAGCAACATGGGAAGCAGGAAAATGACACTAACAGAAACAAAGAATAACTAGACAAAAGGAATAAATAAATATATTTGAATTTGAATAACTAAGAAAGGACTGAACTAAAGTAAAACAGAATCAAGGCTGATTTAATCAAAGAATAAGAGACTAAGGCAAACAAAGAACAGTAATCAAATCTGGACTCAAATAATCAAACCCCAAAACAACTCTATCTGAATCTGGCTTCCTTGGATGGCTGGTTATCTTCAATTCTCTCAGATGTCATGTAAACAAGATGCTCTGCCCCCTCTGCCCCTCCCTTCCCAATGACATCTGTAGACCTGCTCAGAACTGAATGAGGCTGGTTGATAAATGCTCCATCACTATCAAGGACAATGGCTTCTGTGACAGTGTTTCATGAACTTACTTGCAAACACAGACGCACACACATGCTCGTAGATGTAAATACACGCCCCTCTCACTGTCTCCAGTGGCTCCCATCATTATGGATGATGTTGTCTGTTGTCTGTATGTTGTGATGAGGTTTTGTACAATCTCAAACTGTATCCTGCCAAGGATAAAGTGTGAAATAGGATTTTTTTCCCCCTCCACTTACCTAATGTGGTCTTTTTTCATGCAGTGAAAGGGCAGCGCCTCTCAGTGATGGCTGCAGGCACCTGTTCACCCATGTCTTATGTTGTCTGTTTTGTTTGTCTTGGACGGGCTGTACTGAAATGTAAATGTCCTCCCTGGGGGACTAATAGGGGAATTCTGATTCTGAAAACAACCCAGGACCTGACACAGACATCAATAAATGATGCAATGCAGTTTTTGGAAGACTGACAGATAAGAGCAAGTTGAATCAGAAAGTAACCTGCAGACTTCATTATGTATAGAAAGGTAACAGAAATAGATGACAGGACCCCTAGAGTGTTCTTACAGTGATCCATTATGACTTTGTTTATAACTATAAATATTACATCCTGATCAAACTCAAATATGCCTCAACATTCAGAGAGCAAATGAACTCTCTCATACCTACAGGGCACGGATGTTTTCACCAAATCCCACGAGTCAAGTTCCACCATGTCAAACAAAGCTGCTGTTGGCAGATTACTGTGGAACATTTGTTCATATTGTTGTGTTTATGGGTTAACTGGACTTGTTGGACATGAACACCGTTATTAATTAGTCCTCATGAATAATGACTTTGGGGAAGATTTTATTTTATGACAGCATCTCATTGACATTTTTGCATTATATGATCCACTGACTGTTGTAATAAAGTGAAATTTGGATTGAATAGCACTCTGTGTTATTAGATCTAAATGTGACTATCTACCTGGTCTGCAATGAGTTGGACTAATCTCAACTGGAACAGATTCTTTTCTTTATGAATTGTACCTTTTTGAAAAGTGTCTTGAGATGATTTTTATTGTATTTTGAACTGCATAACTAAACTCAGTTGAAGGGAAACACAGAAATACACCACTAATATTAGCATTTTAAAACTAATGAGATAATCTTAGATCATTCTGCTCCAGAAAGTCAAGGATGTAAGATAAAGTAAGTGTCAGATCCTGGTGAGAGGATGGATTGGTAAAGACTGACAGATTTGCTGTATTCAAAGGTTTTTTTATCAGGCAATTGCTTTGTGAATCTTTTTAAGCTGTAAGATATTTTCCTAAAGATGCATCAGTTATAAATCCCATGGAATTTTAGAAACATACTTTACTTTGGTAAACATATTTCACATGGTTGTAGAAGTCCAACATTCATCTAGTAACCATAATCGATAACAGTTAAATGTCTAAACGGACATTATCATTGTGCAAACAAATAAACAAATCTGCAAAAAAATTATTGTTTTCATCTCAGGAAGATCTGGCAAACAATTTGGAACAAAAAGAACAATAGGAATGTAGTTACAGCACTTTTTCACATGACTAAAAGCTGCTCTGTTGTTCAGAATACCTCCTAATTGTCCTAACTGGGGAAAGCAAACATGACATTAAACTTCAGATAAATAACTTGTTAATCTTAGAACAGCAAGACCAACACCAATGATAGAGAGCACAGAAAATCCTGGAAGGAGGCAAAAACCTCTTCTGATATGGAGGCAGTGATTAAAGACTGCAGCTGACGCTTAGTGTCATGTTACTTACCGAATGCCAGCTGGACTGACACACTCATACAGGGGACATCAGCTACAGCACACTAACATCTTTGAGCATGTTGCTCCTTTAAATGAAAGTGTGTACAGCAGTGTTTTTAAATCCTCCTCATGTATTAAATATCAGGCACACACACCAACGACCATACAGTTGCACATAACAAGTGTCCTCCCAACCTCGTGACTGGCTGCCTTGTTTTGAAACCTGATCGGTGCACCATCACATCCTGACTCGTATTTATATGTCCGAGTTTTGCAATCCAGCCTGTTTATTGCTTCTACACATAATGACAAACAAGCCAAGGCCTACATGTGGAAAACAGCATGGAAGTGTTTGCTAATCTGTCATTTATTTATTCTGCTCTTTCATTAAATGTTGTTGTTTATTTTATGTCCTCTAAATTTTCTTAATTATATTGTTATCATAGATCCTAATCTAACCAGCTGATCAGAAAAACATTTTTAAACTTATTTTTTATAGACTAGATATGCGAAATGAAAAAAGTGTTTAATCTTGAACTATAAATCTTATATGTAGTAGGTTGACTACAAGTTCCAGACCAAATTTATTAGGGGGGCAAGGATGGGGCCAGTGTTTTTTCATGGCGGCACTGAACAAAAGAACGAAACAAACAAACAAAAACAGGGAAATTTTTCATCATTTAATATATTAAGTGAGCCAAAGAGCCACTTGCAGAACCCTGAGCTAACAGATGGAAACTGTGAGCCGATCTCAACACGGCTGAAGTTAGAAGAACAACACCTTAATTTTTAATTTCTTTGAAAAAGTAAAACTGTAGGTAAAAAATGAAACCGATCCAAGGGACCAATTAGTTATAGTTTCTGCGCCACCGCGTATCATCATGAGAAACTGATTTAGTTTTATCTCTTCAGTACAGGAGCCATAACAGGGGCCACGACCAGTTCTTGACAGGGGCACTGGTTGAAATTCAGCACTCATTTTGAAAAAAAAAAAAAAAATTAAAAGTGTTGCTTCCCTGGATTGCAAAATAGCAGACTAGATAACTAGAGGTCATTTTAATATTGCTTAATTTTAGTGTTTACCTGTGTCTGTTTTGCTGATATACATTTTCCACAGAGAAACAACAATTTTTCATTGTAAAGGTAGATGTGATCCATTAAAAAATCCTCCTGACACGTATTTTGAGCTATATTTCCCTCCTCTCCTGTCCTTTAGAGAATCGAAGTTGACAGACGTGGTGAATGGGAATGCCAGACCTCCGACTCTGAGCCCATGGCGTCCTCCAACATTCTCCCTGAAAATCAGCCACCGGTCCTCAACCTGGAACTCCAATGGCAGGATCTAATGGACATCCTGGAGCCTGAGGTGAGGAACGGTGTTAGGATAGATAGAAATATATTTGATGAACAAAAAAATGATTAAAATATACAAGGCATGAAACATCTGAAAAGATCATAAATAAAAATATAAAATGAAATTGTAACCTTTTACCTGCAGAACTCTTTAAACCACACTTCTGACTCAAGGACACCTGCGACAGCACAAGGTGATGAAGCTCTGCCCCAATACTCCAACATCAATGCTGGAACAGTGGCTCATCAAGCAGACCCTCTCACAGGGACTTTCCTGCAGCGTGGTAAGTTACATGTGAACCTTGGATCTCACTCTGATAAAGTGGACTGAATTGCTCATTTGCTGAAAACCAAGAGATACAAAAGGAGCAGAAATTTAAAATATATCACAGAGTCAAATATTTTGGGTATACCCTCACACCTATGCTTTGGTAAATCATAAAATAACCTTTTTTCTCAAATTTCCTTTGTTTGTCTTCAGACTTGTTAGGGACTCCTAACCAAATGGAGCAGGAACCAGTTCTGCTTCCCTTGACTCCCAGTGATGAGCTGGATGAGCACAGTTCAGCACTGCACACAGGGGCCACTTTAGAAAACTCCAGTATGAACTCCTGGATAATTCCTTCAAACTACACAGACCTGCTGGCAGGAAATCCTACAGAAGACACTGACAAAGGAATGAATGTTGAAGATAACTTGGCAACCTTCAGCTTGAACCTTTTAACACAAGACATTACCCCCTTCAGCTCTGACTTTTGTTCATATGACCTGAAAACTCCTAGTTTCAGCCAAGGTTCTGAAGGGTATGATTTAAACCAGGACTTTGGAGCAACATCATCCAGTTCCTTTGTTTTGCCTGAGGAAGACGCAGACAGTCTTCCCAGCCAAATTACTGACGTCTTAGAGGATTTTAACATGTTGGAAGACCTACAGCTGTTGGATGGAGCCCTGGAGGAGGGATTCAGCCCTGAGATGGAGGCCAGACTTGAGGAAGAAGGCTACCTACATTGTGAAGGAGCTCATCAGGGAACTGACAGAAGTAGTAACTGGATGGAAGATCAGAGGCAAGAAGGTAATTCACCATAAAGATAGTACATAGTATATGTCTCTTAAAGCATACACTACCCTATGTTAATAATTATTAGTAAATAATTTCAAAACTTTTCATAAATAATAATGTCATATTCATTTTGTGCCATTCAGCTGAAAATAATTCTGTTAAAGGGAAAAAATAAAAATGTAATACGCAATAAATCTCTGAGATGAATCGCAAAGCACACTTATGCAGCTGGATTATTGCTGCATTTATTTATTTATTTATTCTTTGAACAGATTTGACAGGATAGATATTATACGTAAGTATTTTGTTTTAAAAAAAAAAAAAAGGTTTTTAAATGCTTATAATGGGCTAATTTTATTTCACATTTCACATTTTACCTGGGGTGTGTAGATTCTTGAGATCCGCTGTAGATTATTTTTAACGATTAATTTTGACTACATCAGAGACAATGTTACAAATATGCTCTCATTTAAAAGCACTGTAAAGCTTCTTTGACCTTTCATGTTGAATCCTCCTAGATGGCCGAGTGGAGACAGACTCAGACTCCGGACTGTCTCTGGACTTCACCCACAGCCCTTCTTCTATTGTTTCTGAAGGCTCAGCAGATGATTCTTCTTCATCCTGTGTGTCAGATGTGGAAAATCTGTTTTCTGACAAGGTGGATTGCAGCGACGAGGAAGGCTTAGCTGGATCAGATTTAGAAGTGGAAGTGACCATCAAGCAAGAGGAGGTGGAAGAGGAGGAAATGGGAGCTGTTGGAGGAATTTTTCCTGGACATAGTATACCACTGTTTCCTGCAAACCATGAGGATTACAAACCGTTTCATGGCTTTTCCTGGCTGGAACATATAGGCCATGATCACACCTACAACAACCAGCCTTTGTCCCCAATGTCTTCTCCAGCTAAGGGGAGGATGTCCTCAAAACAGAATAAATCTGCTGTGAGGCACGACAAAGCCATGCCATACCGTCGGTCCTCATCCAGCCTGGTTTCTGAAACTAAAATCTGGAACCGAGATGAAGAGCGAGCACGAGCCCTCAGGATCCCTTTCTCCTATGAGCTCATTGTTAACGTACCAGTAGAGGAGTTTAATGTCCTGCTGACCAGCTACCACCTCAGCAAGGAGCAGCTGACCCTCATCAGGGACATACGGCGGCGTGGGAAGAATAAGATAGCAGCTCAGAACTGCAGGAAGAGGAAACAAGATGTGCTACTTGCATTAGAGGATGACTTGAAAGCACTGAGACGCCACCATTCACATCTGCTCCAAGAAAAACGGAACAGCCTCAGGCATTTGCAGGACATGAAGAGCAGATTTGGAATGTTGTACCAGGAAATCTTTTCCAAGCTGATGGATGACAATGGGAGACCACTGGACGCAACAGAATATACGCTTCATTTTGGACCCAATGGTACAGTCACGGTGGCTTCACTGAGAGCAAATCAAAACAGCAAAAAACGTAGAAATGTGAAGAACAGGAGGAGCTGAATATACCATAAGACTTGAGCAGGTTAAAACCAGCAGGAGAAGCTTCCAACAAGGACCTGTAGCTATGAGAGACAAGTTGGCAATGCACGGAAGACTGATCCTCTTTACCTCTTTGAATAACCTAAACTGCAAGGTTCCACAAACAATGTACCAGGGTTCCTAAAATTTTCCATTTCAAAATTTCTTGTTTTTCCAGCAGTGGTACCCCCAGAAAAATTTTATGGGGGTCCAGACTACGCCAGTGAAAACTTTAGGGTGGCCCGAAAAAAAAAAAGTGGCCAGCCCCTTCGGCACCCACGTAGGAGCACCACTGTTTTCTAGAATCAATTTCCTGTATTTTTCAATTGTATTTATTGATATTATAGAAACTTGAGTACAAAACATCCGTCTAGTTTTTTTTCTCCTGAAATAACAGAGCTACAGCTGGTTGCTGCTGATAAAACAGCCTTTTCACCGTTTTTGGTATTTGGACAAACTAAGATCAATTAGAATCTCTAGAAATTAGAATCTGTGAACTGGATTATTCTAAAATAAATCAGTTTGTAGCAAATCATATTTCAATGACTTGTTAGGGGGAAAACAAAATTATTCAGACAAAAAAATGATCCTGATATTATTAAATCTATCTATACTACATGTACTTCTTTGCTTCTTAGTGTGACAACACCAGAAAAACACAGGTTGATCTCTAGAGACTGGAGAATCCCTGCTTTTGGGAGTAGCACTGATAATATTCTGTTGAACAGATCAAGGCAATGATAGCTGTCAGCAGACAGGGGGCCACGGGTGGAGATATTATAGCGAGCAAAGAGAAGCTTTTCACTTGCACCATCTTGCAAACACACTTCATAAAGGTGCAGACTGAGGATCACCCATTTACCTATAGTTCTCAGTGAAGCCACCCTGTTGTTTCAACTTCAGCACAAAGACTGACACTTTTTAAGATGTTACAGGACTTGAACTTGCAACTGTAACTTTTGTTGTATTATAATTTTATCCAGGATGTTGATTTTACCTGTATTAGTTGTATGTAAACAATAATAATGCATTAATGCAATTCAGAAGTGATGGCTGATCATTTTCTGCAGTAGTTTGTAACATGCAACAAGACTGTAGAAATAAGTTTAGTTTTTGCAAACTCTAAAAACATTTGTGGTAAATATAAAATCCAAAAACTAAAACACTTCAGTTTCTCAGTGACTTCAACCTGTGCTTATTGATGCAGACCTCTAGAATAGAAATATCCTTTATTGTCCCATGATGGGAAAATTTCTGTGCAACAGCTGCAAAGTGGCAGTGGCAGGCAATAACAGAAAAACAGACTCACACAAAGAATATAAAAATATGTATAAAAAACAGAATAAAAAATACTGTACAGTAAGGCAAAATTTCAACATTATTACAATATTACAATATTGTGTAGTTGTAAAAAATACTCCAGTGGGACTCAGCTGGTTAATTCAAAATGTACAAGATGTGCATGTCTCTGGGCATTAAAAATACAAATTATTTACAGTTAATGGCAATAGAAAAAAACAGTAGAGTTGTACAGATATCAGCATAGATGTTGGCAGCAGTGATGGTTATACAGTCTAACAGCTGCTGGGAGGAAGGATCTACGATGATGCTCCTTTGAGCATTTAGGATGCAGCAGTCTGTCACTGAAGGAGCTCTGCAGCTCAGCAACAGCTTCATGCATGGCGTAGGAGACATTGTCCACCAGTGATGTTATTTTAGCCAGAGTCCTTCTGTCTCCCACCACCTACACTGGGTCGAGGGCTGGCCTTCCTGATGAGCTGATCTAACCGCTTCCTCTCAGTAGTAGATAAGTTGCTGCTCCAACATACAGTCCCATAGAAGATGGGTGATGCCACCAGAGTCAAAGAAGGTCTTCAGGAGCGCCCCCTGCACTCTTAAAAACCTCAGCCTTCTCAGCAGGTAGAGTCTGCTCTGACCCTTCCTGTAAAGCGCATCAGTGTTATGAGTCCAGTCCAGTTGATTGTTCAGGTGAAGATCCAGGTACTTAAAAGAGTCCACGATCTCAATGTTCACTCCCTGGATGATCACTGGTGTCGGTGAGGTGGGTCTCTGCCTGCGGAAGTCCACCACATGCTCCTTGGTTTTAGCAGCGCTGATCAGGAGGTGGTTCTGCTGGCAGCAGTCCACAAAGTTCTGAGTCTTCTGTCTGTGCTCTGAGTCGTCCTCACCTGTGATGAGGCCAACTAAATTCTTAAGTATTTGTACCATCTTTTTTTTTACCTGTGCAAATGATTTTCCAGATGGTCCAAACAAGGAAGATTAATCAGAAAATATAACTTTGCAACGGTCTGTAACTATCTAGTGGCAGCAATGTTAAGTAAGCTCTGCACTGGTGGCCCCACAATTCTGTAAAATACCCCTTGCAAAGAGGTCCTTGCTGGACAGGCTACTTTTGGATGTCCTAAAACCTCCACTGCAACAGAACTTCTCTTTAGTTATTTATGATCTGAAAAACTTTAAGCTTCAATATTCTTGGCAGCAGTTTCTTTTAATGTGGGATCCTTGTGATGCAAATCAGTAACCGTCTGATTTTCGTTGGAGGCAACACTAAATGAAATGTGATCTGAAGCACATCTTCCCCCTCTTTTATAGAAATATTTCACGAATGTCTGTGAACCAAATGCCAGATGTAGAAAACAGGTAAGGACTCAAATGGAGATATAATTTATTTACATACTTTAAATGTAATTAATTTTATCAACAAGTAATACATTATTTTTTAATCAGACTAAAACCTATATGTAATCCCAAGTCACTGGATACCTTACAGAAGGGGATAGGTAGAAGGTATCAATTTGAATACCTTCTGTATGGTGCTATACAAATAAATTTCCCAAGAATATACAGAAATGATCATTTTAGATGTCTGAAAGGAACAGCTTTGTTTTTATAGTTTCAGTTAAAAAAAAAAAATGGCAGAGAACACAATGTGAGACCGTTTAGATAGATTTTCATTGGATCAACATAGTTTTCTAAGAAACTATCAGAAATGGCTAAAAGCAACAGATGATCAGCAGACTGGCTGTACAGGCTTTGAAAGTTAGAGGCAAAGCAGTAAGGTAGTGCTGGCCAGATACAGTCAGTCAAGTATTTGGCACACATGGGATGTGCCATCCTGGCTTGGTGGGTGGGGTATAATAAAGTCTGGGGTTAAAGCTGCAGTACGTAACTTTTATTTTAAAAAAGTGTTGTTGTTTTTTTTGTTGTTTTTTTTACATATTTGTCAAAACTGTCACCATGTCGTGACAGTATGTTATGGGACGGATAATCTGAGAAGATCGAGCTCCTCCACCTCCTCCCTGAGCTGCTACTGCAGTCTGAAGAAATGCACCGCTCCTGACCAAAAACAACCAATCAGAGCCAGGAGGCGGGGCCTAGCGCTGTCAATCACCCTGGTGTATGCGCTGTTAAGTGTTGCTAATGGTGGAGAAACCACTTACAGTTACAGGAAAACCGATTATCCACCGTCATTGGTAGCCGTGCTAACTAGCCTTAGCATTCAGTACAGTCTGCTAGCAACAGGGTGGCAGAGAGCACGGGGGAGGGGGAGGGGGGGGTGAGCAGCACCATACGGACGGTGATTGACAGCGCTGACATTCCTCCTGATTGGTTGTTTCTGGATGGCACTGGGAGAAGGCAGAAGAGCTTGATTTTTTTTTTTTTCCCAGATTATCTGTCTCAAACCATACTATCACGATATAGTGACAGTTTCAACAAATATGTTTAAAAGAAAAATAATAATAAAAGTTACATACTGCACCATTAAGACATTTGGGTTATACCTGGTCAGACACCTGCTGGGTACCCTACATCTCGAAACTGGCCTGGCACATGTAGGCAAACCACTTCTTTATATGGTAGGCCTGAAATACCAACACAGTACCAAAAAAAAAAAAAAAAAAAAAAAAAAGTTTTGGCACTTTTTAGGTCTGATTGAGTCTGCTTACATGATTTTTACACACGTGATTGTGCAGAGAGCCATGGAGAATACCAGAATAAACACAAACTTAAGCAAAAGGAATCAAATACAGAAGTGGTCAAAGAAACAACAGTACAATTAACCTGAAATGTAAACGACTTACTGAAGGGCAGTGCAATCATTTTGAGGATTCTTTTTTCAGTTCTAGTCTTTTCAACAGATTCCTTTTAAAAACACTTAAGCATTTGTGTTCAGTCTTCAAATAATCAGAGATCATTCAAATACTTTTAGCCAGATTTAATGTAACTATCAAGCCTATATATTTCAGAAATGTCACCGAGGGGTGGTCTTTGAGATGTTCAGATTAAATGCCAGACAAAAGATGTCTTATGAGACCTTTTGTTTCCACACCTTCCAAGCCATAGCGTACCTACTGACAGTCAATGCTGCAGGTGAGGTTAATGCAAAATAATGTAGATGAACAGCTTTTAACACCCCCAGGATTCCCAACAGGTCTGGGGAGAATTCATTAGAAATTTTGAGGACTGTTTTCTCAGAAATCTGGTTTCTTGAGTGCCAACATTCAAATGGCCATATCTTTATTTTTTGATTTCCATGTGTTTAATATAACTGGAAAGCTTAGAACTAACACTATCAGAATCTTTAAATAACTCATAACGCCCTCGAGGAACTTGTTCTGGGTTTCACTGTGACCAGTCATATTTCTGTGGTTCATGTTTTGTGTTCTAAAACAAAACAAAAAAAAAAAATTAAAACAATTTATGGGTCCCAAATCATTTATTGTTTAAATCAGCATTTAAAAGTAGATCAACAGACATGCAACAGATCAACAAGCTAATCCACTAAGAACAAAAGATATATATATATGTATATATATATGAAAAAAAAATTACATAGCACAGATGAATAGAGCTTGATTACGTCGGGTGAGAGGCCATTTGGGTAAAAAAAAAAAAAAAAAAAAAAAAAAAAAAAAAAAAAAAAAAAAAAGTAGGAAAATATATTTAAACTACTGATAGATGTGCAGAAACAAAGACCTGTTCCAACTGGAACAAGTTAAATTTGTGAAATGCAAAAGACATTTTTCAGTTCATGGATAGTTAATTATATAGCAAATCTTTAAAATGGAAATGAAGATGCAACACATGCATTCACAATGTATTAAAAAGGCATGGTTCCAAATAAATGTCAAGCAGAAAGAAACCAGATGAAAAAAAGCAATCTAATCCAGCCAATCCAAATGTGCCAACAGAGAAAGCTACAACACTATTACAGTATACAAAAAAATGCACAGCTGGGCTACATTTAACACATAATTGGAAACTTTAGACAATAACAAAGAAAATACCACTGAAACGGACAAATTTTATCCACTACATTAGTTTCATCTCTGTATGTTGAACATCTTTTTTTAAAAACCATCTTGCAAGTGAGAACAGCTAAGAAATACTTGAGTGTTGCCCAGCAGTGCATGCTAAGATTTTACAACCTAGAAAACAGATGTGGGGCTGAGTATGAGTGAACATTAAACATTTTTTAAATGAAATATTTTCAGCATAGTACGAGCCATGCCCTAATTCTAGTGAAGTCCACTTTGTTACAGAGCATTTACCTCATACAAGACAGGAAAAATAAAAGGCAAAAAAAAAACAAAAAACAACCAAAAAAAACAAACAAAAGAAAAAAACAAAAACAAAAAAAACAAAAAACAATGACTTCACTGAAACTGTTCACTTTAGAGGAAACAATTCTCTAACAGGGATCAGATCAGAGATATTTTTGAATGAGAAAGACCTACAATAAGACGTGTGAAAAGGGAAAAATCATTTCTGCCTAAGTTCGAACACTCACTGCTTTCCTACTGTTTAAAAGAAGTTCCCACCCATCTCAGATTATTTCTGCAATGGCTGCCATCATCATCACCACTGACTGAACACTTGGGGGGGGGGGAACCTAAATGATAACCAGTGATGAAGAACATAAACTTCGTCTTCTACCAAACACTGACCTTGCTTAACACATAACCATACATGTTTAAAACTGGAACTTTACAGCTCGTCAGGACGTGTAACATTTGTTTTTCTGTCACTGAATTCGATCAGATACTTTAATGGTCTGGAAGAATACTTGTTGAAGGCACCAATCAACACATTCGTGGGAAGAGGGAAAACAGAACCCAGACATCAAACATACCTGTTGAAAAACTGTTGCAACAGCAAACGGGTGGGAACATCTTTTGAGGACTCTACTCCTTTCAGGGCAGGAAAACAGATTTTCTGTCACCGACACTGACAGCTGTTGATCCTCATACTGTAGCTGCAGAAAATAGGATGTCAGAGACACTGAAACCTAACAACAGTCAACTGGTGGGTAACTGATTTCCTGCCCCGCATCTCCACACTTCCTCTTTATGCCGTTTGTGCCTCCTCTTATCCACTAGTCTTTTTTTTCTTCCTCCTTTTTTTCCTCCTCTTCTGTGGGGTAAGAGTGCCATGTGAGACGTTCCTCGTAAAAAGAGATCACTACCTGGGGACATTTGACGTTGGCTTCTTTGGCTGGTACCAGGTCAGCCTCATCAGAGTTCTTCCTGTTGAATTTTTATGAAAAGAAAAATTGTCAGGTTCTGGAAGAATGAGGTTTTTAAACACTGATCTTTACTTTAAAAGGCAAACCTGAATGGATGTAGCTGTTGAACAGAAAAGACCTCGCATGACTGGAGTTAAACTTTCGAAGCAGAATACAAAAATCAAAAGCACATCAAATCATTTTTAACAATATTTCACATCTTGGAACTTTTAAATTCAAATGATGCTCTAGCTTTAATCATTTCCATTTTATTGATTTTTACTCGTTTCCCTTGTTTGAAATGACTTATTAATTCAGTTTTGGGTTCCTCCCTCCCAGTTTTTTAAAATATAGGTCTTTGGTTTGCTTTTAGATAGGCTTTTTTATACAAATATACACTACTCACCAAAAGTTAAGGATATTTGATTTTTTACATATAGAACAATGTTTTAGCTTCAGGCTACAGTGGCAATACTGAGAAAGCTGAGCCTTTCAGTGAACACTCAACCGCTGCCAGAAACTCATCATTCTCCCTCTCCTGCTATTAACGTTTTTACTTTTCATTAACATAGAGCCAGATGTCTCTGCTGGGTTTCCTTAGATGGAAACTTTTTAAACTACTTTGAATAATGAACTGAACTTAATGCACTCTTTGATAACTGGGACCAGTTGGAATGCATGCGTGACTGAATTGAAATGACTTTTGTGTAAAGTGCCTTGAGACGACATTTGTGGTGAACTGGCTCCATGTATGTCTCATGAGCTTCGTTCCTCCAGCAGCTGGTCCCTGTTCATGGAACCTCAGTGAGTTGGGTCGCCATCATCCATGAAGGTGAAATCAGGCCTGTGTTGCTCATATAAGGGAACAATATTATTCAGGTAGTCTGGCCTGCTCAAAGCATCATTCACAAGGTTTAGGGCAATTCCATATTGCCTAGACGGGCCCTGGACGGACCCTAGACGGGCCCTGGACGGACCCTAGACGGGCCCTGGACGGACCAGAAAACCACCACCTCTAATGGCTCCAGTGGTGACAGCAGTGAGTGACGTTCAGGGTTCTCCTTGAGGTCTCCAACAGCAATGGCAGCCGTCATTTCTACTTAGTGTGAATCTGCTTTCATCAAGGAACAGCACTATAGCCAACTGGTTCCTTGTTCAGTGTCAAGACTTCATGTCATATTCAAGACCATGGAAGACCAAGCCCATAAAATAATTTAATAATTTACGTCGGGCTTCGTTCAGGCTGAAAGAAAACATCGTCTAACATGTTATATTTATTGTTTCTTCTGCTTATTTGAGGGAATCCCAAGCCGTTCCCCGGCCAGCTGGGAAACCCTCCAGCGTGTATTTAGGCACAGTTTAATTCCACAAGAGCTCAGGCTTCACAGACTCCACAAGAAAGACTAACAAGACAGAAGCTCACAGCCTTATTGGAAAATGGAACAAAATCTGAAAACTTCGAAAAATATATATTTCTAATTCGATGAGCCAAGTCACACCTGTTGAGAGCAGTGGTGACGTTCACGAGCGACTTGATTCCTTTGAACGGATCTTTTTTTTTTGTTTGTTGATGTTAACAGTAGGACTCGAGTCTTAATTACTGAGAGCTGTTCTTTGGTTTTTTTAACGATTTAGCTTGTTTTTTTGTTATTATTATTATTATTTAAAATAATTTAAATGTGAATACATAAATAAATACAATTGATAGAAACGGGTGGATAATTTTTATATTTAATGGTGCAGAGGAGGATTTTCTGTATTTTGCAACAAATATGATCCCCCCCCATGGTTTAAAAAAATTCCTAGAGGGAACCCTGAAGCCAATGGCCCAGTAAGATTGATCAGGTGTTTCATGTCAAAATGTGAACAGCGTGAGGAAGATCACTGTTCAGCAAACTGTCACTGAACCCCAACATTTAATGGCTGACTCATGGATCAGGGACTTTTGTGTTTAAACACTTTGCTGGAGATCATGCAATAAGTACTGAAACACTGACAGGTCTAACTGAGCTCCTCTGGAAAGCTTAGATCATTGTAGGTGGACTCTGACACTATCAGAAAGCCCAGTATCCTTAGGTTTTTGCGAGTAGTGGAAGCAGAAAAGGGCAGATGTGAGCACCCACCACTTCATTAGAAACATCAGTTCTCCACTTGAGTCGGTGGCTCCAATAATCCTCTCAGGCTGCAGTCCTCTGCCAAAACCTCTAGCCTTGTCACCCTAAGAGCAGAACATAGGACAGATCACATGATTCATTTTGACCGATTCAAAGTGAGAAAGAAAACCAGAAAAAAATGTGTGGACAAAAGTTTTGGTTCATCAGAAACAAGCAACTGTGCTTAGATGGACCAAAATCAATACAACACTGAGTCAAAATTATTAGGCAGGTGTGTATTTTCACTATGTTATCATTTTTAGGCATCTTTTCTCACTCCAAGCTGGATAAACTTGAATGTTTAATGGATTTAAGGACAGTAGGTGATGTGTATCCATGTAATGAGAGGAGAGTGTGCCCTAAGGATGTCAACACCCTATAACCTTAGTCAGCTTTTTTTTTTTTTTTTGGCAAAATGGGCCAAAAGAAGAGATTTGACTGACTCTAAAAAGTCAAAAATGACCACAAGTGTCTCAGAGGAATGCAGGACTCTTGAAATTACTAAGATATTGGCTCATGATCATAGAACTATCAAACGTTTTGTTGCAACTTGTCAACAGGGTCGAAGGAAATGTGTTGAGATAGAGAAATAAGAAAGATGCAAATGAACTGCCAAGGATCCGAGAAGAATCAAGTGTGAAGCTACCAGGAACCAATTATATTCCAGCTCTGTCATATTTCATAACTGCTACCTACCTGGAGTACAAGACGTTTAGCAGGGTCTCCTCTACATCAGTGGTTCTCAACCTTTTTTTGGGCCAGTGGCCCCCTACCCACCATCTAGGTCCCTTACCACCCACATCAAATAAGATGCAGGCTCCCTGCACTGAATATTTTATTATTCATAACACTGTCATTTTTGTTGCTGTTATGATCATTATTGTTGTTTCTGTATTCATCATCAAAAATCTTAAAAAAACAGAAGCACATCACTGAATTCTTAGTTTCCCAGGAAACAAAAAGCCATGAACAGAAATTATTTTTACATGTGTCTAAGAAAAATGCAACCAAATTAGGAAGGCCTAACAGCAGCCAATCAGAACGGCTAAAAATTTCAATTCAAATTTTATCACAAACAGCAGCCAGATTTTTTTTTTTCATGTCTGCGCCATTTTCTGATATGTTAGTTGCTAAGTCTAGAAAAAACAGCTGGACAAAAGATGCACAATAATACCAATTTAAACTTGGAACTACTTGTGAAAAACTGGTGAGCTACATTAAAACATGGCTAGAACTGCAATTATATCAATCAAAACTCTTCTTCTCCTCAGTGTTTGTCAGTTCCTTGTGGTGCAGCTCTGTGCCGCCTTCAGGAGAATGGGACATCAGAGTATCATCTATAAAATTTCACCAACATGCCATTTACTGTGTAAACTGGTGCTTTAAGTGGAAAAACACAAGTGCTGGTACTTCTCTAATGTCAAACAAATATGGGACACAAACATGGATATTTTCATATAGACCTGTCTATTGATCAATAGTTTTACTCTACAGAAATTACATGCAACAAGGCTGGTTCTTAATCAAAGCCACAAGTTAAATTGAAAGTGTCATGGAGTCACTTTAAAGCATCATGCATAACATTGACATGAAAAACATTAAAAAAAAAAAAAAAAAAAAAAAAGTATAAAAATAAAATATTAAAAATATAAAGTGATAGGTCTCTTATTACTATTATGGTCTGTAATATTAATTTCATCTTCCATCTATCTATTCTTGCCATATTCTGTTCAGCTCCCTGTATTGCTCAAAAGGCCTTGTCTTATCAGTTTATTCCTCTGTATTTAGTTTCTTAGTTTGTGCATTTCTATTTAGTTTCTTTACATTAGTGTTAGCCTTTCTTGGTTTATTGTTGTGTCCCTTTAGATTCTCTCCTGCTGTTAGTCTGCTTCCCTTTTCCATCGTCTTCAAGCTCACCAGTAACCTTCACTCGTGCCATTGAGCTGCACCATGTGTTTCATCTGATCTGCCACTCATAAGCTCTTGAGTTTTCACTGTTCTCCATTTTCTTGCCTGGATTCACATCTATTTCTTTGCTCCGTTCTACGTCCCGGTTTTCCTGTTTCTGAGTTTAGCGCTACGTAGACCAGCAGAGCGCATGGTTTTTTACCACCTGCACAGTGAGGAGCATATTGATGGGGAATTGCAGGCTGACGTAACACCCGTTACAACAACGGGAAAAGTCCCAGTACGCTGATGGGTAAAATTTGAAAGTGCTGGTACTACCATTGCATGTCGGACAACTTAAAGCACTAGTGTTAACTCTGGAAAAGGAATGCTCTCCATCGTGGTTTTATCAGTGGAAGAATTTCTTTCTTTAAATAGGTTTATTTCTCTGAGTCATACACTGTGAGCATATTGTTATTTTAATAATTACACATTTACAAGAACGATATTCCGTTGTTGGACTTCCCCTGGAATCCATACAAACACTTTTCAATACAAGTTGCTGTGTTGATATGACCACAGCTTTGCCAAAGCATATGTACAAAAACTTACAATAAAACATAAAATAATCTACAACCAGACACCTATGACCTGACAGTGGATCCCAGCAAGGCCATCAGCCGGTGTAACACCGAACTGATACTGCAGTCACGCAGTGGCAGGAGCACGGAGCTGCGCCAACAAGCTGGCAGAAACACTGAAGAGAAGAAGAGTTACCATCAATGCAGTTGCAGCTATGCATGTTTTAATGATGGAGACTACAGTTTCTTGCAAGTAGTTCAAAGTTTAAACTGTTGTGCATCTTCGGTGTAAACTTTGCCCTAAAGCAAACCCCAACCCCACCCCTTTTGTAACTATTTCTGTCAGCGCCCCTTGTCGTCCTCTAAACGCCCCCCAGGGGGCGGTACTGCCCCAGTTGAGAAACACTACGCTACATGTAATTGACTGTAGCACCACCACAGCTGCAGAATCAAGTTTTGTTTAAAAAACTATGTTAAAACAATATAAAACATATGAGATGTATTACAGGGTTTCCCCCAGTGGCGCCGTTCCTGAGAGGGGAGTTAATAGTTGAGGCATTAAACTGGGCACCAAGCCGGGCTCTGTGTGTGTGTGTGTGTGTGTGTGTGTGTGTGTGTGTGTGTGTGTGTGTGTGCGCGCGTGTGTGTCAATCACACTGTCCACGCCACTATGCGTTTGCTGCCTCATGCGTCGTCGCGGCTGCGTCTCTGAAGTTTACCTAGGAGCGGATCATGCGCACCAACTTTCACTCAAACTGGACGAGTTAGAAGGTGCTCTTGCAGAGCAGGCTCACCTGTATCGGCATTTATATGAACCTCCTGTGAGGGCTCACTTTTCTTCGGAGAAACCTGCACCAAGGTAGGCGTCAAGTACAAAAGCCACAGTGCTTGCTCTGCTTGTGCAAGGTCAATGCGAACCGCAAATATAACCTGTATCTGCGCTTTTAGAGGTTCGTGTTGAGCGTCCGATGAGACTGATATCGTTGTGAACAAAGAATTATGTGTGGCACGTGTGTTTACATCTCACACACACTCTATAGGCGTTCTGGTGGCGCTTGGCTCTGTGTCTGCGCCGCAGCTTCATAAAATGTATGTAAATGAGCCACACCAGCAGTCAATCACATCCAGAGCATTCTTCGCTCTTTGGACAAATGACAACCAAACACAACCAGGAAATCATAATAGTGCACCGACCTGCAGATATTCCTAAACAAAGAAAAATGAATACAAGAAATACTTGAATTTTATACCTTGACAATATTTAGTTAAGCATACAAATACTTTTTGTCCATTTTAGGTATTTTCTGCTTTATTTCTTTTACTTTTAAATGTGACCATGGCTAGTCCAAGATTTTAGGAGGGCCTGAGCAGAATATAATTTAGGGGCCCCTGTTCCTGTTAAGAACATCACCACCACTAAAAGCATTTCAATACAGATTGGCCCCTTCTCCCAGATTCCACCCAAAATATAAAAGCAATCAGTGGTAATTGGTTCTTATTTGCTGAAATGTGTATGTGAACAAACCAAGCTCAAACACAAAGATTAAACTCACAGCATCAGATTGTAGCTATGGTGAAACAATAATCAAACTATGAAGATTATTCTTTGCACTTTTATAAAGTAAACTTTCCAGCTCATTTAAATGTTAAACAGTTTAAAATCTTTTAATTTATCTGTGCTGAAACCGTTAAATCAAATAGCATTGGCATTCTCAGTAAACTTATCGATCTATGGTCTGTGTTAAAATCTGAGTATTTATGGGGGCCTCTGAAAGTCTGGGAGGCCCTTAGTTCATTTATGACTTAAATGTGACCAGCATTACGTAGTGTTTTAGGATCCAATAGCAGATTTTATATTAATTATTTAATGGGATTTAACAGAAGTGCAAAACATTATTTTACTTTTATTTTTTTGTTTGTGTGTAAGACTCTATAGTTGTGTGTTTAAGTATTGTCAACAATGTCTTCCAGTAACACATAACGACCCAGTAATATTTTTACATTTTCTGTCAACTTTTAACATTTTTTAAACACAAAAACACGGTGGGCCGCTGGCGGACTGTCCTAGCGCCCTACAACCGGGCCTAGCAAGTTTTCTGGGAGAAACCCTGTGTGTGTGTGTGTGTGTGTGTGTGTGTGTGAGTGTGTGAGGGTGGGGAAGGCATTGAGGTGAAGTTAGATAGAGATGCTCAACGTTCTTTATCTAAAGTGAGATGGGAAAATGTGGGTTTTTCATTTGGTTGCATAACAATTCTGCACAATAGTAGTTGCCCAATAATTATGCACAAAAAGATATTCTCCTAAGAAAGCCAGAACCTCACTTTTACTTTCTTAAACATTCATGTTTATTAATATTTTGGATTAACAGAGCACTGTAGTTGGTGATTAATAAAAATAATCCTTAAAAATAAGACTTGCCTAATAATTGTGCAGACAGTGTACACGGTATCAGGAAAAAAAAAAAAAAAAAAACAATGAAAAAAAATTAACAAGGTTTTCTTTTTTATGTGTATTGATGGGTGTGTAGTTTGTTCTGTTCAGTAAAAGAAACAGTCTCTGAGGTAAAACACAAGAGAGACACTGTCCAAGGACTGACATACACATAGAACACAAAAGCATAGGATATATAATAAATGGATAATAAAGCAACTCATAGAACCTAAACATAAGCTGCATTAAGTTGTGAAATAAATTACCTCCTCCTTTTTCTTCTTGCTTGCTCGTTCTTCTGTGTCTCCAGACGCCTCGCTGGAAGCTTTCCTCTTACTCTCCTTCTTTTTCTCCTCTCTCTCTTTGTGTTTCTGCATGTACTCTGCAATGAGGTCGGGACAATCCAAGTTCTCTTCTGGCTCCCATGTATTGTCCTCGCTACAAAGGTGAGGAAAAAAAAGAGAAAAAAAAAGAAGAAGAACAAACTTAGACTTGGGTGGTCCTGAAACAGCGTACCAAAACTCCCCAGACAACCTCACACAAAACTTATAAATTTGCAATCATGTCAGGAAATCAAACCGTATACATACTAATAACTTGTTGATGGCTATAGAATGTTTGTGGTAGAGATCAATAACCCAGGTAAAACCAGCTTGATAAAGTTGTGTTAATTTAAAAAGAGTAGAATTTTAAAAAAAAAAAAAAAAAAAAAAAAAGAATATTTCACACAACAGAGTTTAATGAAACTACTAGGCAGCAGTTGGTGTGTTTTGCTTAGATTTACATCAAAACACTCTGAGAAAAATATTGAAGTCAACCCTTCAACACTGAATAATAATAGTGAAAACAAAATCCTGATAACTTTAAATTATTAGCTTAATACACATGATGACAGAAGTACAGGAGAATAAATAATGTGACTTTAAGAAAGCTCGACCAGGGCAACGGCACTGAACATTGAAACAAAAACGTCAGTTCACTGTAGGGCTGGGCGACGTATCGAACAGACTCGATGTGTCTCGAGTTTTCCAATCTACGATGGAAAACTCGTAAAACCTCCCCTCCGTGCTGGAGGTTTGGATTTTGATATTTTTCATGCAAAGACCCACTAGTGGATGGGTAAGTTCGCTACGTCAGAACTTATTCAGCAAATGTGTTTCCATATCCTCTTTTGCACATTAGTTTTCTTTCGAAAAAAATCCAAAAACTGAGAAATTGAGGACATTTTTCCAATATTTGCCATTTCCTCTTTGATTACAACTTAACATTACTTCCTTTTTTACTACTTTGTGTGGTGTGGGTTTAAAAACTAGCACAAAGAGCAATGGTTATTGAAATGCTTTTGAGATGCATTAATACCTGTGATAAAACTATTCTTGCACAGGGATTTTGCAGACATTAACTGAACTTGGCACAGTTTAGCATTTTAGCACTTTCTGTGGTTTGTTGTTCAAAATTCCCAGCATATGCAAATAGTTTAGAGAAACTCTGATACCTGTGACTGTTCTGGGTCCCTCGATTTTATAGTCACTTTTGTTTTTGTAGTCTGGACTCATCAGGTTGTTTGATTTTTTTCATGTTAAAAGCACTAAAGAGCACCTTTATTAGCTTCAGCCGTTTTATTTTTCCACGTGGATTCTTGCTTGGTGTACTTTTTGCTGTTATGGTCTTGTTTATGAAAGGTCTAGTGTTGACCACAGAAAGAGACAGTGGTCGTCCTTTTATTAGTGAAAAACATCTGTGTGCAACTGATGGTTACAACAGAGTATTTCAATTTATTCTGATTATGTACTCAGATTCTAAAAAACACGAATGGTCCATTTGAATAGAGGACACCAGAGCCATTTTACAAGCGATGTAGTTAAAAACAACATTGGAGGTTATTTAAAAATATCGTGATATATATCATGTATCGTGATATAGCAAAATAAAAAAAATGAATAAATAAAATATTGGGATATTATTTTCCTGATATCGCCCAGCCCTGGATCACTGGCAGTTTCTGTAAAACATCTTAAACAGAAAGTACTATAAACATGTATGATTATCCGTGCTGTACAGGTCAAATCTCTGTTGTGGTATAGAAATGCAACATTTACTGTGTGATTAATTCAACATCTGGATGCGTGACACAGACTGAACTTTCACTCATTCACTTCCTCCGCAGGGATTGCTAAAACTACAGGCTACAATTCTAAAACAGCGCAGATAAACGACGTTCACAACTTCTTCTGTTCACTGACTGGCCCAGCTGAAATTCTACCACAGAAATTCAGCTCAATGGGAGAAATCCCAGATGGAGCACTGAAGGGAGATGAGAACTGCGCGTAGGAAGGCAATATCCAGACTATAAACCTGCTGATTCACGGGAATGACATCAGTCAGTGACCCTTTAGTTTTATACCAGGATAAACTGTTAAGGGCTAAAGTGTTTCAAACCACCTCTGAAGATAAATCTGAAGGGAAATCATTTTGACTGCATTTACACAAATATTTACAGTGATGCGGCTCAGATCACCCAGGAAGGACGTTTGGGTCAGGTCCTAACGGGGTTTAAAAAAGGGCCAAATTGAAAGCTGGAGGAACAGAGTTTATTGCATGTGTTTAAATGACCACTACATGTTTCTGTTCAAACCTGGTACTAGCTACAACTACCATGGGTGATGTGACACCCATTATACAACCGCCTCATTTAGTAGTCCAAAACCAGAAGTTCTGGAGCAGAAAAAAGGACCAGCTATTGACCTGACCTCAGGTCAGAAGTGGGGGGGGGGACTGGGATGCCAGCAAACTTCACATTGTTAAACAAGCATCTGAAGTAACAATCTGGTAACAGAATGCTTTGTGTTGAAGGAACTAACTAAACCAATTTCAATGCACTTTGCCAGGAAATATAATTTATAATGGTTCAAGGACAAAAAGCGCCAACCAGTAAGGAGTTTAAACGGGTAATACTCACTCTGAAAAACCCTTCCATTTCAGCAGAAACTCTACTTTTCCCCGCACCACACGGCGGTCCAGAACTTTTTCTACCACATACTCCTCTTCTTCCTCCTCCTCTGCAGGAGCTGCTGCTGCTGGTGGTGCTGCTTCTACTGGAGGTGCTTCCTCTGTTGTTGTGGGAGCTGCTGCTGCTGCTGGTGCTGCTGGCGCTGCTGGCTGCTCCTCATCCTCAGCCTTTTTGCTCTTCTTTGCAGCTACGGTCGCCAGTTTGACGTCTGAGGAGGACTCTTTGTAAACAAGAGAAAAGATGCAAGTTATGTCATGTAGGCAAGTAATCTACTGTTTAACTGCTAAGTGTGTTAAGAGAATCATGCGGTTAAAATGCACTACAACTAAAAAGGTACTGCAGTTCAGGGAAATGCTTTTTACTCAGTTTTAAACTATTTAAATTTACTTTAGCTTGCCAAAATAAGGAACCTTTTTTTCTGTCCTTGGTATAATTTATTTAGAAACAAGCTTGAAAAAATGCAGATGTTCATTATAAAACTGTTCGAAGGTCCTTGTTTTCCTTCCCTGTTTTTGTGTGGTTATCTGTTGCGAGTTTGGCACCGCTGTTTGACTGGGAGTTTTATTACTACATATTGCACATGTAACCTAGATTACTGTATATGGCAGGCCGTTTTAACATAAAATCAGCTTCACCACATTTACATTCCAGATATCTGAAATTGTTCATGACTAGATTTATCAGTAAATCAAGATACCTCTAATTATATTTTGACTTGACAAAATACCTATTAGAATGCAATTAGGGCTATCTCAAACTAGTATAAATGACATCAGATTACCACTAAGTTGTATAGAAATATTATTTCAAGATATCTGCAATTAATTACTATCTGAAACATATATTTCAGATAATTAAACTATGACTAGTCAAAGTAAATTTAACCTTCTCACTTTTTGTTTTGACAAGTCATGATTCTAATTAAATATATCTTGAATGACACCATAATTCAAGACATCTTAAATATATTCTGATAGGAGATATAGAAATGTGACTAGTACAAATTGCAGATATCTTGAAAGCAAACAGACACTGAGAACTGTAATTTTGACTAGTCAAAATTCCTGTTAAGATATCTTCAAATATCTTTAAACAACTTTTATATTTCAGCCACCTTGAATCAAAATTCTGACTAGTCAGAATGACATTACAGATATTTTGAATGATTATTCTGTCTATAAAAACATTCCAGAATTACATAACATTTTGAATTTTAAATGGGGAAAACAAACACACACACACACAAAAAAAAAAAAACAAACAAAAAACGTAAAGGCCATTTTTGAGTGCAAGGTGTTGGAAAATAATAAATAGGAAATTCTTTGCAGATTTCTAAAGCAGTCTTCAAGTTCACAAACTTTGCGTGCTCCGCATATCCCATACAATTTCTAACAATTTTATGCAGGAAACCCAAAATTTTGTAGGCAATTGTTTGGATAGCTCTGTAGCAGCACAAGGACGCTTGCACACCATTTCCTAATTCAGATATCAAAAAATGTAATTTTGACTAGTCATAATTACGTTCGAGATATCTTGAATAATAATTACGGATGTGTGACCCTTCAAATGACAAATAACATGGCGTCATTCGTCAAAATGTAATTGAAGATATCTTGAACTGTTCTTCTCACTAGTTGGATTGTAAATGCAGATATCTAAAAATTATCATTCAGGTATAGTCAAAATGTAGTTGGATCAAGTCAAAACTCATTTTTAGATATCTGGAATGTAATTCCAGGTAGTCAGACGAAACCGATTTTGTTAAAACTGCCTGCCATATAATGCGAGGGGTCCAATCACAGATGTGCAGTGGACTGGTGCTGCTGTCGAATTTACGTTCCACGGGTTTGTAGTGGGCAGGCCTGCAACAATAAATGCAACAATAAGTTGAGTCAAAGAAACCGATAGCCACGTAGGAATACAAAGTCAGTGTGTGTTGGATGAGAGAACAACCCACCGCTTAAAGATAGCACAACAACAGTAGAAACTCACATGCTTTGAAGAAGAAAAGGTTACGAAGGCGAACGTTTAAACCGAAAAGCACAAACGGTTCAGTTGTTTGGAATTTAAAAATGTGACTTTTTTTTTTTTTTTTTTAAGTAAATCCGTTCGTGGTACAACCACCTGAAGTTCCAATCAGGCCCAAATTTATGAGGGCTGCAGCTATATTACTATCGTAGGCTATACATCTTTTAAGAAGTTGCATAGAAAAAACATTTTGTGCTCATTAATGTCACAAGCATTCGTAATCTCTCCACTGGCCAGAGACGCGTCCATTCCATAAAGTGGAGGAAGAAACACGAAGCACTCCGTGTTTCGGATTGCAAGAGCGTGATTTCTGCAGAGTGCTGTCCCCGAGAAAGTGAATGCACACTCATTGCAGCAATCAACATGGCAAGCATGTGTGCACATTCTACATTTGTATAAACATGCATCTTCCCTCGGTTACAAAGCCAACACAATCAACGTGTTGCACGCCGTTTTCCCTTCTGTCTGCACCCACGTTGAAAGCCTCGTGCCTTCCTTAACTCAACCCAACAGGCTGCGTACTGCAGAAATGAGCTAACAGAGCAGGTGAAACTGCACAACATCAAACAGAATACAGTGGATTGGAGCTCACAACGTGCACATAAACGAGTCAGGCGGCCTGCCCTACAGCATCTTGAGGGCAACATGGCTGGCGTGCTTTGCTCGTCGAGCTTAGCTAACAAACACGAGCCTTACCTTTCTGCAGAAACCTTCGGAACGCTTGTCTGGCTAGCAGCAGGCCAAAGCGAAAAGACTGATATTTATTGGTCTGCAGAGGACGAATAACTGGTCGAGGAGCTAAGCACAGAAAAACAAAAAATACCTGACGGCTAAGAGGTTAGCTTCAGAGCAGCCAGTATCTGCCTTCGCAACTCAATCACACAATAGCCTGAACTGCGTTGCTAACATACACAATCGGCCCCTTTCTGCCCGCCAACAGCTCCACCGGATATTGCGTTATTTGCTTTTTTCTGTCTTTCTGCGAGACTATAGACTTTTCAGAATGAGAAATGTTGCTTCAAAAACATAATTGGGACTAGCTTCTTATATCACATCAGGTCTGTGTAGCATAATGCTAAATAATTTATCATCAATACATATTATGTACACGCCCTTTACCAAAACATACATTTGAATTTGGGTTCCAGCACAAGTGGGAGTGGATGGAAATGAAAATGTGGCCATCCTAGCTAAAAATAAAAAATCAAAAATCACTGTAATCAGAACTTCATTTTACGCTGAAAAAGGTAGAATGCAAATCAGTCATTAACAGTTATGCTCAGAATTAAACTCAATTTGTTGGCGACACAAGAAACAATTTCAGTACGAATACCATGATTCTGTCCTATATGAATTCAGTAGTGGAGCCAGAGAATTTTTACAATGGTGGCCAAGATGGGAAAGAAAGCAAGTGGAGAGTGGTTAAGACAGGAAGAACCTCCATGAACGAGAAACAACACACAAGCCAACACCTTACAGCTCCATAACCCTGAACAGGAATGAGCGAGTATATGAATAATTAACATAGGCTACATGTAAATGTAATAAAATATTAAAAACAAATTCTTGTTCAAGCACAGCAGTACTGTATTTATACCAAGTATTCGTAACAAAATACGCACATCCAAATACGGAGTAAACCAGCAAAAAAGAACTTTAGTTTTGCAGTGACCAAAATGTTTCTGATTCTTCAGTGCTTTCATATAAACTATTTTACACACAGGTTATACATGTATCCATCTTAAAACAAATCATTTTTCCTGTTTTGGTAAATACTTGAAAACGGTTGTTTGAACCGATCCATGTCAAAAGACTTTGTGCATCTAACCTCAATCCTAAGGACAATCAGGTGACTTAGTCTGTCATTGAACGTTCAGACAAAAGCTCTTCATGTTCAGTGAATGCTGCTGCATATGTTCACCGAACGTCAAAATGAAACACCATCAAATGTTTTGCGAACGTTGTATGCGAATGTTCAAGCGAACCTTCAGTGAATGTTCGCAGACAACATACTTGCTTATGGCAGGAAGCTATGGCCATTCGAAGCCAGCTAATGATTTAATTAATGGTAGGCCGGCACAGGTAACTGAGTGGCCACTGACCGGCGCTGGCAAATTTGAAGGAGACTGCTCACTTGCGTTAGCTTTGGAGAGACTGGTAACGAGCATGCCTAGACTGGTCACCCACTGGATTGCCTTCTTCCTCTGCTGGCCATTAACACAGATAGGATAGCGTTAGTATTGGATGGGCAGCAATTAGCATGCCCAGACTGGTCACCCGCAACTTGTACTTTTTCCTCTTTAAAGAAAACTTTATCAAGATAAAGTTTTCACTTACATGCTCTATCTGTAAGTGACATACATTAGATGCATTGACATGTGCTTTTTTTTTTTTTTTTTTTTTTTTTTTTTACATAGGTTACTGTAATCCAGGGTGACACCAAGCACAGACATACTGTATTATACGGAGCTGAAGTTGGCTTCAGATTGAACATCCGATTCAGCAGATAGCTAAAGGGCAATTCCACCTCATTTTTTACTAGCTTGCGCACCTTTAATCAGCTCTAGTTTAAAAACAATGCTAAAACTCTTCAAATGTGAATTAGATTATTCTACACTAAAAGCAGAATATTTAAAACCTAGTTTGTGAATTGTGAACCCTACATTTAATTTGTGAACGTACTAATATGCCCCTTTAACTTTCATGGATCCATTTAATGGATATATTTTATTCATGACAACCATATTGAATATGGTATAAATATTTTTTTATTAGCAAAACATTACTTACATTTTTGTCACATCTTTAAAACCAGCCCAAATTTCATGCACTGGAATAATGAGTTAAATTTGCTTTATGAGTCCTTATTTTTTGTGAAGTCTAAAAATGCAATTAGGTTGACCTCCTTTCTGAAAACATTTGTATTTTGATTTATTACCATGAATACTACGTTGGATATATAATATGTCACGCTAAGTTTTAGATTCCTTTTGGTTGTTTTTTTATTTATTTATTTATTTATTTATTTTTGTTGTTGTTGTTGTTGTTTTTTGTAAATCTGTAGTTTGAACAGTTTGAACATCTAGTCTATACTTTATGGTACCTAATTTGTTGTTTATTGTAACATGTTTATATTAATGAAAAAAGAAAAAAGGTGGAATTGCCCTTTAGTCATCTGCCGAATCGGAAGCTTCAATTGGAAGCCAACTTCAGCTCCGCATAATACAGTATATACAGTATCCTTGGTGTCACGTTGGATTACTGTAAACTGTGTCAAAAGACCACATGTCAATGCATCTTATGTTTGTGGCTTACATATATTGTATGCCAACCATTTTTCTTGATAAAGTTTCCTTTCAAGAAGACAGTAAGAGTCATGAGTGACCAGCCTAGGCATGCTAGTTGTCAGCCTATTCAAGACTAATGCCAGCATAACAAATGCTAACGCTAACCTATCCATGCTAATAGCCAGCAGAGGAAGAAGGCAATCCAGTGGGTGACCAGTCTAGGCTTGCTAGTTACCAGTCTCTCCAAAGCTAACACAAGTGAGTAGTCTCCTTCTCATTTGCCAACACTGTGCGTTCAGTTATCCGTGTTGGCCTATCATTAATCAGATCAGCAGCTGGCTTTGGAATGGATATAGCTTTCTGTGATAAGGAAGTAGCTACTGCTGGGTGTGAAATAGATTTTGGAGCTGAAACCTTGTCATACTATAGGTCCTCTTGTTTTTATTTATCCTTACCTATTTCTGCTGAGATGTTTTGTGTATGTAAATGGGGCTCATTGGTTCCATGGTGTTTGGCCCTATCCCTGTTTGTTTCCTTTCCCTCTCATTTATGTGTTTTTCTATGCTGGGTAGGGGTCACCAATCACCAAACCTGAAAACAAACAAGGACCCCCCCCCCCTCCCTAAAACATTGGACTCCCCTACTCTGACTTTAAAGTCCAAAATCACAAAACCATGAAGCAAAATTTCCATCCATAACAACTCCTGCCAGAAAGCCAAAACTGGAGAATCTTCTCAGCCTGCCAAAAGAACCCCAGACAGAGGTGGATTTAGACTCGACTAGACAAGACTTTAGACTTTATTGTCCCCAAAGAGGAAATTCTTTTCACGAACCAGCCCTTTCACGCCCATCACCAAGTAGACGATAACAATAAACAACTAGGTAAACAATAACATACAGCATGAGAACATAACACCATCACACAAGGTTCAACATAAAATGATATCCAGCGAGGCCTGTTGCTTAGGGTGGCTGTACCTGTGGGCATCAGGCTTTTCCCAAAATGAGCCCTCCTGCATCGTAATGTCCTATATCTGTGCTCCGAGGGCAATAAAGTGAGGTGTTTGAAACACCAGAACTGATTTGAGTGTCATTAACATAGATACACACGCACACACACAAAAAAAACAATTAAAAAAAAGCAGCAACACTCCAAGGTCTTCCAAAAAATGTTGTGTTTTATGAGGCTTTCTTCTCATTGGCACTGTCATGTCCCACAGCTAGTCTATTGGCGATACTGTGACCAGCAGGTTCACGCCATGCTCAGCAACACTTTTGAGAGTCGTGCGCACTGTCCAGGGATGTTTGAGATTTAATACTCGAGCGTACCACTTCCTTTTCCCACACTTTGTACCAGTGGGTCGAAGAAGAGCACTGGATTGTAGCAAGTACAATGAACTACTTGAGAACCTAGTGCCAAGTATTTTATTATTATTTCGTTTGTATTTTTGTATAGATGTTGAAATTTTCATATTTATGTCTCTGGTTTAGCTGTGGAGTTTTTTTTTTCTTTTTTCTACACTGTACTTTATTTTTATTCTGTTGTTTTTATTTTCTGTTACTCTTGTTCTGTCCACTTTCTGCTATGACAGCGTAAATTGACCACTTATGGGACTAATAAAGGATTGTCATATCTTATCTTATTTCTTTGCCACCAGGTACCCATTACACACCTTTCAGTTTGGCGCAGAGTGGCCATGGTGCTGTGTGTCCTCGCAACTGCCTGGCTGCTCGGAGAAGCGCGCTATTTCAGCTCCATGTCACATCAATACTAGTGGTCTTCTTGAGTGTATTGGCAGTTGGCAAACAGCTATTTGATGTTAATGTACATTACCACCACCTACTGATGATGAGTGTGGATCAGAATGACAGTATTGTTCAAATATGTTTAAAAATGATGACTCAAAAATGATGTGATTTTGCTCAGTTTCCACAAGAAAAGGAGAATTATTTACATACCAATAAGTTTTAATACATTACTCCATATTCAGCACTACTGTTATTGTCTTACTGTTTTATTTTCAGATATTTTATTTTTATGTTAATGTATACCATTTCTGTTGATACGGGAAAGAAAATAAATATCCCAAAATTGTCAACTGGTACTCTCTTATTTGTGTACTTCTTATTATGAAATTGATATCAAAGCATTTAAAGCAATATCGAATCGAAATAAAA
The DNA here is from genome assembly GCA_014839685.1 of Anableps anableps. Lineage (NCBI taxonomy): Eukaryota > Metazoa > Chordata > Actinopteri > Cyprinodontiformes > Anablepidae > Anableps > Anableps anableps. The sequence goes on from CM026083.1 coordinate 2,691,508, forward strand.
TCTAATTGAACTGTGACCCAAAGAATCAAAATCGAATTGTGGGGTTCTTAACAATACTCAGCCCTACTTGCCAATGCTCACTTTATTGGCAGTTCATTTTTAAATGAGACCTATTATGCAAAATTCAGTTTTTGCAGGTTTTTTTACTTCCATTTTCTGGCAATAAGGTAATGTTTTTTTGGTATTTTGAAAACGAACTGTTTTAAAAACCTCACCATTATTAAGTCACAATCGGTGAGTGCTGCCCCGTTACCTAGCAACCCAAGCGGAGCTTGACAGCTGGTTTTACCACTGACAATGGCTGCTGGAAAAGACGAAAGTTTTATTGTTGACTTATCACTCAGAAACCGCTTGCTGCATCCTTCATGGTTGTGCAGGTATTAGGATTCTGGTATGTGTATGTTTCTGTGTGTGAGAAGGAGGTCTGATCCAGAGAAGATTCTTGCTCTCTGCGGGTGCGCTGCTGCCAGCACACAGGGTGGCAATTACCTCATCAGCAGGCGGGTGAATATAAGGAGCTACAGAGCCTTCATTCCTTGTGGGTTGATTAACCTAGATGGTAGTGCTAGGCATGTTTAAGGCAGTGCTAGTGATTGTTTGTTGCGCAGGTTTTCTTAGACCAGTTTGCCTCTTCTGTGTCTCAGGTTGCTGTTCTGGAGTTTTGTCATACTCACCTGTGGAAAGATTCTTCCTGACCATTGCAGTCTGCAACTTACCTCACTCTCAGCTTCTCACCTGCCTGCTCTCCAGCTGCAGACCTCCCCTGGTTACCTTTCAGGACACATACTGGAACCTAACTTCTCCCCCCGGATGCCTGCCTCCTGCCCAGATCACTGAAAGCTCTGCTTCGCACGTTCTCAATTCCCAAGGCCTTCATTTAGCTTATATCTCCCTTCTCCAGACTCACCCAAACCCAGACCAGAGCGGAATCTTTTGTCTGTTGCACATTTATGTAAATAAACTTTTTTCCTTACCAACTAACTCTTCAAGTGATTCTGCATGTGGATCAATAAATTAACCCTCACCATGATAGCAGGAGGCTCCACTTCTTCTGGGTCTGACTCAAGGTCAAAGATGTACGGTTGTACAACTCCTTCTTTGCAGCCATTTCCACACAGATAAATTGCAAGTGTAAACACTGAGTTGGGGAGTGTGGCCAGCAGCAGCTTACTTACATTTAAAGTGACAGAGCCCTAAAAAAAGCGCCTTTTGAAAGAAGCTGAGAATGGGCAGAACTGAGCAGAAGAAATCTCATCTGAGAATGATTTTGTGCAAAAAAAAAAAAAAAAAAAAAAAAAAAAAAAAAAAAAGTAATGAACATGTTTTGTATAGACCTAAGACTTATTATAACTTCTAAGTTTAAAAGGTAGCATAACAGGTCCCCTTTAACATTGATGTTGAAAATGTTTCTGACATGTCAAGTTCAACTTAAAAACTGTTCCTGAAGAAAACGTTTTTATAGACATTTTTAAAAAGGCCGTCTTTCTTGATTTAACCTTACATAAATACTTGTTTTTATAAAATAAAACAAACCAAAAAACATTTACTGGGGTTTCACTGAAGTCCAGCTTTTGTTGTTTGGGTGGTGGGTGACCTCCTGCATTAGTTGCAGACCTCTGCTTCCCACTACCTGCTGGAACTTTAAGGTTGGCCTGTGCCGTGATGCGACTCAAAATGTTTCTTCAAACTTGATGTGTTTTTGAAGCTGGAAAAGACTTTGTCACCAGCAAGTAGTGTATACCGAACCTTAATATTGTCATCTTCCGCTGACAAACTCAAAATAGTAACGATATTTTTATCTAGACAGCACACATCTCTCTCCTCCCTCCATTGTTGTTTATGGTTGTGCTGGCTGTTTGGTGTGTATTCTCACTTTCTGACACAACACCGGCAATAAACTCAAAGCTGCTCAAATAAGATCCCCATTTCACTCAAGTTCAACTTAATCTTTTTCTGTACTTCTGAGCTCCTACCATGGCTAACTACAATGTTTTTCGCAAGTAAAAGATTTAATTTGTCTTTTCCTCGAAAGCCTAACTGGCAGACGTGGGAGCGTCTTAGGCAGGACATTTTTGAAACTTGTGGGACAATGTACTCTCGCGTTGCAGATTTGTATTGTTGAGCAAACTGACATATCATGGTGAGATCATTCCAGTTTCATGCAAAAATATATAAGAATTGGTGAATAGATAAAAGTAATGCTTTTTCTCAACTGAAGTAAAGGCCTGAGAGATAAACAGGCATATATTCTGGACACTGAAATGTGTTTCCCCCTTTTTTCTGCAGAAGTGAAACCAGCCCAACAGTATGAGTAATTAAAGTAAAAAGTGTTCAAAAAGAAGTATCTGTAACTGGTGTTGTGATTGATGTGTTGGTTAAATGATGATTTAATGGTGATTATAAACAGCGCTGGAATGGGGAAAAGCCAAGGCCCTTAGCTGTGGTTCTAGATGGGCCGTTGGTTTTTGTTCCTACAAAGGACACCCCAACAACCTCTAACGGACTTGGTCGATGGATAATATTCAACATCTTAATGGAGAACCGACTGATTCAGGACACAACAACACGGGATCATCAGGGTCTACTGCTATATTGACAACATGACTAATCAATTTAACTCTCTTATCTCTTATCCAAACACACTGAAACAAGGACTTGTCATTCTGAGGCACTAACATATTCATTAACACAGTTCTTATCTCAAAATTAAATATCTAAGGATTTTGAGAACGAGACTGGATTTTGCAGGTAATCTATAGTGTTTTGCTGTTTGCACAAATTGTTTTGAGAAATAAACTTACTGTTTTGCAAATGTTGAAAATGACTCAGGAAATGCACCAAAGTGACTGAGAAAAACTGCAATAGTGGGTTTTGTTGTGACCTCTAACATTTGCATATTTTACACTGTACTTTAAACATGGTAGATAAAAAATGTTTATAGATGCAATTGGTTACAACTGCTTCTGTTATGGTTGTAACTTCTGAAGAGGACAATAACAGTAATTATTATGATGATGATTGTGAAAGCTTTGATAAATATGACTTTGAGACCAACTGTAGGAAATTGGAGGGCTACTGTACTTCTGATTTCAGTGTCTCTATTAGGCAAAGCTTTATCTTGGCTTCCTACAGTTTGAATTGTAGTCTGATATAGGTAAGATATTCATTGTTAATAAAAGCAGTTTTAGAAATACTTCTATCTTTATTGTAAGTATTGCTACAAGGATCTGTTGGAATAATTTGAAAAAAACCCCATCAATGTGATATTTTGCATAACATTTTCTATCATGAGATTTGGACAGTCACTCTGCTCAAACAAATATATTAATGCTCAGACAAATATACTAAACCACCACATTTTAGGTCACCCCACTAACAACCCTGGTGAGAAAATCTTATGTGGATAATATTTTTTAATGAACTAACTTAAGAAAGAAGTATTATTAAAGAATTATTTTTGTGTCTTATGTATTTATGTTTATGTCAATCTTTGTCCTTCATGTTGTGAGTCTGATATCTGTCACTCATTTTGTGTTGCAGCTCTGCTTCCTGCCTGGGTTTTTATTTTGCATATGACGCATTAAATTAACCAAATTTTATAAAAACGCCCAACAGACTTTCAGAGAACTTCAGAAGTGCACATTTTTTCTAACAGGGCTAAAATAGAGATTTGGAGAAAAGTAATAACAACCATAAAAGTTTAAAAGATATAAACACTAAAAAATAAATAAATGAAATCACAGCAAGAACACAGTGAGTGAACGTTTAGAGCGAATGTTCAATCAACATTCAGTAATAGCACATTCCAGAACATAGAACGTTAGACTTTCAGTGGCTTAAAGACAACAGGGTTAATGCTATGGAAAGTCTTCCACAAAGCTCCAATCAAAAATATGTAAACATTGCTGAAAGCGAGGTAGCCTACAAACCTGACTCAGTTACATCAGTTGTGACAGCAGGAATAGGCCACAATTCCAGCACATCACTGTGAGAAGCCTGTGGAAGGATTAAATGAGCATAAAAAGAGCTTTACATGCAATAGCATTCTTTGAAAAAGATTTTTAATATCTCTTATAACAGTGTATCCTTGGGCTAGGTAGTACAGTTCAAAACCCAATTCTGCCAAGAATAAAGGAAATGTATATGACCTTCTGAAATTGAGGAAACCTGAAAAATTCTGAAAAAAATAAAAATGTCTCTGTGATTACTCTGGCATTTAGCAAATCAAAACAAATGTGGTAATCCTAACTGACCAGAAACAGGAAAACAGGCACAAATAAACTTCAGATAGCCCTTTTTTTCCTATCATGTGACACAGGCTTTTGCAACCTAAGTTGCTTTCCTAAGTCTATGTCACTACCAACCTGAACAGGCTGGGCTCAGCCTCTTGTCTTTGATAAACGGATGGGCTCCAGCACCTCTTTCCTATCCCTGTGAGTCTGAACCAGTGGTGTCCAAAGTCAGTCCTCAAGGGCTGGTATCCTGCATGATTTAGTTCTTTTCCTGGTTCAGCACACTTGAATTAAATGATGTTTCCATCACAGGTCTCAGCAGAACATTATGAGATGCTGAGGAGATAGCTGGACTATTTCAGTCTGCTGTATTGGAGCATATGCAGGAGCAGAGGCACAGCAAAAAATGAGTACAGCAAGAACACGATGCAAAAACTTGCACAGCACTACCATCTAGTGGCCTAAAAATAACGGCACAGATTTTGGATTTACACAGGCAGGTGAAAACCCTTACAAAAACTTTCCTGAGAAACAATGGTGCAGAATTAGACGCAAATAATGTTCTTTATTGTGATCTTGCATCAAATCCATATTTATACATATACTCTATGATTAAACTTATTGAATTAATCTTTAAATGCATACAGAGGCTGAAAAAGTACACAGCACTACATACAGTAATAGGTTTTCAGGCATGTGGCCCTCTGCCTTTTTGTTGCACTTCTGTTTACTGGTGACATCATCTTGGTCAAGTTATTCTGAATTTATTATTTAAATAATCTATCTCTCTCTCTCTCTCTCTCTTTCTCTCTCTCTCTGAGTCACAGACAGGAAGGTTGTGGATGAGAGAAGGTATCTGGTGCCTATATCCAGCATCTGTTGGACAGGGTACATCTTGGACAGGTCTGGAGTCCACCAAAGTTAGATAACTCAGTTAAAGCTATATCAATGCTTTGACCAATGCATTATCTTAAATTCAAAGAATATGGAAAAATCTTGGTAAAACATTTCAAAGTCTATAGCTTTATAACCAGTCTACAGCCAAGCAGGTAGATGCTTCTGAGAGACTTATTATCTGTGTTAATAGATATGGAAATGCAGTTTATTGCATGAAATTTTCAACATGCTTAATTTTCAGGCCATCAAATTCATTTTATAAAAATAAGGAATGACAATATTCCTACCTCCAGAATATAAAAAAAAATATAGTCTCAGTCATCGTGTCCTTGGGCGAGACATTTCACCCACTTTGTCTGTTGGGATGGTCGGATTGTATGGCAGTCTCGCTTCTGTCAGTCTCCCCCAGGGCAGCTGTGGCAACAATGTAGTTTACCACCGCTTACAGAAATTCTCATAAATTCCAAGTCACTCCTCAGCTGATTTAATGTTATGTATATGGACATGTGTGTTAACGGTATATTGGTTTTAACAGTCAGATTCAATATCAAAAAGATTTTATCTTTAGTTTATAATTATTTAGTTGATTAATCATTTTGGTTGTAAATGCTTTTTTGGAACCCCCTGTTGGTGTAAACACAAATAATTTTATATCAAACTATTTTGTGAATTTTTCGGATTTGACTTTCATTTGCAGATACAACTAGTAGATGAAAACCAATTCCTGTCTTCTATCACTGGGAAATTATGCTGCTGGTTTGCCTGCTGTTGAAGAGTGCATGCTTTTTGCTAGATATGATTCCATCATCTATGTGAAGCATTTCTCAAGTGCTTTCTGAAAAGCTGAGAAACTGTTCCTAGTTTCAAGAACACACCTTTAACAAAGAGCCTAAAGACTCATATAAGTTACAGTTTTTGCTTGGAAAAAAAAAATCACAGTAGTTTCTAACAACAAGTAAACTATCAATTCTAAATAAATCCACGAGAAGACTGGATTACATGGAGAGTGTTATGCCGTTTTATATGATTGTGTATAATGTAGTTGAATTAGATGTGCATATTCAATTCAGTTTTTTTATACAGCAGCAATTCACAACTTTCTTTTCTTTTTTTTTTTTTTTTTTTTTTTTTTTACAATAAAAGTTAATTCAGTCCAATCTTACATAGATTACAATTAATCCTAGTTATCAAAAAATGCAGTCAAACATCATTGCTCCCAACAAGATCAATAAGAGTTTACATCCACACTGGTATCTGTACAAATGTACCATTTTTCTTTTGTGACTAACTGTGAGTGGTTTGTAATTTTAATGCTCAGAGACCAGCACATCTTGTACATTTTAAATTAACCAACTCACACATTCCTCTGCAGCTGCACATTCCTCTGGACTGCAGTACTTTGTTTTTACAACTGCAGCATTCATGTTGAAATTTTGCCTAACTGTACAATATTTTTTTCTATTCTTTATTCTGTTTTTTTATGCATATGTTATATTTGTGTGAACCTAGTTTCTGTTATTGCCTGTCACTGCCACTTTGCTGCTGTTGCACAAACATTTCCCCATCATGGGACAATAAAGGATATTTCTATTCTATTCTATTCTGTTCTATTCTATTCTATTCTAACATGTTTTTAGTTATCCATGTCAAGGTTGCAGTTGCATGTGCTCATCACCAGAGAGCGCTTGAATGCCAGTTAATCCTTTATAAAGGGAAGAACACCTACAGTATTCGTGTCTAACATTGGTATATGCTATATTGGTGTAACATCAGTTAAACAATTATTTATTTAATAATTAGTGTTTGGGGGTTCTGAGAACTCCTTTATAATAATCTTTTAAGGGAAAAACTATATTTTGTCTGTCAAAATGTTTCTTGTTGTTAGTATTGTGTCAATGCAAGATGCTCCTGTCAAACAAAAAGAAATAAAGAAAGACATTTACTTTTCTATAGTTGAAAAGTAAATGTCCATAGTTGAAAAGTATGAAAATAGTTAAAATTTTCTAAAACTAAATTTTTGCTTGGATCCTTATGTTTGACCTCAACTATTCTAGATTCATAAAAATACAGATTCAGATAAATATACAATGTGTGTTACGAACAACCTTATATTTGGTATGGACAAAAGAGCATTAGACAGTGGTGTTTGTTAGTATCAAACACTAGATCGTTTTTTTGCAAGAAAACAATAACATGAACCATTTTAATAAAACTAATCAATCAATCAAACTTTTTTTTATCAGATTTAGGTCTACAGTTCCACAGATAAAAGCAATAACACAAAATATAAAACTATAATGAAATTCATATATATATATATATATATATATATATATATATATATATATATATATATATATATATATATATATAAAGAAATATATATAGTTATATAGGTGGTTATATATATATATATAAATAAAGAAATCAAATTACATACACAAAGTTTGACCAGTGCCTTCTTAGACTGGATGACAAACAGGAACAACTCACAGAAGGATTTGTGAACGCTGTAATCATACTGCTTGCAGAACCATCTATTCATTACATAAAAGTGAACATTAATGTTCTTTAATGTGCTTTAAAAGTGCAAACACCTACAATTACAAACATTGGACTGGAACTTCACCTCTGAGTATGTTAGGGAGTATTCTCATTGCACAACTGCATGTGATGTGCAACTTCTGCATGCTATATTTCTTTTAAGATGACCACAGTTGGACAGCAAAGAGCAGTATGCAATATTCTTTAAACAGAGCCATGTTTACTGAAACAAGAATTTACATGCAATTGTGTTTGCCTGAGCAGAGAGCTTACAATATTGTCTGTATGTCCTCATCATTATCATCAACATATCTTCAGCATCATCGTCCACTTAATCTGTGATTAAATGACCAAGGTATTTCATCTTTTTATAAACCTAAAGAACATTGTTGGACACTTTTATCAGAAGAAAATGTAGCCATTTATTCTGCTTGGTCCTGAATATCAAAATAGCACTTTGAACAACATTGTACTTCATATCATTATATCTTCTGTCAGTTTAAATGTGTAAAACTGTGAAGCATAATTTTATTCCTTTTGTTTAAAAACAATCATTTTAAAACCCTGGTAGATCCTTTGAAGAGACCCATTTTTTTTTTAAAGAATCTCCAATGATAACTTAAAAGACAGATGAGAGGTCCATCACAGAAAATAAAACAAACAAACAAACAAACTATGATGTCGAATAAAATTATAATTAACCAATCACACAATCATACATAAAAAGATTGATGAATCAGCATTCAAGGAGATGGTACCCTCTGTCTCTTGAACCTGGTTGTTAGTGAGTGCAGTAAAATGTTAATTGTGAAAACAAAGATGACCAGCAGGTGGCATTATATGCTGGAGAAGCTGGTGAAAGGCAGCAGGGTATCACATGAAAGAAGACTTCATGAATAATAAGGTTTTGAATGCAAGCTCATGGTTTAGAAGGTGATGCTCAGTCATTTTTAACAAGCAATAACCACAACAACACAGCTAGAGCTTTTCAGGACGCCAGTATCCAAGAAACATCCCTAATAACCAATAACATACAAGGTAATTTCAAATGTGGATCTTGCATGGATTGTCAGTTCACTAAAAATGTAAAATCATTTAAACATGCTATTAGTGGCAAGATCATCTATAAAAAAGGCTTTATCACCTGCAAAACTAAAAATGTGATCTACATGATACAGTGCCCAGGCAATAAAATACATACAGCATGGGAGAAACAACTCGTCCTCTGAAAGAACAAACATAGTTCTATTCAAAGGAATGTTTTAATTAGTCCGGTTGCAAGACATTTTAATGAAAAACACTGTAGTTCACCTTTATCCTTGATATACACTGAAACCATCAAACCCTGAAAAAGAGGTGATCATATTAAATTTATTAGAAAAAAGAGAACAATTCTATAAATTTTATCAACAGAGTTTGTCTACTACAGACAGGAGTCATTAATGACCTATCTATTAATGATATCATTTATGTTTTTAAGTATTAGTTACATAAATGTATAAACACATACTCAGAGGGTTGCTTTGATTCATTCATGCATGTTTGAGAAATCCTTGAATTGTTCGTGGCAGCCAGTCGGGGGTGCCTTAACGTCTGCTCATACAATGCACCGCCTATTTAACAGGGTCAGATCAAATCCTATTTCCATCATGGGAGAAGAGGTGGAGGTGGTTAAAGAATATAAGTACCTTGGTGTTTATCTGAACAACAGACTCAACAGTGAAGCCATCTATAAGAAGGGGCAGAGCAGGCTGTACTATTTGAGGAAGCTTAGATCCTTCAAGGTTTGCAACAAGATGCTGCATATCTTCGTCTGTTGTTGAGAGTGTTATCTCCTCTGCCACCATCTGTTGGGGCAGCAGCATCAGAGCCAGAGACCTAAAAAGGCTAAATAACCTGATAAAGAAGCTGGTTCTGTTCTGGGGACGACTCTGGAACCTCTGGAGATGATGATGCACAGAAGGATTTTACAGAAAATCAAGAAAAGTATGGACAATCCTGACTCTCTTCAGTCAGTTCAAGTCAAATTCAATTCAAAAACACTTCATTTATCCCAAAGGGAAATTAAATGTTGATGTAACTCATTTAGTCAAGGAGTTATTATAGATGGTGATGGCTGTGGGCAGGAAAGATCTCCTGTAGCGGTCTGTTTTACAACCAAACTGAAGAAGCCTCTGACTGAAGAGATTCTGTTTTCCAACGACAGTTTCATGAAGACGATGTTCAGGGTTGTCCATGATTTTCTTGATTTTATGCAAAATCCTTCTTTGCATCATCATCTCCAGAGTTGAGTCAGAGTCAGTCAGAAGCTTCTTCCAATTCAGAGTAATACAGACCGGTACAGGAGATCCCTCCTGACCATAGCCATCACCATCGACAATAATTCTTTGAAGAATATTGAATTAATATGAGTTACAACAACATTTAATTTCCCTTTGATCAATAAAGTAGTTTTGAATTTGAATTGAATTCACCCAAAGTTCCGCCTTGGAGCTTAAGTCCACAGCCAAGCTTCCGCCCCACAGAGCACCCCTCACCCCACACAGCTCCACCAGACTAGAGGCAGCAGCATTATTATTATTTCTGTGCACCTTTGGTACTTTTATGTGAGGTGATTTCACCTTCAAATTTGAAATGGTCCAGCCCACACACTCTTTGGGCTCTGGTTCAATCAGGCAGCAGGCACTATCCCCTTGATTGCTGATTCATCAGTCTGTTTATGTGTGATTAGTTCATTTACATTTTTTTTGGTGTTGTACTTTTTAATTTAAACACAAACTTTGCGGTGATTTGTGATTACTCTAATGGTCACATGCCAAAATGTTTTGGTCTGCTGGTAAAGTTCTTGATAAGTATTTAAAGAGCCGCTGGAATCATCATCTCACCAGATTTTTAGATTTTTTGACTCTTCCCATGTACCTTGAGAGGTGGTGAAGTTTTGTCTGAAATTTTTGGATGTCATCATAACCCCCATTTCAGTAGGAGTGTGACGCCATACTGAAGAGATATGCTCTGAGCAGGTTTTAATGCTACAGGATGAAAGACTGCACATACAGTTAGCTGCAGTAAAAACTGAGCCAATAGCTTTGTTTAGGAGAGAGCATCAGTTTGCAGTTGTTTGTGTTTATGTGGTGTTTTTTCCTCTGTGCTGGAGCTGCAGGTGTACCTTGGAGGGCAGGGCTAAGCAGGGTGCTCCTGCACACCTGCTCTGTCTGCCCTCCAACGCTTTCCTCACTTCCACCTGTCAAGTAAGCTCCAGCTCCATCGTACCATCCACCACACAGACAAAGAACATAGACTCTGCTCACTCCTTCCTGGTGTTCACCTTCATCATCCACCTCACGTTTCCCATATCCAACCCCCTCATGTATCAAGACCTTCATCATCTGCTCATTCTTTATGTAAAAGAACCTTTTGAGCTTTATTTCTGTCTTCTGAAAGTGTCTTGCATGTGGATCAGAAGTCTAACTAAAAGCAAGACACAGAGTCAGGGATTAAAACTAAAATACAGGGCTATGTGCATCATGTATAGGAGAACATTAAGTTGCTGGTAGAAGTAGTGCAACTGATATCCCCCACTTGGGAGGGTGTCACAGCTAGACAAAACACCAGGCCAGGTGTAGCTGCTATGAAAAGAAAAAAATAGAGAGAACATAAAGATAAAAGCTGAAGTAACAGCAAATGATGCACAATTAGAGTAGAAAGAGAATGTAGCAGAGTGAGGAAAAGGGGTCATTTTACAATGAGAGCCTGTGCAGTATGTTTGTATTTTGTTTTAACCTTAGTTTGAAATATCTTTTTCTTGTTCTTATTGTTATCTTCCTTCACCTTATTGAATTGTACAGCACTTTGATCATCGCTCTTGTTTTTATATGATATATAAATACATTGACATTGACATTATGTCCTCCAGCAGCTTAAGTGGCTCTTTACAGAAGTACTTATTTTTCTTTAGGCCATTTTTATGAAGATCGACACATATGCCTCACTGGAATTTGACATTTTCTTGTCCTTCCCATTTTGAAAAGTGGTTAAGAGAGATAGGTCTCTTTGTTTCTACTCTCATCTACTGTTTGACGAGTTGAAGAATTATTTAGAAATTTATACATAGTATTTAAAAACTTCATCAGTTACATTTATTTTGTAACTGTAAGGGCTACCAATAAGTGTGAAACTGGGGATTTTTTAAAAAAAAAAAAAAAAAAAAAAAAAGAAAAAAAAAAAAAAACCCCAAATTATTTGAGGTCAGGTTTAGTCTAATGTATTATATCTATAACAGTAAATTAGCAATTGAAATTGGCTTAGCTGTGTCTTCCAAATTCCCAAAAAGTTTTTTTTTTTTTTTTTTTTTTTTTTACTGACTGTTTTCTGTTGAAGTTGTGCAGTTGTAATTACTTTAGGATCAATCCAGGTGATTGACAAGTTTGTTTTTATGGTTTTACACCCTCAAGGGATTTCTCTGTTAACCACTAGTTGGTTTTTGTTCCTCTGGTGTTACTGCCAATTCCTTTCGGGGCTTGCTGGTGCACTGAGCCTAACAATAATGTACCTATCCTTCCCAGTTAATGCAGTCAAGGAACTAATTAAATGATTAAGCTACTCAATAGCTAGTCTTTAGTTAGATAGAAATAAACTTAGCAAAATGAAAACAAGCACACAACACTATCCATCATTTATGGGTCCTGAGAGAACTTTGTCATTGGGTGAGAGGCAGTCTTGAAGAGGTTGCTAGTCCAACAACCATGCACCCACATTCATACTGAGGACAATTCAGAGACTAATTAACCTGACAGTTAGGTTTTTGGACTGTGGGAGGAAGCTGGTGTACCCAAAGAGAATCAACACATGCACAAGGAGAACATGCAAACTCTATGCAGGAGCCCAGACTTGGATTTGAACCGTGTACTGTTACAGTGCTAACCACTGTTCTACCCTATGCTATACTAGTTCTACTCTATGAATACAGATTTTAGGGAAGTTTATGAAAAGAGAATGAACATTCCAAATATCTAAACTGATCCAACAAATCCAACATGTAGTGTTGTATCTGTGTCCTGGAGGAACTGTCTGCAGGTTAAGTGGGCAAAGCTGGCTTCACTCTGCTCCTCAAGAGCACAGCATAACCCAAGGGTATTTATTAATAAAACAGAGTAATCTGTGATTACACTTCAAGTCGGGGTACCACCTGATTGTCTGGAATCAATAGCCAAACGTTTTCAGTCTGTGTAGGTTATTGTTCTATGAGCACCAGCCTGGGTGACGTGTGGTATTAGACCAATGAATTAAGGACTGATTTCAAGCAATGGTGGTCTCAAACAGCAAACAATGCAGACATATACAAAGAACACCCCCCCACCAAACAACTTCTCCTCAAATCACAGCAGAATTTATTAATGTAATACCCCAACTTTACTGTTAAAGTATTTGAGTGAATAAACTCTGACCATCACTAAACAAGTAACTTTTAACTAAAACTACAAAACAAACAATAAGAAATCTATCGCCACATAATATCTTTCTCCATTATCCCTTAATGATGAGATTGTGGGTCACATATATGTATATATTTTTTTCGGCCTCAAAAATTAATCTTCTCACCTATTTTGAACTATTTTCCAATCAGAAATTATGCTACAAAACACAAACAGAAGAACAACAACCTAACCAGTGCAGAAGAAGAAGAGCAGTTAAAGAGCTGGAATGTAGTGGCATTTTGCTGATGCTCTTGAATAAAACAGCTCTGAAATAAATAGATGCTTTGAAGTGTCAGATGCTCAGTATGTATTGTTTCACAGAAAATTATAGGGCCATAGGCTGTTTGATGAGCATTTCCCACTACTTGTGTGTGTCACCCTTAAGAGGGTAAAGAAACAGGAGGAGAAATTAATTGTCCTGGAACCATCATAAGCTGTCAGCTTTCAGGACCAGAACCACCACTATAGAAAGAACTGAGCAAAATTGGTCTATCTCACACAGAACAGACTGGACTTGTGCTAATGAGGTACCACACTTCCATCTTTGGGTGTGACTGGCAGAGAAACCCTGGTACAAACAGCTGTTGTTTTAGCTGGAAGACAACTTAGACTTTCTGGATGTTGATTCTGGCTAGGTTCTTGGATGACTCAGTGGTTCCTCACTTTAGATGCACAACTTGGTTTTACATCCAGGAAAACACTTTTAAAGGAAGATACAAAGTGACATAGAACACATATTCAAGGTTGATGGAGTAAAAATAAAATGTTGCAAATTTTGTTTCAAATCATGCAAATAACTGTCTTCATTTGTTTAAGTCATGTCATAGCAATTTAATACAATGATGTCAGCACAGCTTGAGTCATGCATTCCACAACCTACTTTAAAAAGTTTACATTTATTTTAAAAAGTTCCTAAATTAACAAAAACAGAGGCTTAACCTCTGTTTTTGTTAATTTAGGAACCTTGTTGTGTAGCTCACATTTTATAGGAAAGCACAGTTATGAAGACCTTCCCTCTGTTTGTAAATTTTGAGTTAGCTATTGCAGTTACCCAAACTTACCTCCAGGGAATCTGTGTGAATATACATACATTTAAATGTGAATTATTAGGACTTCACAAATTCTGAATTTGGGCTTTGACATCCATCTGAGCACCATTAAATCATTTTTAAAGCTAGAATTAAATGAACATCAACCCTTTCCTCATTTCAAAATGCATGTATACATACAGTCTAAAGTATCCTTACTTATCACATTTGCCCCCCCCACAAGGATTTACTTTGACCTCTGTTCATTTTTCATTTATTTCTATCACCCAACCCTTACCCTAAACCACCCCTAACCAATACCAGTACATGCCTAACCCTACCCTAAACTCAATTCACACCTTAGTCCTTAACCAAACCCTAACCTAAAAACAGCACATCTTCTTTGGGGCTAGTAAGGAGCAATGGGTCCTCATGATGTAGTTATTGTTGGAAAAAATGGGCCTTACAAGGTGAGAAATGCTAAAACACACGCACACAGAAACTGACAGATTTAAGCATAGTGGCATGCTGTGTTGCCTGCCCCCAGGGTATATGTGATGGAGAGTAGGAAGAGGGTCGTTGCCCTGCTGTTGAACCCGCAATGTTTCTCCTCTCTTCCTCCATCTGTCTTTTCATCTGATATATGGACTGCTGCAGTAGTGGTAACACTCAATGTCTTTCTTATTTTTTACATCAAAATTAAGATATTAGATGAGCAAATGTGAAGATAAGTCTAGGAGGTATGTAGGTATCTTTTAGACAATACCGTGAAGCTGTCTTTAAAGGTGTGAAAGGGTTCTGACACATCACTACTCACCAAAATTTGCTCCACAGTTAGAGGTGGTCTAGGTCAAACAACCTCATGGTGTGGCTTATTTCTAGGTATATCATCTTCTGGAACATACACACTCACATTATTTTTTCCAACAAAAGGGAGTCGAGGCCTTTTGAGCTCTTCACCATCTTTATCTCTTTACCTGATGGTGATACAGATTGTGTAATAGAAGGTACTATCAGGGAGGTTAAAATTAATTTTTGTTCTGTTTAATAATGTTGATTTGAATGGAGACATTCTTCCTGCTATCCTACTAAAACACACCTGGGGCCTCATGGACAAAAAAAGTCACCGCTTTCAAACTGAAAGTTTGCGTTAGGGAGAAATTCTGAAACTTGCGGCATACAAAAAACATCCAGATGTATAAAACTGTGCGTAAAGATGTCACTGCACTCGTTGCCTTGATAAATCCAGATTTGCAGTGAATTGGATGCAGCTGCACGTGCATTCCAAGCTGCTTGATATCTGCTCCGGTATACATATGCAAATTAGTATAAAAGGCTCCCACCACGTGTCTGAATAACCATGGCAAGGACCCATGCTTGCAGGTTATTTCCAACAATACTCTTAATAATAATAATAATAATAATAAAATATTTTATTTAAAAGGTGCCTTTAAGGACACAAAAGGTCACCTTGCAAAAAATAAAGCCAAAGTGATTAAAGGCAAAACATTTAAAATAGAAAACAGGCAAGAAAATTTTGAGAGAAAATTGCTCAATCAGAGTGAAAATGCTTCTTTGAAGAGATGAGCTTTCACCTGGGATTTAAAGAGACAGAATGCCAGAGAGTTCTTTGGAGTGAGCGGGAAAATCAACATGCGGTTGAAGCCTATTCCAGAGTATGAAGGAATCATACTTGCTGAACCAGGCCAACATGCCACTACATTTGTTAGGCACATTTGCGGATCTCATATAAGCTGCACATTTATAGAATGGAAATGCTTTCTATTCAGAAAAACACATTTATTTACCCCTGTGAGTGCAGTTGACAGCTCTGATCACATTATGAAATTGGTGCATTGCTTCAGCCGCAGTAGGGGAATCTTATTTATCTGGGCAACTTACAGATGAGGCCATCCCATACAGCTCAAATGCCTCGGCTGAGGGATGATGATGATGGTGATATTTGCGATCGGTCAGCCAATTCCAGATGAAATGCTCCGGTTGCGAGGAATCCCACTGTAGTGAGAACTTGAACTGGCACCGCTAGTTTCCCTCTGTAACACTGGGGCCAGTTCTGCGCAGAGCTCCAGGATGATTGCTCTGGGCAATGGGAAGTGGCTGATGAGTCACTCATTATAATGTGCCAGCAGGTCAGAATGATCTCTGAACACATGTTCCCTTTGAATCCTTCCATTAACGATGTCCTCCACCGTTCCGCAGCTATTTACAGTTTGTACATGTGTGACTGTCCACACCTTGTCCGCTTTAAAAATCATGAAACCTGACCTATTTTCTTTTTCAGTGAGAATGAAAGTCCCCCTCAGATAATTTACATACATTTCATGCTGATCGGTCATTATATCTACATGTGACAAAAATGAAGAAAATTAATCATATACATCCAACTGAGGTTTTGGCATCATTTTTTAAAGTGGGTCAAGGCATTGCATGAGGCTAAATGTGGTTCAGTTTCATCATTTAGGTCTAAACAATAAAAGGTTAAAATAATGAAAAAACATTAGGTCTGATGCTCCTTGAGTTAAATAAAACTGAATGGAGTCAGAATGTGGTGCATTCAGGTGAGTTTTGGTGCTTTGTAGTTTGTTAATGTCAACTGAAAAAGCTTGCGCCGCTGCTGCACATTTTCACGGCATCACAATTATAATACTTAAAAAAATGTGAAAAAATCTGGAGGACATCTATCCATTTAAAGTCGACAATAGGTGTCTAGATAATACGATGACGTGTTCTGTTTTCATATATGTATTCATATGAAAAAAAAAAAAATAAAAATAAATATATATATATATATATATATATATATATATATATATATATATATATATATATATATATATATATATATATATATATATATATAAATCACATCTCATTTTAATACAATGACAAAAGCAATGAATCATTTTGTATTGAAAACAAAATGGTCTTTTTCCTTATGGTGAGACATATTTTGTGTGTGTCTTTTTATTGTGGCTCAAAAATTAGATTTGGAAAAGTGGATGTTTTATGCTGATTTATTATGTTGCACGAAAAGACTTCTCTCTCCAACTACAAGCTTTATGTTACACAATAGTAAGCAGACAACTATAAAACTGACCCAAATGGTCCTTTAACCCTTTCTCTACAATGGGCAATGAGATGACCTTTGACTTCATACTGCACTGACCTGTATTTGACATCAGACTGACCGCCCCATGACCATCTGTGCAGGAAGTGACAATGTTGTTTTGAGGTACTCTTTGAATAGATTTCTTTTGAAGCATTACTTGGAAGTGAGGTAAACAACAATAAACATCAGGAACAGGTATGCAATGAAGTGCTTGCTGGCATGCCTCACCTAAAATGACTGATGGAGTCTAAATTTTTAGGGTGTTAATAAAGTTGCCTTAAAACCTCTGATCAGTAATATAGCAATAGCTCTGTGAATATGCATTGTGTCTTACCCAATATTTTACATACAGGGGGAAAAAAAGCATGGGAGAAAATCCATAAATAAACATTATTTCATGCTTTTTAGATGCTTCAGTATCAGGTTCTGGGTTTATCTCAAAGTCATAAACCAAATGCTTAAAGTACCTCCTTATTTGCTAAAGAATTTGAGCTCAATAGTTTATACACAAATCAAAAAAAAAAAAAAAAAAAAAAAAAAAAAAAAAAAAAAAAAAAAAAAAAAATCATGAAAAAAACCACTTTATGCATCAACAATGGAAAGACATTTTTACAGTCTAAAGCATAGGTGTCAAACTCAAGGCCCATGGGCCAAATCCAGCCCCCCATAACTATCTATCTGGCCCTTTAGACTCTAAAGGGCCACACAAATTGAACTTTAAGATAACAGTTGTGCGCTTACATATTATTTTATCAAATCTGGTGGACTGGCCTGATGCCCCTAACCCAGACTTAGCAAGTTTTCTGGGGGAAACCCTGAAAATAACAACTTTACAACTGAATGTAATGATTTTTAATCTATGAAAGATTACATTATATAAATAAACTTGAATTAGCAAGAAATTGTCATTATTTAATCTTCAATGCAAGCAGTGGCACTAAAAGTGGACAGAAGTGTAAAGGTAAAGGCTGCTATGATGAGCAAAGTAGCAGTGTCCTAACAGTACCCTTCATTGTCCCTTCTTTGAACCCTGGCTATGTTCTGCCTGTAAGAGCTAACCCCTAACTGAACTCGACTGAAGGTTAAAGGTCAGAGTTGAAGTCCAGGTTGCAGTCCTCTAGTGAGTTCTCTCTCTGTGGGCACAGAACCACCTGCTGAACAACACTGATTCATGTTAATGTAGTTTCACTTTTTAAATGTGGTTATTTAAAACACATCACTAATTTGAGATTTCAGTAAATTGAATGTTTTGCATTTATATAAGCTTGACCAAAAGTAAATATTTAGCAAATATGAAGTCCTTTTGCTGCTTCAGACTTTTTACAAGCTTCCACAATTAGTATAATTATTATAGATATTACTCATCAGGGCCTGTGAATTTAGACTGACAACTGAAAAAGTGTCAGACTGTATAACTAAATTAAAATATAAATCTACTTGAAAAACCAAACAGTTCAAGTATAACACCAACTGTAAGGTGTTTTAAAAAAGAAAAGCTGAAAAATGATATTCCATTGCAACTCTTTCTCAGGGTAGGGGGTAAATGCAAAGAGATGGGGATGATATTGGGTTCACTTTTTTGGGAGCATGCAATATGATAAATGGTAAATGGCCTGTACTGGTATTGCAATTTATCAAGTCCAGAGACTACACTACATTTAATCATTGACATATTCAGGCACACATTCACACACTGATGATAAACAAGATTTTAAACACTTCTTAATACACATGAGAGAAGTAAAAACACTACTTTATGTGTGTGTTTGTGTGTGTGTAAGAGTGTAGATATTTAATATTGTGTGCAGATGCATCTGGAGAATTCAGTATTTTGACCATTTACTGACCTGGGACAAAGTTTGATTAACTCTTACCTACATTTCCATGGCAACGAGATGACCTGAGACTGACCCCTAACTGGAGCTGTATTGCCACTAGATGATCCTTGTTCATGACTGACTGCAGAATGTGTGCATCAGAAGATGACGTGACCACTATTTTGCCTATCAAAGGGGCTGTGTGTGTGTGAGAGAGAGACATTGCTGAACCATGCTTCTGTTGTGCCCCAAGTGTTTGGACAGTGAAACAAACAAATAAGAGAATTACAGTATTGAATGATAAAACATATCTAAATATTTCAGAAAAGACTGAGAGAATACAGTTGAAACCATATATTTACATACACCTAATAAAAAGACACATCCACATTTTTTCTCACTGTCTGAGTTAAATCAGACCAAACGTCTCTGGTTTTAAGTCAGTTAGAATTACCAACATTATTTCTATTTGCTAAATGCCATAAAATTTAGCGAGAACATTTTTTTAGAGATTTTTTTTGTAACTTTCTTCAAATTCAAAAGTTTACAGGGATAATTGTTTTTTAAACTGGATGACTTGGGTCAAACTTTTTGGGTTTCCTTCCACAAGCTTTTCTCAATAGTTTCCTGGAGTTCTGGCCCATTCCTCCTGACAGAACTGGTGGAACTGAGTCAGGTCTGTAGGCCGCCTCACTTTCACACGCCTTTTCAGATCTACCCACAACTTCTCCATAATACTGAGATCAGGGCTTTGTGATGGGCATGCCAAAGCATTTACTTTGTTGTCATTAAGCCACTTTATAACTACTTTAGCTATACGCTTAGGGCTATTGTCCATTTGAAAGACCCATCTGTGCCCAAGCTTTAACTTCCTGATGCCTTTAGATGTTCCTTCAATATTTTCACATAACGTTCTTTCCTTATGACACCATCTATCTTATTAAGTGCACCACTTCCTCCTGCAGCAAAATAGTTTCATAACATGATGCTGCCACCCCCGTACTTCACAATTAGGATGGTACAAGCATCCACTTTTGTTTTATCTGCTCACAGGACATGTCTCTAGAAGTGAAGGTCTTTGTCCCTGTGTTGCAAATTGGCTCTTTATGTTTCTTTTGAAGTAAAGGCTTCTTCCTTGCTGAGTGGCCTTTCAGCCAATTTCAGTACAAGACCCACTTCACTGTGGATAATGACACTGTCTGACTAATTTCAGCCAGCATCTTCACAAGGTCTTTGGCTTTTGTTCTGGGGTCAATTTGCACATATTGGACCAAAATACGTTCACCTCTGGGACACAGAACCGGTACCTGCCGGCAGCACCTTTAAGCATCTGGAAATTGTTCCCAAGAATTAACCAGACTTGTGCAGCTCCACAATTCTCTTCCTGATATCTTGGCTGATCTTCTGACTTTTCAATCGTGTCAAACAAGAAAGCAGTGAGTTCCAGGTGTGGCCTTAAAATACATCCACAGGTGTGCCTCCAATTAACATACATGTGTCAGTTAACCTACCAGAGGTTTGTGGAAGGAAACACAAAAGGTTTGACCCAAGTCATTCAGTTTAAAAGACAACTATCCCTGATACTAATCTTTACCTATTTGTGTACAGAGCCCTTTTCATGTCTGACTGGAAATTAATATTTGCATGTACTGTTAAGCTTACTCTTGGTTTCCTACAAAATTTAGACCTACCTTACATGATACATATTTCCATAATGTAGTAAACTTTTGATTTAATTAAAGGGGGAGGGCTGTAAGTTTTGGGGGAAATTACTCTAGGATCACGGGTCCAATGTTTTGGGGTAATCCAGGCTCACTAAGTGCTGTTTATGTTGAATATTGTTATATTGCGTTTGTTCTGCTCTCCAATATTTTTTGGAGAGCTATGGTTGGCATGGCAACAGGGTTACATGGGTGGGTATGGATCTCTCTTGTGACTGTTACTTTTGAGATGTCACATTTTTGAATTACAGCACCATTTATCACTAACTACTTTCTTTTTGTTTCTGTATCTTACAAACTATATGCTCACAGTATTATGGTGAAGATCCATGTTATAAGCTGTAACATTAATGGGCTAAATGGTCAAATTAAGCGTGTAGCCTGTTTAGACTTTCTATGTAGGCATTCAGTGAATATAGATTTCATACAGGAATCGCACTTAAGATCTGTAGCTACTCTGCGCTTTGCAAATAAATTTTACTATACATCTGCATCTGCATCCTTGAGCTCAAAAAACAGAGGCTCATTAATTGTACTAAAATGTAGTCTCTCACTGAATATAA
Organism: Anableps anableps; assembly: GCA_014839685.1. Lineage (NCBI taxonomy): Eukaryota > Metazoa > Chordata > Actinopteri > Cyprinodontiformes > Anablepidae > Anableps > Anableps anableps. The sequence continues at coordinate 2,712,914 of CM026083.1, forward strand.
TAGGGAAGTATGGAAGCAAGGGTGGCAGGTTAGATTATCTGTTAGTTTCTAGTACTTCATTCTCTGAAATTCATGATGCAGTAATTTTACCTTAAATTATTATTTTAATGAATCTAGACCAAGCCAACTACTGGCCTTAAGACTGAAACAACATGAGAAATACTCCAATATTATGGCCATTCAAACTCCTACTGGTACCCTAACTAAACCCTGAGAAATGAATCCAGCATGTAAAACTTTTTATTCTTCCCTTTACTCATCTGAAGTATTACACAGAGGTCTGTGAGCTTTTTGGGGATCTTGAGCTTCTTACTCTGGCTGCTCAGGATTCAGAAAAACTTAGTGCCTCCATTACGTTAGAGGAGTTGAAAAAAGCCCTTGCCACCATGAAGAAAGGCAAATCCCCAGGTTGGGACAGTATTCCACCAGAGTTATATCTTGCCTTCTAGAACATACTCAGTCCACCTTTGTTGGATGTGATTAATTCAGCAGTTGACAAAGGCTCATTTAATCCAAGTACTAATGCCGCAATAATCACATTGCTTCTTAAACCAAATAAGGACCCATCTCAATGCTGCAGTTACAGACCTTTGTCCCTCTGAAATGGGGATGTCAAACTTTATATTAAAGTGCTTGCCATACAACCTGAAAGATATTTATCTGGTTGGATACATAACAATAAAACCAGATTTATAAAAGGCAGATTGGCATCTGATAATCTGTGCCGTCTACTACACATTATTCATGCAGCAAAGACAACTGATTTGCCCTGTTCAGTCTTATTGCTCAGTGCTGAAAAAACGTTTGACAGACTGGAGTGGCCTTATCTTTGGGCTACCTTGGAAAATTTCAGACTAGGCTCACAATTTATCCAAATGGTTAAGGTTCTGTATGCTAACCCCGCTGCAATGGTGTACTCTGGTAATACCTGTTCCTCCCTGTTTCCCAGGTTAAGGGGCACTTGCCAGGGCTGGACCCTTTCCCCATTACTTTTCGCACTCTCTCTCAAACCACTTCCCCAGAAAATTAGACCTCTCTCAGTCCTACCCATCTCAGTCAAGGACACTGAACATCACATATCATTATATGCGGATGATATTTTATTCTGTATTGGTGACACAGGGTCCTCTTTATCACATCTGCTATCCATCGTTGAGCTGTTTGGCTCACTATCTGGTTATAAAATTAACTGGAGCAAATCTTCGTTGTTGCATCTAAATTCATTCATGAAGGCATATGGTGTACCGTGGGGCACACCTCTTCTAACCCATCCTCTACATGAACTTCTTGCCCCACCACATCAGACATGAAGCATTGTTTCTAAATTATATAAATTTATTTCAGACCCCCTAGAAAATGTATGGGAAAGGGACCTCTCCTTTTCAAGAAAGGCAGAAATTTGCTGGGACACAGTGTGGGAAAACCTACACAACACCTCCAAAAACCCCAATCATCAGCTTATACATTTTAAATTTATACACAGGATCCATTTAACTCCCAGAAAACATCATGCTATGAAAATCATCACACTTCTTAATTGTGGCTTATGCACACTTAATACTCCAGGATCATTTATACACTTATACTGGGATTGTCCTAATGTGACTGCTTTTTGGAGACAAATTTCCACCACTTTGAGTGATATGTTTCAAGTCGATATTTGACTATCACAATCCTTACTCCTGCTCAATGATGATTCCACTCTAGGACTTTCCTCTCAACAAAGACACATACTGTGGGCAGGCCTCTCTGGAGCTAAGAAGATGTTGGCACTGTGTTGGCAGCCACCACATTTATTTCCTTGACAACAAAGGGTCAACTCTTTCCTATATACCATTATGATGTAGCCAAGATGCATGCGGCCAGCCAGAAAATGATGAGAGCTTGGGATGCAGCTTATTCTTTAGTTAAAGAAAAATTGCAACACACTCCTCTGTAATCTTCTTATTCTGTGACTGTACATCATATTTTCATCCTCTCAACAATATTGCTATTTCCCTTACTGTTATTGTTTTGAGATCTTGAGTGGGTGGGGCAGGGGGTTGCCATGGGGTTGAGGGTTGGGGTGGGGTGGGGGAGATATATGCTTGTAATTTATATGTATGTGTCATATTTCACCTCTTCATTATGTTGTATTATAATCATTTTTGTGGATGTACAATAACAAAAATAAAAATAATTGATAAAAAAAAAAAAAAGTTTTTTTAAAGATAGATATGGTCATACCTACCTGTAGTGATGGCTTAATTTTTTTTCTAAAGACTCAGACTGATGCTAGATACATGTTTGTGATGTGTTTGGTGGATTATTTGACAATTTTTTTTCAGGAATTGAACCCACCCTCACTGAGCTATGTATTGTTTCCCAAATTACCAAAAACCCAGCAGAGAAACAATACAACAAAATCTTGTTTTAATGATAAATGAGCCAGGGAATGTTATTATTTCATTGCTCATCATTTGCATTTAAGACTGTTACTGTTGAAAAAAATCAGCCTAGTTCAAATAACACAAGTTGAAAGTAAATTAATCGTCATAGCTCATGGTGTCATGCACTAATTAGAATGCTGATCATTTCATTGTGTAGCAGTTGAAACATGGACTTTACCAGCTTATAGCTTATTTATATCTGCTTAATTCTCTCATGTTATCTTTGCTGACATAAACTAAATTCAGTTTGATTGCATTCTCTCGCAAAACTCGTTTTGCATTTACATATTTCCAGCTTCAACTTTAGAAAGCAAAATCAGTAAAAGGATGGTGCCTGTCTTTCATAGTCATTCTTAATGCACCCTTGTTAGATTGCCAGTCCATTGCAGGTCAACATGGAGACCATAGGACAAACAACCATCCATGCACATATGCACTCATAAGGATTATTTGGATAGACTGAAAAGTACCTTCTCTGGGTCGGGGGTCCTGCCTCAATTGAACATTAATCTTCTTACATTGTAAAAAGTATTCGCTGCAAAATCCGCGAATACACCAAGGGCTGCCAGTCCTTATGATTGACGACTTCTAACTATCGCCGTATCTTTCCTCATTAAAAGTTATACAATAAAATGACAAGTTTGATTTGCATCCTTGTCTGTTTGTACATCTGACTGCATAGCACCCTATGACCATTTTTAAAGTGAAATCAACAAAGTAAAAGCAATATTAGGCTACCAGCTGTATGTTTTTTGACAAGCTTTACAGGAGCATATAGGTTGTTTTGATGTCTGTCATGGTTGACTGGGCTGCTTTCTGAAGAATGTGACATCATGTGCTCAATATCTATCCAAGTCAATATCTTGCCTCAAGTGGAGGAGTTCATGTATCTTGGGGTCTTGTTCACAAATAAGGGAAAAATGGAGCGGGAGATTGATAGTGCTTGGTGCTGGTTTGGCAGTGATGCGGGTGCTGTAACTGTGGTAAAGAGAGAGCAGAGTCAAAAAGTGAAGCTCTTGATTTACCAGTTGATCTACATTCCTACCCTCATCTATGGTCATGATCTTTGGGTCGTGACCGAAAGAACGAGATCATGGATACAAGCAGCCAAAATGAGTTTCCTTCACAGGGTGTCTGGGCCCTCTCTTAGAGATAGGGTGAGAAGCTCGGTCATCCAGGAGGAACTCAGAGTAGAGCCGTTGCGTCCCCACGTTGAGAGGAGCCAGTGGAATTGGCTCAAACATCTTCTTGCCTCCTGGACACCTCCCTGGTGAGGTGTTATGGACACGTCCCACTAGGAGGAGACCCAGAGGATGACCCAAGACATGCTGGAGAGACAATGTTTCTCTGCTGGCCTCGGAACGCTTTGGGATTACCCTGGAAGATCTGGCCCAAGTGGCTGGGGAGAGGAAAGTCTGGGTCTCCCTGCTTAGGCTATAGCCATGGTTTCTCCTTGTTTAAGTTGAGGTAATTTGTCTGTGGAAATAGCACACCTAGTTGGGGCTCATAGACAGGATATTTACAAAAGCTGGAAGAGCTAGCTCAGAAACTGACCCATACCTCCTCTTTTCTGATGTGTTGATCAAATTGCCAACCTTGTTTGAATTCACACCACCTGATTTATATCACTATATCATAAATGGCGTTTCCCATTACACCAGACTTAAAAGCATACAAAAGTCTAGATGCTCACCAGCTGTTTTCGTACATGGTAGGCTACATAATGGTGGGGCATTTTCTCCATGGGTAATAATGGTTAGAGGCGTACTTTCTCCATAATGCAATATTTTATTGCATCTTACTAATCATAAAACATATGAACATTAATCTTCTTACCTTGTAAAAAGTCTTCGCTGCAAATCCGCGAATACACCAAGGGCTCCCAGTCCTTATGACTGATGGCTGCTATCCATTGCTGTATCTTTCCTCATTAAAAGCTATACAATGGGGGGGCACTGAGATCTTGGTTGGTTTGGTGGCAGCGATGGGGCTGGGCTTGGTGATGGTTGTCCCTGGGCTGAAGGTGCAGCGATGGTGACGAGAATTTGTTTAAATGGTTAAGGAGGCATGGTGGGAGCTGTTGGCCCTGGGTGTGAGCATCTTGCCAGGGACGCTTGGCGGGGGAGTTGATCCTGTCCTGGTGTTGGGTCGGGGGAGGAGTTCAGTGTGGTTGCATGACTCGGTGGTGTCTGCTTGGTTGTATTTGGGCTGGGGTTGTGTCGTGAAGGGCTTCTGCCTTGCTGTTGCGGCATGCTGAGTGGTGTGGGGTGGGATGTGGCGGAAGCACCTGAGATGGGGGCAGTGTGCTGGGCTCGCGCTGTGGTGGGGTGTTCTGATTGGCTTTTTGGGACTGGGGCCCTCTTGCAGGGGCACCCCCCCCCATGAATGGGAGAATTGTGACATCTATGTTCGGGGACGTGTGTTCGATATTTGTGGGCTGGTTGGGGGTAGCCCTTTGGGGGGACCTCGGGGCTTGTGGGGGAGGGGGGTTCACAGGGTTGAGATTGGGGCTTGCTGGGGGGTGGGGCTGTTTCACCCTGGGACTGCTCTGGTTGGCTGGCTCGTTGGGACTACGTGGACTCTTCCGTCTTTGGGTTGGGGCCGGCGTCTGGGCCTGGGTTGTTCGGGTGGTGCCCAGCTCTCGTCCTGGCTGATGGACTACTCTGCTGCTTCTGCAGATGGTTGGGCTGTCTGCTCTTCTCCACCCCAGAGAGAAGGGGACCATCTCCTGGGTCCAGAGACAGGTTGCCCCTTTGGGGGACATTGCCTGGACTTGGGAGTATAGAGTGTGTATGGGGAGTGAAAATGGGTGTATAATGTTTTTTTTTTTATGTTGGTTGAGTGGATGTGAATGTCTGTATGTGAGCGTGTGGGTGGGATTATGTGATTATGTTTGGGTGTGGCTGTTTATCTGTCAGACTGGGTACTGGGATGTCCCCTCTCTTGGATCATCATAAAAATGTGGGGCCTATTTCCCCCCGTCACACTCCCCTCTCGTGGCGGGTGCCTCTGCCTGCCGGTGAGTTGGTGGTTCTTGGTGTCTGGGGCCGGGTGCCGGGGTATGTGCCGGCTCACCCTGGTGGCTGTCTGCTGGGGACTTTGTGCCCTGGCTCAGCTGGGCCTCTGCTGTGGGGGGATTTCGCCCTCGGGGCTCAGTTCTCTTTGTCCATGGCTGGATCTGCTCCGGCATGGTGGGTTGCTGGTGGGGCCTGTGGGCTTGTCGCTGCGGCCCCCTGAGGCTTCTGCACTGTAGCTGCATTGTGGGTCACCCGGGGCTTGCCTCTGCTGCTCTCTGGGGAGGGGGGTCCGGTTGTTCCTGCGGGGGGCTCCTGGTGCTCTGTGCTGGGGGGCACTGGGTGTCTCTGGCCCCGGTCTTCCTTGTGTTGTCCGCATGTCCTGGGGGTGGATCTGTGGGCCCCCACATCTACTATCAACTATTCTTAGGGAGAGACCTTATAGACACAAGCACACTCACACACACACACACACACACACACACACACACACACACACACACACACACACACACACACACACACACAGGTGTCTAGATTCAGGTGTTTGTTAGATACATTCTCAATCGGGCTGCGGTTACCACTAAATACATCTTGTACTACCATGTAGTGTGTACTTTCCATTGAAGTTATAACTGTTATTATTAGATATGCACATGTTGTTTGTTGTTGTGGATTCTCTGTTTTGTTTTGTTTTCTCTTTCCACAAGTCTCAAGGCAGACTTCAAGGGTGTTGACTTTTTATCTTTTTTATCTTTTATCTTTTTTTTATCTATGCTTTTTTTCCATTCCTCTACCTCTATCTCCATTTTTCTCTTCAAACCTTTCCTCCATCTTTCTCCCCTCCCTTTGTTTTTCTTTTTTCTTTTCGTCTTTGTGTCCTTTACATTTGAAACAAACCCATAGCAATTTTTAATAAACTTTCATTTATATACCAAGAGGAACATCATGGCAAAACCCATAATGCTCTGCTGGTGAAAGCAAATCTGTTGGGCCTTACCGTGGAAAAAAAAGTTATACAATAAAATGACAAGTTTGGTTTGCATCCTTGTCTGCAACTGTGCAGCACCCTATGACCATTTTTAAAGTGAAATCAACTAAATAAAAGTAATATTAGGCTACCAGCTGTCTGTTTTTTGACAAGCTTTACAGGAGTGCATAGGTTGTTTTGATATCTGTCATGGTTGACTGGGCTGCTTTCTGAAGAGCATGACGTCATGTGAAAAGGGTCAATATCTACCCATTCAGGGTATTTATCTGATATATTGGTCATTGGGTATAGAAGCTTATGAATATTATACAGCTCGTAATAATGTAAAAAGTTGGGAAGTGCTAGACCGCCAAGACCCTTTGGGAGTTACAACACTAATCTTCTGATGCATAGATTTTTATTGCCCCAAAGGAAGGAACTTATTAGTTGATCTAGAGACTTGAAAAACGATTTTTAAATAAAGATGGGGATACATGAAAATAGATATAGGAACTTGGGCAAAACAACCATTTTTACTATGTTTAACACCCACTAAGACTAAGGATAGTGGGAAACAAGACCATCTCTCTAAGTTTGCACCTTTCAAGGAGAGGGGTGAAATTCTTTGAGAAAATACAATTTAATTTGTAATATTTACCCCAAAATATTTAAATCCCTCTGTAACATACCCGAAAGGAAAAAAAAGATTGGGGTATATGTTTAGCCCAAGAATTGATGGGAAGCAGTTTGCTCTTCTGGAGGTTAAGTTTACAGCCTGAATAGGACCCAAATTTGGTGAGAATGTTCAAAACCACGGGGAGAAGGGTAGGTGGATTGGACATATATAGAGGGAGGTTATCGGCAAGGCTCAATAACTATGGTAAATAAGAGGTGGAAAGGGGGCATCCCTGTCTGGTCCCCCATGGAAAAATGGGCAGACTGGAGTCCTTTCGTGTGGATTGAGGCACATGGGTTGCAATTGTACAGCAATTTGATCCACAAAATAAATTCTAAGTTAAAATTACATTTTTGCAAAACAAAAAAAGGTAGCTCCACTCCACCCTGTTGAAGGCCTTTTTTTATATTATTTCACTAAACAAAACAAAACCTGAAAAAAAGCCAAGAGTAGAAAAGCTGTCTGCTGTTCATATCACAAAGGGATGCCAGACATGCATTGCCTGGGAGGAAATGTGATTTATTTTGAGAAAGGCATGTAATGATAAGAGGAGGAGGGAGCAATGATGAAGAAAATAGAGGGATGCATTGCAGAAATGGAGAGAGAAGAAATTGGGAGAACAAAGATATAAGCAAAGCAGATGGATGATTGTGCTGGACAGTATTTCATGTCCAACTGTTCTGGTTGCCACTTGGATCACAGCAGGGTGTGTGTGTGTCTGTGTGTGTGTGCATGCATGTGTGTGTGCACATTTGCTCATTTGTGTTACAAATGTTAAATAATGTGAGTGCAAGAGAAGGAATATATTTTTTCCTTGGTGTTAAAATGAGTGAGTAGTGTTTGCATTTATCTATTCATGTTATAAGAACACAAACAAACCAAGGTTAAAAAAACCCTGGGTTTCCCCCAGAAAACTTAATAAGCCCAGAACTAGGGGTGCAGCCCCCTGTGTTTTTGTTTTAAAAAAAATTTAAAAAGTCAACAGGAATTAAACTTGGCCCCCTCTCCCTGATTCCACCATATCTGGATTGAAATTAGAGGTGGTGATGGTCTTAATAGGAAAAGGGGCCCCTGAATCATATTCTGCTTCATGTCCCATACAACTTTGGGCAAGCCTTGATCACAATTAAAAATAAAATAAATTAAAAGGAATATCACTTAAAATGAACAATAAGTATTTGTATGCTTAACTAAATATTCTAAGGGTATAAAATTCAAGTATTTCTTGTATTAAGTTTTCTTTGGTAAGTACTACCGCCATTTGGTCCAGTATTTTGATTTGCTGGTTTTAATTGGTGGTTATTTATCAGAGCAAACACAATATTTGCAAGGAATACTCTGGATGAAAAAAACCCATCTGTAATTTACTGGTAGTGTGGTTCATTTACTTTAACTTTATCAAGTTGTAAGCACAGACACAGAGCCAAGCACATGCCGGAATTGAGTGAGCGTGTGTTAGATGTAAACGAACACTCCACACATTATTCTTTGTTCACAATTATACATACGTCAGTCTCACAACATGTTCAATACAAACCTCCAAAAGTGCGACTATAGGCCGAGTTACTGTTGCAGTTATTGTTGACTGCCCGCAAGCCAAGCAAGCGGTGTGGCTTTTATACTTGACACATACTTTGGTGCAGTATTCTCCAAAATGAGCCCTCATGGGAGGTTCATATAAATGCTGGTACATGTAATCCTGCTCTGCAAGGGCACCTTCCTAATAGACCATTTTGAGTGAAAGGCGACATGTGAAATCTGTGCCGAGGTACAAAAATGGAGAGGTGCATGACCAGGTGCCAATAAGCAGGGGTGCAGGAGTGTGATGGTGCATGCCCTCGACCTCACACCCAGTTCAATGCATCAACTACAAACCCGTCTTTGTAATTACTGTTACTGGTGCATGAAAAAAAACCTACTTAAAATAAATAAACCCTTTTATACTTGGCCTGGCGGAGGGACAAGTAAAACCTAGTGGCCCACCATGCTTGTTTATGAAATGTTCATCTGTTATGAACACTGAAGTACCATTTCTTTTTCATCCCTAATATTTTCTATCTCTAGTCAGTGATGTCAGTAACGCGTTACGAAGTATCTTGCCTCTTTTTTTAGTAACGAGTAATGCCTTACAAATTCCAATCCAGTAATCAGATTGAAGTTACTTATCCAAATCACTATGTGTTACTATTTTTGTCATTTTACTTAGTAAAAACATATTTTTACTTTCCTCTTGTGTCTCGGGGAGAGACGCCTCATGTCTAATACCAGGTAGCGACACAAATGTAAACAATGGAGGGAGGAGAGAGATGCACGTTTTCTAGCTGATATAAACCTAAAAAATGTAAATACAATAAGAAAATTGCTGAAAAGTTATTTTTCACGTATTAATGTCATTTGCTATTTTATGCAAGGAAATTGAGATCTGTACATCAGCAATCAGCCAGTAAGCCTATTCTGGGATTGATTTGTAGTGACCCCATCTTCCACTAGGGGGCTTCCACGGTATCTCCTCAGTGCAATTAACTGCAGCATGAGAGAAATACTGAAAATCGCTCATTTTTCTGTCTCCCCTATTTTCAAGGATGTAACAATAGCACTTTGTCTCCAGCACAGAGGAAAGAATGAACCTTGATATTGTCATCTTTGATACAAGGCATATCAGTATGTCTTGTATCAGTTTATCCTTGACTATGTGTTGCATTTTATGTGATGTTATGTTTGTGTAAGCTGTAGCAGTGAGCAGTGTGGCAGACAAGCAATTAAGTAGGGCAGATATATCTAATTAGAGCAGCAAAGAGATGATTAGAAAAGGCCACAAAATCATACATCCAGAACATCACCCAGCCCTACCTTTGCTATGGAACCCAAAATTCAGTGTTTTGAGTTATGTTCAATTTGTAAAGTTTTAATGTAGTTCTTGCTTTCAGGTTCAATGAGTGTGACCATGGTTATTTACAGGATGGAAAAAAATGACCTTTTCTGTGAATCTACTGATGACTGTTTACATTAAACACTAATAAAAGTGGGGGAAATATCCCAAAAAATATATGTCAAATTTTATTTGAAGCAAATGAGGAACCACCAAAAATATGATTTTTAATGGTTTTTTTTTGTTTGTTTCTTTTTGCAAAATTCCTGTAATGGGTCTCAGGACTGCAGAACACTGTCACAAAAATGTCACCTGTATAAAGCAGGTGAAAGCAGAGCAATGAGGACAAGAGGCGTCTAGTTTCCCTCCAATTTGCATCTGAGGAAATACCACAGGAGCGCATCCATTTACTCGTCCCTGGAATAATAAAATGCACAACAAAGGTTCCGCCACGATTTACAGCCTAAATGTTCCAGTAATCAAAACAATAAATGCCTATATTAACCAAAAATTATTAGTGTTTAATTTAACACCTAAATGTAGTAATCCCCTTTTAGGGGTACCACATTACTTATTTGCAATTTATTTTATATTTTTAGGTTAAACATTGCTACATATTAATGTTCCCTCTCTGTTTTTTTGGATTAATTTTTACTAGAAAATGATGTACACGTTAAAAGGGAGAAAACGACATAATGGAGACAATATGAAACATTTATTAATATTTTACCCTATGTCAATTTTCTATTTTAGACTGATCTAAGACTAATTATATTGTAAATAAAGTATTGATTATGTCGTTGTTTCCATCAATTAAAAAAAAGAAAGTTAAAAAAAACTTCCATCCTCCATTTCTAGCCAAGTGGTTTTCCTTCAACATAAGCGTCACATCACATGACCATGAAAACATGGCTGGATTGGATGGGTGTTATGGAGAGCTGTTATATTCTAAATTAAACAAATAAATAAATAAATAAATACTGTTATTAATACATTATTAATAAATATTCCATGAACTAAATAAATGTTCCCATGAAATAAAACAAAATTAATATTTTAAAAATAAATTTTTACCGTAGTTGTTTATTTTTTATTTTAAAAAGTATCACAAAACAAAAAACACCATTATGAAGTGAATAAAGAATGAAATAAATAAATAAATAAATAAATAAACTGACTGACAAAATGAGCGCTCCATTAAAAACTATTTTTTATATTTATTTCTTTATTTCATTGGGACATTTATTTATTTGAATGAGTATCTATTAATTATTTTTTAACAACATTTATTTATTGATGTCTGTTACCACAAGTGACCCTGCCTTTTTTTTTTTTTTTTTTTTTTTTTTTTTACAGTGAATTTAAACGCTGAATTTCAGACAGTGAAATGAACAAGTTGAATCTGAGGTCACTGAAAATATTGAATTGATGAATTTTGAAAGGTTGAATTTTTTTATCTCAAAATTTTTAAACACTGAAAATTAAAACCGCAAAACTGTTATTTCCTGTCAGACAGCTACTTCAGGTTAGCAGGTATTGTTAGAAACTCAGGGTTTTTGAACAAGAACCTGCTAACGAACAGGTTATCTTATCACTATGAGTCTGCAATCATAGTGATATACTCAGAGTTGTACCGACCTCTCTCTCTAAAATGGAAAACTCAGAGATTCCCTGAATTCAGAGTTTTCATAAAACCTGCTTTCTGGAAAACCCCCAAAGTGTCATATCTTGGTGGGTTGAATGTTGGTGCTTGTGTGTTGCGAGACTGTCTTCTGCAGGGTGAGGCTGGCAGGTGCAGCTTTCACAAGCTGCTACTCATAATGGCTCATCAGGGGGCAGTATAAGAGAAGTGGCAGAGCAGAAGGAAGATTGACAGATTTCATGCTGATACAAAGCCTGTATGTGCCTTGCAAGACCAGTGAAAATAATTCTTTTTACTTGAGGCTGCAAAAGCAAGATCTAAGTCCTTGCTGGCAAGTACTGTTCATACCTCAGAAGAACTTGAGTGCAGAACTCCCACAAAATCTTTATAGGTCTGTCCCACTGCATCATAACCAATTCATATTTCTCACCACGTAAGAACGAATTCCCAAACCACAGCTGCAGAAACGGAATGTTGTCATTTTGGTGTACTGGAAAAAGGAATGCATCTAAAAGTTGTAGGATTGTAAGCTCTCCAGGACTAGACTTGGGCACCCCTGGCCTGTATTTACCACTTCCTCATCAAAGGTTCTTCCAGGCTCTTCACAATACTTTCCTGGATCACACTGACGTGCCTGTCCGCCTTTTTCTGTGATCATGACTGGACACAAGAAGGAAGAAAAAAAGAAAACCAACCATTCATGCTGCCACCACCTTCGACTCTGCCTACTTAATATGTTGGCAGAGGGGGATGGGGGTGATTGTCCCTGCGGTTTTCCTCCCAAGGCTATAATTATCTATCTTTGCATCTATCCATCCATCTCTCTCACACTCGCTCATGTTTACAGATACTCTATCTTGGGCTGTGGTTGCCTCTGAATACATCTTCTACTAATTAGTACTGTGTGCTTTTGTGACGTTATAAACGCATAAGGTGTTTCTCAGTTCGCTTTTTTAAATTTTTTTTTAAAATTTATTTATTTTTTTAAGCTCTCTTTCTACAGGTGTAGAAGCAGACTTCTAGGGTGTTTTCTTGTATTTTCTTTGTCTCTTCTCTCCTGTATTCTAATCTCCTTTCCCTTTTAACTTTTTACCCCACCTCTCTCCCTTTCTTTTTGCTCTACTTCCCTTTCTTCATCTCCGTGCCCATGGCATTTGAAATAAACCCAACACATTATAGTAAAAACTATAATGCTCCACTTGTGAATCTGTTGAAATCTGTTTGGGACACAGACAACAATTGAGTGCTACTGAACAGTACATCTTAAGAAAAAAAATTTGGTTTATGGTTGTCGTTTATCTGTTAATCTAAGGCATTGACATTTTTTTAATGTCATTTTTCTTTCATTTCATGTTGCATCTCAAATTTTTCATTCACTGTCCAAGTCAAGTGTTTGGGGGTTTAAATGATTGTCTTCTTAGACAGATGCCATCTAGTCTGCTTTTAAGGCTGCAAAGCAGTGTTTCAAGTGGGCTGGTGTGTAATGGTATGCAGTACCACCACTTCTAAATGTTACCCCTCAGCGTACTGAGACTTTTCCAGCGTTTGGTGTGTACTGGGACTTTTTCCGGTGTTGTAACAGGTAACATCAGTCTGCTTTTCCTCATCAATTAGCTCCGCATACATACAACTCTACACACAGGCTGCAAAAAAAAAAAAAAAAAAAAAAAGTGCGCATGTGCATACTCTTGGCCTGTAACCAGCGTGCTCTTCTCGCACACAGAGGGTCTAAACTCAGAAATAGAAAAATAGGACACGGAGCAGAACAAAGATGTGAAAAAGCAAATGAAAACACAGTGCTGAACAGTAAAATATCAAGAGCTTGAGAGCCAGATCAGTTGAAACACATGAAGAATGTTTTATTAAGGTGGAATTGTAGTCATTTTCCTGCTGTTCATTTGAATCCTTATACTGAACTAGAAAGGGAAATCTACTGGCACATAAGCCCCACCAAATTTTTTTTCACCTGCCACCACTGGGAGATAATTTCAATTCAATTCAGTTTATTTATATAGCGCCAATTCACAACAGTTGTCGTCTTGAAGCACTTTACAAGTAAAAAAAATTAATTCAATCATACGTACATTCCAACTGATTGTAGTTATCAAACAGTACAGTAAGCTCAATTAATTAATGAAAGTAGTTCAAAAAGTTTCTACGGAAACCCAGCAGATTGCATTGAGTCATTGACTTGCAGCATTCACTTCTCCTGGGCGAGCATGTAGCTACTGCATGGCGTTGTGTTGCTGACTTTACAGCAATCCCTCATAGCAAGCATGCATGTCGCGACAGTGGAGAGGAAAAACTCCCCTTTAACAGGAAGAAACCTCCAGCAGAACTTGGGTCAGTACAAGTGGCCGTCTGCCATGACTGACTGGGGGTTTGGGGTTTGGGATGAACTGATGTAGGATAGATGTAGATTTTTTTATGGAAGCCGAGAGCGGACGTGTTATGCATAAACTTTTTTTTGTGATGGTTTTCTTGAGATAATGAACTATCCCGATGGTTTTCTTGAGATAACGACTTCATTTTGAGAAAACAAACATTAATTATCTCGTTATCTCGAGAAAACGGTATTTGCTATGTTGTTATAACGACAGAAATAACTTATCTCAAGTTAACCATTGGGAAAATAAATATGCGAGTACGACCACTCTCGGCTTCCATAATTTTTGATGTTCACAAAAGTAAAAAGTTAATAACAGGAAAAGGAGAATGATTGATATGCTGATAGAGGCCTGGAAGGGGAGACACAGTATGGGGTTTACAGTCTTGGGTACCTGACGTTTCCACTTTTGGATCCACAAAAGATTCAGAGTTTAATCGAACTGAGAAGAAAAGAAGCTTGATCAAGGTTGTTTTCTAGATTGGCCAGATTTCTAGATTGATTGATGAAGAGATGGTCTTGTGTTGAGGCGTTTGTGGTGAGTCCAGAGTGAATGTATTAAGAGATTGACTTATAAGGGCTGAGAAAAAATACAATGCATAAGAGATGAATGGGAAAAGAGATTCCTAACTGGAATTGGTTTTACTTCTGAGAAGGAAAATTAGAATGCTGAGTGAAGATGGAGACATAGGTGAGTCGACAGAATTGTACCTGAATAATGATAGACTGAACTATAAACATTAGCTAGCAGAAGCATGGCTTCTACAGTCAGGTTAGAGGAAGGAGATGAATAGCTGGAGCACAGGGTGAGAATTGGGGTAGTGCTTACTGAAAAATTATAAAACCTGTCAGGCTGCATATGTGATTATTACTTATTCAATAACACAGCAGTGAGCTGACAAATGCATTTTCTCCAGAGAAAGTTCTAAAAAAAATCCCTTATAAATTCTTGTTTTATATTCAATTAAATAATCAATGCTGCTGCAATCTCTCACCAGTATCAATTATGAAAGTTGACTGTAATGAGTGATTTCTTTTTTGTGCTGGAAACTGTGTTCCTAGAATCTTCTGAGACATGGAAAAGTTAATATAAAGTAAAAAAAAAAAACATGGGAGAAATATTAAAATGCACTTTTTCCACACTGTAAGGGTGAATATTTTAATAGGTTATGACATTTCTAACTGTCTTAAAATGAGCAGAGCTGTTATAAAGGAGAACAGGAAAAAAGGCACAGAGCTTTTGGAGAATTGTTATGCAAGATCAAGAACCTGAGGCAAGCAAAGCTGGGTTACAGGCGGACCTCCACATTCACAGCATGTTGTGGTCTCCAGGTAAATTGTGCTACTTTACAGTTATAGTTTCTGGTGTGTGGATTTTTATCGTTACCTTGTTGTGGCTGTTTTTTACATCCACCTTATCAAGGCTCCACCTCCTTGGCGGTGCTTACTGTTGTCAGCTTTCTAACAAAGCATATGTAAGTAAAAAGAATAACCCCCCCAAACCCCAAACCAAAGGTTGTCTGGTTTCTTCTGATGCAAGTTGTGTTGATTGTGCAGGACCGATAAATAGAAACAAACTTTGGAGGAGTGTGGTAACAAAACATGTAATTACACACAAAGTACCTACAACAAGGTACATGGGAGAGGGTGATGAGGAACCAAGTAGAATACAATAGAAGAAACCAGCGCTAAACAATCGGAACAAAGAAAAAGGCAGTGACTCAGAGTTTATCTCCCAGGGAGGCATAGATATAAAGAGGACACTGTTGTATCCTCAGACTGGTGTGCTGTTTGTTTGGGTTCTGCTTTCTCCTCCTCCTCTTCACAGGGTGTGATTGGCAGGTGCAGCTCCCAGGTGGCGTCAATTAACCTCATCAAGGAGTATGGATTAAAAGTTACATATATTCATCTGCTTGATATGTGATGGCACGATGTGGATTTTCCATTCAGCTTGCTGAATAATTAAACCAAATGTAAATAGAATGCAATTGAAGTCTTTATTATCTGTTAAATTTGTTATTCTCCCAGCCCACTTTAGGTTCTGCCCAAACTTGAAATGGCTTGCTTCCACCAAAGAGACACAGGAACAACTTGTCACAGTTTTTCATTCTTTTATTTTTTTTTTTCAGATAAATCTCACCAGCAATGCAACATGAACAGCCATATTATGAGTAAGCAACACACGTAGGTTGAAAACCTACAAAGTAATGAGATATATATTAAACATGACATGACTGTAAGCTCATTTTAACTTTAAATAGTTTTGTAAATTATGCTGTTAATTTTCTTTTAACTTTGCAATGAATGAAACAGGTAAACGATGTTGCAAACAATGCATGCCAATATGTATTAAAACACATTCTATCAAACAATCAGTGAATCCGCTTTAGTTTTCTGATTCAAACATGAATCTTTTAAACTTTGAATCTTTGTCCATTTCCTACCAGTTTTGCCTTTGTGGAAGCTTTCAGCTTAAAGTCCATGTAAAGTAGCAATAAATGTGTGTTCTGAGTTTGTCACACCACAGAAATATGTGTTATTAATCATCCAACCAAATTTGAAAGATTAAAAACACAGCTAAGCATGTAAAATTTATAACAGTTTTCTGCACATATATGATTATCTGTGGATTAACAGTGTGTTGTCTGATGGAGTCCATGACATGCACTAAAATTAGCTAACAGTACATGGACATGACAGGAAATACAATATATCATGTTATGGATTTGAACATTTTGTAACATTTAGTAGTTATTGTGCATTAAATCACCAACACTTAGGATGTTTAAAACATAACATGTTTAAAACATGTTATGTTTTAAACATCCTATATATCACAGTGCACACTGTGATATCTATGGAAGATGCATGAACAAGGTGAATATTGTACCACTGATGGCTATGAATGCAATTAAAGAGTTGATGAGGGAATTCTGAATCTTCTGCATTTAACACATTTGTAGATGTGAGATGAAACAATCTTGCTGCATCCGAGTATCCAGAATCCATTAGCTTAAAGCTCATTCATAGTGATCCCTTGTCCTTGATGGTATGTTTTCTTGTGATAATGTTTGACAAGTAATGTAGAATCGTGACTGTTTCTCAGCAGGATCACAGGATGCTTGACATCAGAATGAAAAGCAGCATGCATTAAGCGTCTGCCTACCTGAAGAATGCCTTGGTTGTTGAGCAATGGACATAACTTGTGTAACTTGTTGACCCTGTCTTTGGCCTGCATCACTTCATAATGTTGTAAGGTTTTTATTTCCTGAGCAAATGATGCTTGTTGAACCATCTTTATTATTGTTACCTCTGCTTCTTTTCTCTCTTGTAGGTTAACAATGTCACATTACATCTTGTGTTCCTTTGCTTCTTTAACATAGCGTTTGTGTCTGGCAACAGCTTTAATCATTCTCAACCAGTTGGACAACTTGTGTAGCTGATCTAACAGTGATCTTTGTTCTTCTGCTTGTATCTTGTGGACTTAAACCTTCTAAAACTGTGGGTCACTGTTTGATAACTCTCCCACCTTGATTTCACCACTGGTTATGACCTTATGCCAGAGAAGATCTGGGCCCATGAACCAGTTTGAAGCTACAAGTTGTTCTGCTGTAAGGCCACTTGAGGTGTGGTCTTCTGGATTATCTTCGGAAGTTACATACCACCATTATATTGATGCTGTACTTTGATACATTACACACGGTTTGCAACAAACACGTGAAACCTTCTGGCCTCATTACTGCTGTATCCAAGTTCCACTTTGGAGTCAGTCCAGTACCTTTCTTCTGAGATTTCCATGTCCAATTCCTTCTCCAGCATGTCACTGGTGCGAACAACAACAACAGCTGCTGACAACTCAAACTGTGGTATAGTTGTGACTTTGGATGGTGGAGCTCTCAATCTTCCCATTACCAAGGAGCAGTGAACTTCACCAGATGTGCTTACTGCTCAAGTAAGTGCACATGTCATATCCAGATGCACTTGCATCAGAAAAATTATGCAGTTTGTAGTGTTGTGCCTTGAAATTTGGAGGGATGTAGAATTTGTGAATCTTTACATCTGCAAGGGTTCCCAGGTCACGCAGCCAAGACTCTTTGAGTCAACTGAGGTTGAAGACTGTCAGGTAAGATATCATCCCAACTGAGTGTATCTCGGCACATTTGTTGCAAGATTTGTTTTCCTAACAAAATGAAAGGCGACACAAACCTAAATGGATCGAACACAGAGGTGACTGTGGACAAAACTCCTCTTCGGGTGAATGGATTTTCCTTAACAACCACCCAGAACTGGAATTGATCTGATTTCACATACCATTGTACCCCAAGTGCTTTTTCCATATGCACTTCCTCAAGTATCTAGATCTTTGGCAACCGCAGCACATTCTTCCTTTGTAAGTAAAGCTAGAACTTGGGTGCTCTTTGAAACAAACTTGTGCAGCAGACGGTTTCCCATGCTGCAGAGTTTGCGTGCTTCGTTGACAAGTTGTATTGCTTGATCTTTAGTGTCTACACTTGTTAGTCCATCATTGACGTAGAAGTTAGTGTTGATGAACTTGATGGTTTCTTTATCAAAACTTCATTTTCCTTCAGCTGCAAGCTGTTTGAGGCCAACCTGGAGAGAACACTGCATGAAATAGGTGTATTTTCATTTGATAGACAGTAAATGGAGTTTCAGGGTCATTGTTCTCCCACCACAAGAACTGTATGTAATCTTGGTTGCAAGCATGCACATGAAATTGGTGAAACATGTGTTCAATATCACACATGAAGGCCACTGGGCCTCTTCGGAAGCGACACAAGACTCTGAGCAGGAGTTGTTTGCTCTGGACCAGTGAGGAGATGGTCATTTAGTGAAATGTCTCAGAACTTGGTAGAGGTGTCCAAGACGACACCAATTTTTCCGGGTTTTCGTGGATGATAAACCGCATGGTTTGGGATGTACAAAGCTGGTCTCTTGTCAATGTCTTACTCTGGTATTCTGTCAGCGTCCCCATGGGGTATTATCTCATACATAAAATTCTTATAGTCCATGTAGTACTGTTTGTTTCTCTTGAGCTTTTAAACTTCTAAACATTTGAGATGATGAATAGCACATGCCTTGTCATCTGGCAGGTTAGGCCTTTCACTCTTAAATGGGAGTGGTGTCTCAAAATTATCGTCCTCCTTGTGCCTAATGCTTTTCTTTATCTTTGCTAGAAATCAGATCTTTGAGACTTTTACATCTTCTGAAGCCTTCTCAACAAAGTCAGATTCCAACATTTTTAGGACCGCTGTGAAAGTGATAATTTCCTTAATCTGAGTCCTGTAGATGTAGTGAACCTTGATGATGTTTGAAGAGAGTTAAATATCACGCACCACTTCCTTCATAATGACTTGACAATTCACTCTGAAGGCATCTCCATAATCAAGACATAGATTGCCATAACCCACTCTGATCAGTCCTTTGTGTGAACGGCCGATTTTTGTTTCCTGACACAACTTGACAAGGAACAAGCGCTTGTGGACAGTTGTAGCCGAACAGTAGGACAATATCACAGTTTTGTAGTGGAGTGATCTCATCTGCAATCCATTCGAGATGAGGCCATGCCTTGGCTGTTCCAGGGATTGGAATGTGATCTTGGTTTGCAGGTATGAAGTCTCTTGCATACGTTACTTGTAGGGAAATTGTCTTACTTGAGTAAAATGCTCTACTTGTAAACCTGAGCGCTTGCATCAGGACACAGCTGTGTTTCTTGAAGACATGGTGGTAAGCCCCAAATGAGCTGATTCACTTTTTATTAGCAGAGCTTGTGCAGTTTCTTCAAGAAAAATAGAATAGAAATATCCTTTATTATCTCACAATGAGGAAATTTCTGTGCAACAGCAGCAAAGTGGCAGTGAAAGGCAGTAACAGAAAAACAGACACACAAAGAATATAAAATATGTATGATATGAAAAAACGAGTAAAGAATAGAAAAAATACTGTACAGTAAGACAAAATGTCAACATGAATACTGTGCAGATGTAAAAAATACTCATGTCCAGAGGAATGTGCATCTGAGTTGGTTAATTAAAAATGTACAAGATGTCCAGTCTCAGAGCATAAAAAAATACAAACCACTCACAAAAGAAAAGTGACAAAAGAAAAAAAATGGTAGAGTTGTACAGATACCAGCAAGGATATAAACACTTATTGATCTTGTTTGAAGCAGTTATGGTTATATAGTCGAACAGCTGCTAGGAGGAAGGATCTCCTATAAAGCTCTTTACTGCACCTTGCATGCAGCAGTCTGTCACCGAAGGTGCTCTCCAGCTGAGTAACAGCTTCTTGCATGGGACAGGAGACATTGTCCATGAGGGATGTTATTTTAGCTAGAGTCTTTCTATGTCCCACCACCTGTACAGGGTCGAGGGGGCATCCTAACACAGAGCTGGCCTTCCTGATGAGCTTATCTAACCACTTCCTCTCACCTATAGATAAGCTGCTGCTCCAACATACAGTCCCAAGATGATGGCTGATGCCACCACAGAGTCAAAGAATGTCTTCAGGAGCACTGCCAGCACTCCAAAAGACCTTAGTTTCTTCAGCAGGTAGAGTCTGCTCTGATCCTTCCTGTAAAGCGCATCAGTGTTGTGAGTCCAGTCCAGTTTATTGTTCAGGTGAACACCCATGTACTTATAAGAGTCCACGCTCTCAATGTCCACTCCCTGGATGTTCACTAGTGTCAGTGAGGTGGGTGTGCGCCTGTGGAAATCCACCACCAGCTCCTTGGTTTTAACAGCATTGATCAGGAGGTGGTTCTGCTGGCAGCAGTCCACAAAGTCCTGAGTCTTATGTCTGTACTCTGAGGTTGTGTCGCTCTGCATATCAAGGAGTGTGTACACAAGAACTTCATGCTATGGCTCACCTTGAGCTAACATCCATACTAGAACAATAGAGCATGTGTGAGAATCATCAACATTCTGCAAAACTCTGTTTGACATTGCTTTGCTTGTTGTTGGTGTGACAGTGTTGTCTTGTGAATCATCTAGGTTTCTTTGTCTTGTCCTGTCGCTGTTGGTTTGATTTTTTTTTTCTTATTCTTTCTTCCCTTGCACAGTTATCATGAAGACATGTTAGATGTTTTCTATCACATGTATGTGCATGTATACAGTGACCAGACTTCAGACAGCAAAAACCTAACTTCTAGTCTTGAGCAAATTTTAGTCTCTCATCAATGCTCCCACTCATAAATTTCCTACAGTTAAATAGGCTGTGATCTGACTTCTCACAGTAAACTCAACTAGTACTGTCAGATCTTTCATTTAACTTAGTTGCCAGAACCTTTGATCCATAGCTTCTGTGCTTTGGTGTTTTTGCCCCTTCAATTTCACTTGGTTTCAGAGCGAAAAGAGATGTTATGGGGTTACAGGCAATTTTAGCTTCCTGTGAGATGAAATCCACAAATTGGCTGAAGTTTGGAAAGAAGCAGTTATCCTCGTGTAGTTCCAAGACCTTTCTGTTCCACCTTGAAG
Source organism: Anableps anableps (assembly GCA_014839685.1). NCBI lineage: Eukaryota > Metazoa > Chordata > Actinopteri > Cyprinodontiformes > Anablepidae > Anableps > Anableps anableps. The sequence continues at coordinate 2,734,393 of CM026083.1, forward strand.
TGAGCCTATCTGGGTGTTTTGCAAGCATCTTTTGGTTTTCATTGTAGTCATTGAGCACTTCAAGCCCCTTCATTTGTGACATCGCTCTCTCTTGCAGCAAAGGAAGTTGGCAAATGCTGGAAGTTCCATATTACTTTTAGAGCTTATCGTGGGCCATGAATTTGAGTTTAACTCTGTAGGCCTTGGCTATGAGGAAGGCATTGCTATACCTTTTTTTCGAGAACTGTCCTTCCTGCATAGTATGCAGACTCTGTGCCAAGTGGAAATTAACTTTCTATTGCATTCTTTGCAGGTCCACTTACATAATTTCTCATGTAATAAGTCTTAGCTTGCCACCATAAGCATTTGAATGTGTGTGTGTGTGAATGGGTGAATGACTGAATGTAGTGTAAAGTGCTTTGGGGTCCTGTGGACTTGATCAAGCGCTATATAAGTACAGGCCATTTACCATTCTCTTCAACTGGTATATATTTCATGTTGATCAGAGTCTGAAAGGAAATCTTCCAATCATTCTATTTAATAGGATCACCACTGAATTTTGTTGGCTCTGGTACTGGAAGACGACTCACACTAAGAGACTCTGCAAATGCCTTGACCAGATCTGTTGTGTTTACTTCTCATTGAGATGTCACATTTTGCAGTGAAGAACACTGTTTGAAATGTGGATCATTGTTTTCAGACTTGACTTTATTGTTTTTGTCAGAGCTGTGATGAAGCAGGCTGTATATTTCTTCATCTGAACATTCACTTTGATCATACACCTGCTGTCGAGCCTTTGCTGCATTTAACTTTTTTACCGTCTCAAGTTGCTCTACTTCTCTGCGTTTAACTTCTAAAGCTCTCTGTCTTTGTACTATTTCTGCTTCTTGTCTTTCAATTTCCTTCATGTCAGTTTCTTGCTCAAGCAGAACTTGCAGAGCAGCTTCATTTGCTGCATCTTCAGCAGCTGCATCTTGTGTTTTAACTGAGAGCCTGCTGGAGTGTTTAGAGGAGACCCTTGAACGAGAGGAGAGCTTAGTGTGGTGTGACTTGAAACTCATCCTGTCAGAGGCTACTAACTCATATGTAGACTCATATTTCTTCCAGTGTTAATCTCCTTGATCTTCAGATCTACTTGAGCACCTTGCTACTACTCTGATAAATGTCTTTGTTATTGCTTCACACGTACCCATTCTCCGTCTTGTGTTATTATCTGGATATTCAATGAGTCTCAACTCAACATAGACAACATTCACATCCTTAGAAGCATTTGAAACCTCAGAGAGATGTTCCTGTAGTAGATCCTTTGTGCATTGACCATCTATGGCTTCTTTCGCATCCTTAACAGCAGCTTTCCACTTCTCATAGAGCATGCTGAAATGATATGTAGCTTTCTTTATGTGCTTATTGTGCAGTTATTGGTCCATTTCCATCAGCGTATGAGCTCTTTGGTTCCTTCATGCCTTTTGTGAGGTAGCAACTGCTTGTAATTCCTCATCTGCAGGAAATCAATCCACATCACCATCGTCATTGACTTATGGATTAGCCTCAAACTCTGCCATTGTTGGAGTTTTTTATTCATTTATTTATTCTTTATATTTTATTTTACTTATTTTTAATTTTAGCCTTAAGTGGAGAATTTAACGGAGCAGCCTAAACTTGATTTAGTAATGAGTAAATTAATATTGATTGTCTTTTCTGCTGTACTCTTAAAGCACAGTATTATTGTAACTCTTTAAATATAACTTAAAGTTTCAATTTAAATCACTGTAACTGAGTCACTATTACATGTCTTTATCAAGCTAGTAATATTATATATTCTGGCACTTACTGAAACCCACTGAATGTGCAGGTTACTTGTCACAACATGAAATTTAACACTGGATGAATATCAGTCACTTAAGCATTAGATATGTAAACAATGGGAAATATTCCAGTCCTTTGCTTGTTCATCAATAGAGAGAAGTTGGTCTTAATTCTTTTAACAGTCCATTTTTGTCTCCTTTCTTGTTAAAGAATTCACTTTCTTGTTAAAGAATTCAAGTTCTTTAACTAGGGCAACGCTTATTGTGAGTGGGAACCTGGACCTTCCTGCGGTGGCTGCGTCCTTGTGTATAGCCATGGCTGTCAGCACTGTCCTTTCATCTACCCATGCTGAGCAGATGTAGCACCCTCAAGGATTAATAAATGCACAATGTGGAGTCATAAAACAGGGTTTATTCTGGTCTTGACAACCCATGAGAACTGCTCACAAAAGAAAACAACAGAAAAAATACCATATCAGAACTCATTCTTGTACTTTGTGTCAATCAATCAACAAAGATATTAATCACAGAAAATAAACATTGTGACCTGATATCCAGGAGTGGCTAAATAATCCTTAATGATCTTAGTCTCTTCTTCTCTATGTTCTTTCTCTCTTATTTATTCTATTTATCTCAATTTTTCATATTTCTTTCTTTCTGTGTGGTGCTAACCGGCAGTTGCAGCCCCCAGTAGAGGTGGACAGATCGATCCAAAATATCAATAATATCGACACCAAGTTGGTATCAGTATCAGCTCAAGATGTGGTAAGATCAATACATTAGTTTCAGATTCCCTCTTGAAATTTTAGTTTCTTTTGGTTTCTTTTTTGTAGTTTCTCAGATCGACCTCAAAAAAGATTTTGTTTTGATTTGCTGTCAGAAGATACTATTTTTCACTTTAATTAAAGAAAAATCCACACAAACCATTTTAATGTTATTAAAGTATTTTGTAGATACCTATAAACTGTCCCAGGTTTGAACAAAATATTCTTAGGAAAAACCACAAAAACACCTAAAGATCTGAACCTAATGATACATTAAACTTAAATAAAAAGTATTGGTATCAGTATTGGTGATATGGGCCCTGTATTTATCTTTGTATCGGATTGATACCAAAATATGAAGTGTCACACACCTCTAGCCCGCAGATTGTATCTGTGTTGGTAAAAGATGCTCGGGTGGAAACTTAAAATATAAACAATTGTACTTTCAATAATTTACGACTAGTGCAAAGAAGTAAGTTTGGACATACAGCTCAATGGAACATTAAATGTAAATACTGTTACAGCAAGAGTTAGCATGACACATACCAAGTTGATGCATAAGTGTGATTTGACAGAGAATTAAAATTTTACTCTCACCACTACACTTACTTAGTGGCGAAAGGGTGTTTGTGGTTGGGTGGTGATTTTATCTGATTGAACAAAATATTAATAACTACTGCAGGCAGTAAAGAACACTAAATAAAACGAAAGGATCATTGTCTCTAGGAAATATTTGGCAGAAGTTGTATACAGATTCCATATATGGTCAGTTTTTTATATATATATAGATATATATATATATATATATATATACTATAATATAATATATATTTATCTATATATATATATATATATGTATGTATGTGTGTGTGTATATATATATATATATATATATATATATATATATATCTATATATATATTATATGTGTGTGTGTGTGTGTGTATATAATATATATATCTATATATATATATATATATATTATATATATATATATATTATATATATATATATATGTGTGTGTGTGTGTGTGCTATATATATATATATATATATATATATAGATTATGTATATATATATATATAATATATATATATATATATATATATATATATATATGTGGTGTGTGTGCTGTGTGTGGTTGTAATATATATATATATAGATATATATTATATATATATATATATATATATATATATATAATATATATAATATATATACAACACTAGGACCACTGAAAAAAATTTGAAGACTAAAAGCTATAAGAACCAATCAGGAAAACCAGGAGCCACAAAAATATTTCATAGGCTGTTTAGTAAAGGATGAGTGAAAGGAAATTTAGTAGTGAACATACTATGTGGTTTTCAAAAAGGCATTTTCAGATTATATAAATTACAGATGAAGCATAGCAGGTGACACTGATGATAGCTTCAGTGTAAACACTTGTTGGGCAGTTGAAAAACTGTGCAATATAATATAAAACATAAAAATGTAAAACATAATTTCCTTTATTTGGTGAAGGAGCAGTGAATGTGACTGTCATCTATGCAGCAATTATACCTGGAAACCTAAAAACATATAAATAGATAATGCTTGAAGTCTCAGAATGTGACATAGACTACATCATCACTCTGACATCTACAATTCTGTGGAGTTCTTCTTTTATTAAACTTGTGGGTCTGTGATGAGGGAACCCCACTAAACTGTACAGCAGGTTTGCCCAACGGTTTTCATATAGCAAGCTATTTATAAATGTCCGAGTCACAGTGATCTCCTTGTCCAATGGTGGTGGGGGCTATTGTCTAAAACCCCTGTTATAAAATAAAATTTACCTAAAATTAAAGTATTTGTGCTTGATGCCAATAGCTTTGTTTTATTCAAGAACACCTGAACACCTGCTGGGGATTGAACCTTTGTGTCCCACATGAGAGGTGGACACATGGATCACTTTGCCAAGGAGGGACCTTATTACAGCTAATTGAGTGATAGATTCACATCCATCTCATAGGCACCTCTGCTGGACAATAACAGTTTAAGTGTTACAATAACATCTCTGACAGGATCCCACTGGTATTAAAATGAAGTGCAGCACAAAGAATTTGTCCTTGTTGTGTCATATGAGCGATGTGCAGGCTGAAATTTACTGAAATAAATTATTAACTGTGGGGAAAAACAGTAACGCTCGAAAATATATTAATCCAGAAATGATAAGACATCTAATCGCAGTTTGATCACCCTCTTCTAATGGAGATATCTGCAGAGCAGACTCCCCCAGAAAAGGATATGTCATTTCTGACACCTTCCTTGTGCCAAGTCTCAGCAAAAGAATAGGACAAACTCGGAATAAGTTCAAACAATCCTGCTACCAAGCAGGGTTGGTTTATGGAGTAAGTGGAGTAGTATGTTGACTTGGGATAACAGCAACCTGGCTTTCTGAAACTGAAAATCCAGGATATGCACGTAGTTACTCCAGAAATTACTCAGGATTTTCACTTTTCCCGGTTTCTAAAACGGGGCAGACATCTACAAGACTGACTGGGAGTTCCAGTGTTAAAATGGGTTAGGGGTTAGGGTTACCCACATTTCAATGAACTAGTCAACATCATGCAATGACGGGGCAGTGATATCATTTTTGTTCATACTAAAGACCTTTGATGCTGAGAAAGGGGATATCTGGGCCTCCCCCTGGATCTATTACTTTCACAACCTGTTTTGTATAGAGGAAAGATGAAAAATGGACAGATTTTGAGATAGAGCTCAGTTAGTTTCATGATTGGTGACCAGCTGGTATAAGCCAAAATGCATGATCTACAAATATCCCAGATAAATCAAAGACACCCTTTCACAGGATAACATGTTCCTGTCAGAGCTGCCTTGTTGCTTACTTACAATCTTCCGTTGAGCTCTGATTGCATCAGATAACCATTGCCCATCACTTTTGAGTTCTAAAGAAAAAAAGAAAGTCAGTGGCTACATATGCAACTTCAGGACTTGGATAGACAGTGGATAAAATGTCATAATATATCTAGATAAGCGAGGAAAAGAAGATGAGAAAGAATACAGAACAAAGAATGAGAAACAAGGGGCTGAGAAGAGAGTGGAGAGAACAGACTGTCTGAGAGAAACAATTTGATTCAATTTTCCACTCAATAAAATACAACCATCAGCTCTGCATACACATCGACACCCACACACACAGTGTCTGTCTCCAGAGTGGTCTTTTAATTGAATCAGGTTACGGTTGTGTCTCAATGAAATTGGAAAACTTAATCAACTGGAAAACAGTGTGTTTTCTTCCCTCCGGCATTTCAGCAATCATTCTCTCTCTCTCTCCATCAGTCTGATATAAGATGGCTGCCATGCTAATTTGTGGTTTTATATGGTGTGTGTGTGCATGGTTAGACAAAGTGACCATGCATGCAGAATGTGTACTATTTTGTACTATATTTTTTACATATTTTGCATCAATGTATCCATTCCCATCGTACACACGGATCAAATTTTTCCAATAGGAAAAAAAATTACAAGTAATCCCATTTAGTGCTTTTGGACTGTAACTATGTTTTAAGAAAAAAACAGGAAGACGCAAAAAGAGTCAACAAATAATTGAAAACTACATTTAAAAGCTGTTCATCAGTTAATCAAATGACTATAGTCCTAAAATGTGAAAATTTAACCTTCCTGAAAATATGCATTCATGTAACCATGACCCCTAATGGCAAAGGCAAAATATTGTCTGAATTTAGACCTGGCAGGGCTGTTGAGTTGCACAACCACGGCCTTTTGCAAGGTGTCTTGCAAGGCTGCTTTGCTTGGACATAATATGACAGTCATTTTAAATTTCCCCAAAGATTGTGAGGGATATTGGAGAAAAAAGTCAAACATTAGACTAAAAACATTTCACCTGCTATATACCAGAATCTAGTGGGATAGCTCCACAACCCAAATTAAAATTCAGAATTTTGGTGCATTTCTGTTTACAATGGTGATTCTACAACCGGGTTAGAACAAAGATGGGAGTCATGAATTTTATATATTGATCTAGAACGTTTGGCTAAGTTTACAAACAAATCTACTGCATGTCAGCGAGTTAATTCATATTTCTTTATCAGTTTTTCTGCATGTTTTTTTATGGTTTTAGTGGCTGTAGTGGCCTTTATAGATTAGCTGAGGGACAAGAAGATGGACAGAGAGAAAAGGGGAGGACATGTACCAGGTAACATCCTTGACCCCACACATCCTGGACAAAACCTTTTAAACCTTTATCTTCAAGTAAGCGCTGCAGAGCCCTATTTGCAAAAAATAGCTACCATACATAAACAGACAAAGAAAGAAAGAAAGCTACATAAAAATCATGAAAACAAACACAGATAAAACAGACTCAAAACAATCAACAATGCAACAAGTAGAGGGTACAATATAAGGTATCAGCTGTGAAATGCAACATGGTAAGGTGCTAATGTGCTGTGGAATGAACGCTGTTGCTGGAGTTTAACTATCTGATTGAGGTTGGAACAAATGACAGTTTTAGTCTGTTGGTCCTACACTGTGACAGCTTCAGTCCGCTTCCTGATGGCAGAAATACATCTCTTTTGAACAGTGGGTGTTCATGGTCAGTGGATAGGATTTTTGTTGTTCTTATCACTGCTTGTTCATATGTGGTCTGTAGGGGTTCATAGTCTTTCAAGCCAATTATTTTCGCTGTTTTACCCTTTAACTTATGCTGTTAACTTATGTTAGGGAGAGCATGTACAGTATATATTGAATAAAAGCTGCCCAAGAGAAAAAGCCCAAGATATTTTTGTTCTCTAAGATTCATAATTACCAAATTGAACAATGTAGTTCCAGTCTGCCAAGTTTGATTTTAACAAGTTCCAACTCAGGACCAGAAAGTCTATAAGGCTACATTAACACAGCAGGGGAATGTGACCCAAACTGGAATTTTTTTGCCCAGATACAACCCATATCTGACTTTTACACAGCAGCCTGAATGGCTCAATTTTGATCTTTTCACCAAAAAACTAAATCTGATTTGAGCCACTTCCATATGTGAAACTAAATCGGATACTTATCTGATTGTTTTCAAAGTGTCTGCAGTCTGAATGGTCATGTCACATTTAATTTGACTTTTACATAATTGACGTGAGACATGGGTCATAATTCTGCTCCAGAAGAAGCCAGACCGGACTTAAACAATGGCAGAAAAAATTATACTTATGAAATTATTAAAGAAGTCTGTTCCCCTGAAGCACATTACATCATAATCCCATACTCTTGGCTCTGACTATACATCCAAACAGACCTCTCTACAGAAGCTGCAGTCAATGCGCCACAAAACGCCATCGCTATTAGTTGTGTTGTCTTTTTATTAGCTTCCTTCATCTCGTTATGATTTTTGTGATAATCCTGTCAGCTCCTACTGCTGAATGAACTTTGAAATCAATCCATAGACATCCATTATTACTTCCTTAAAAAATGTGCTGCTGTGTGACATTTACATTGTACATTTATACATAGCCTAAGTCAGTATGTTGTGATCAACTGTGTCAAATGCAGCACTGAGAAACAGTAATACCACAGCACAAGACTCTGTCATAATGAAGTGTATCGGAGTGGAGTTTTTCTCTATCCATATTAAATTTTTCTATACTCTGTTGTTCTAATATAACATGTATCAATGATGGGACTTTTTCCTTACAAAAAAATGTTCATCTTTATCTAGGAAGAGCTTCCATAACAGTGACAAGATTAGAACTGACAAAGGCTGATGGCAGATTTGGTGGAGTTGCAAAAACCTGGATGAACAGTACAGAAGTGTAATCATTATTATAGTATCTTCCAATCACATGTCTGTTTTTGCTGCTGACAGGAGTGAAGACAATTTCAAATAGAACCCAGCAATGATTGGATGGAAGCACTCTAGTCACAGCCTCATCAGCAATGTTTGCAGCATTTAACTGATCCAAGTTGTAACAAGAGACATCTATTAGTTCCAGTCATTTACAAAGTACTGAAGTTATGTGGAATATTTAAGATTTTCAAGATGAATGTTAAAATTCAATTCAGTTCAGTTTATTTATATCGCACCATCACGTCATCTCAAGACACTTTACAAAACAGTTATTTCAATCCAATCATACATATATTCTAACTGAAACTACTTATCAAAAAGTGCAGTCAAGTTCAGTTTATTATTCAAATTGGTGAAAAAAATATTCTAAGGCAACCCAGCAGACTGCATCAAGTCATTGACTTGCGGCATTCACTCCTTCTGGACGAGCATGTGGCGACAGTAGAAAATTGCTTGTGTTGTGTCATTCACTTTGCAGCAACCCTCATACTGAGCATGAATACAATGACAGTGGAGTGGGGAAACCCCTTTAACATAAGAAACCTCCAGCAGAGCCTGGCTCAGTGCAAGCAGCCATCTGCCACAACTGGCTGGTCATTTGAGAAGACAGAGCAGATACACAAAACTAAACAGAAGAACTGACATAGGAGTACATTCTATGCTAATGAAAAATGAAAATTTAATAGCAGGAGAGGGAGAGTGTTTCATTGTTGGCAGCATTATCTCAGCCAATGCCCCCCTCCAGGTATCATGGCTAAACAGAAGATATAGCTCCTGTGGAGCGAAAAGAAAACTGAGGGAAAACCAGTGCTTTAAGTGGGCTGGTACGCAGCGGTATGCAGTAATACAGAATACCAAGACTTCTAAATTTTACCCCTCAGCGTACCAGGACATTTTTCCAGCATTTGGTGCATACTGGGACCTTTTCTGGTGTTGTAACAGGTGTTATGTCAGTCTGTCATCATTATGCCACCAGGCCATATACTTAGCTTTGCACTTCACAAGCTGGTAAAAAATGAAGCATGTGTGCCCACTTTCTTCCTCTTGTCAGCGCACTCCTCTCACACACAGAGAGACCAAACTCAGGAACAGAAAAACGGGACACAAACTGGCACAAAGGTGTGAAAAAGCACATGAAAAAAGAGAATCCAGTGCTGAACAGTGAAAAATCAAGAACTTGAGTGGCTGATCAGTTAAAACATGTGAATGATGAGGCATCATAGGTGAATGACACGAGGGATTACTGGTGAGTATGAATACAATAAAAATGGCAGGCAGACTAATAATGTGAGAGAAACTAAAGCGGACATACACCTAAAAGCAGATAGATGGAATAGAAAAATGAACAAAGAAAAAAAATGCAAGAATAAATTAAAAATAAATAGAAATAACTGAAGCTATATAGCAAGACCTTTTGAAATGAAATGACTTCAGACCTATATAGTGCTTTTTCATAACCCTCAAAGACCCTTTACAATGAATACATTCATTCATGTACACATTCACACACTGATGATAGTAAGCTACTGGATTGTGGCTACAGCTGCCCTGGGGCAGTCTGACAGAGGCAAGGCTGCTATATCACACCATTGGCCCTTCTGACCCACCCACCACCAACAAGCGAGGTGGGTGAAGTGTCTTTCCCAAGGACACAACAACAGAAACGGATGGGGCAGGGGCTCGAACCGGTACCCCACTGATTGCAGGGCAAATGCCTACCTCAGTCGTCACCATTGCCCCCCTTTTGAGCAATAATTAATTCAGGGAACGAACAGCATGTGACAAGACCTTAACAGAAGTAAAAACCCCTTAGAATGTGGCATGAGAGAGGCAGAGTCAGGGAGAACCATCTTTCCAGACAGCATTCCCCCCCACCGGATCGGGCTGTACCTTCTGCCTCCCCCTACTCAGGATGTCTGTCTCACAGACTGAAGCTGGAAGCTGGTTTCACAGGAAAAGAGCCTGATAACTCCTAAAAATAGAATGCCTCCCATTCTACTTTTATAAATTCTAGGAACCACTTGTAAACTTCCTTTTTCTTTTTTCTACTTTTTTTTTTTTTTTTTTTTTTTTGCATTGGGGACAAGTGTTAAGTCGAAAAAATACTGAACACTGTAAATTTACTGCCTTAGTCAGATGGGCCTTTAACAACTTCAAAATAGCTAAAAGACAATAAAACAACATAGCAGTAATTTGCTGTAGAATGAACTTTTGCAGGTCTGAAAGCACTTTGCTCACAGACCTGGAGTCTGAGAGCAAAGTGCTCTGTTAGGAACATATGAAACCATCAGTTCTCTGATGGATGATTGAGTCCCCGGAGATCAAAAAGAGGGTCTGCAGGTGCTGTGTTTGGAAGACATCGCAGGCTGCAGCAGCGTTAGCAGAGGGCAGGACATACACTGTTATTACAATAACATGTGAAAACTCCTGAGGAAGATGGTGTGGCTAACTGGTAGTAGTTCGAATGTCCTTACTGCAGAGCATCTCTTTGATGGTTAAATGTCCAGAGTTACTCCATTTATTGTTCACAAACACAGCCAGACCGGTTTCTTTTTACTCACTGCTCTCCTTCTTTCTGTCAGCACAAAATAAAGCTGTCCATGTTTATGTGAGAGTCCGGAGTTAGCACGGTTAGCATGTCTCAGTCAGGCAGATGAGGTTGAACTCTCGGTAGCATCTCTGATGGCGTGTTAGAGCTGCCAGTTCATCCACTTTGTTGGGAAGAGATCTCACGCTTCCCGTGATGATGGACGGGATGATAGGCCTGTACCTTCTTCCTCGGTTGTGATGCCCGCGCATGTCTCATGTCTCTTCCTTTTCAGCTCACGGGGGAATCTCAGGTCGCTCAGTGGGAGGCAGTACAGTGGATCCAAAAAGAGCTAGCAGCTGATGACTTGTGTAAACAATAGACACATGACACAAAACATGAAAAATAACAACAATTAAAACAACACACCCTTAAGGACCAATGTAGACAGTTTATTTGAAAAATATGGATTTGGGGTTTAATTACTTAAAGCGTATGTAACTTTTATGAAACATGTTTTTTACACATTTGTTAAAATTATCATTATGTTGTGACAGCATAAGACAGATAATCTGTGAAAAAATCAAGCTCCTCTGCTTTCTCTCAGTGCTCCCAGCACTAAGTGCAGAAATACACCTCACAGTCAGAAACAACCAATCAGAGCCAGGAGGCGGGTTTTAGTGCTATCAGTTACCCTCATATGCACTGCTCACACACTCCCCTTGCTCTCTGGTACATTATAGCTAGCTGGTTCACCTCAACAAAGGCTGCTGCTAATGCTAAGGCTAGTTTTAGCATGACCACTGATGATGGCGGATAAATGGTTTTCCTGGAAAGGTGAGTTGTTTCTCCACCATTAGCACATTTAGCGGTGTGTACATGAGAGTGATTGACAGGTCTAAGAAACCTGTCACCTGGTTGTTTTTGGTTGGGAGTGGCGCATATCTTCAGATGGGAATTGAAGCTCAAGGAGGAGGTGGAGTAGCTTAATCTTTTCACAGATCATCTATCTAACACAGATCACAACATGGTGACAGTTTTAACAAACATGCAAAAAACATATATTTTTTAAAAAAATTACATACTGCAGCTTTAAGGGCTTCATATGTGAAAAAAATATTTTTTTCTGGATTTAATGGGATTCTCACCCCTGGTAGGGTTACCCCAAGACAAACAGGCCCAGGTGAGGGATCAAACAAATGCAGCCCAATCAATAGGAACAATGTTCCCTTGCCCGGACGTGGGCCCCACTCTGGAGCCAGGCCTGGAGGTGGAAGCACGCTGGCTGGCCAGGTTTTCACTCATGGAGCCTAGCCAGACCCACGTTTCCTCTTCCTCGGTTGTGGAAGAGGAAACGGGAAGTAGTGAGCACCGTGGGTCCTCCCACGGTGCTCACTACCTGTGGGAGGGCCAAAAGGGTCAGGTGCAATGTGGGATGGGTGGTGGCAGAAGGGGGGGACCTTGGCGCTGTGGTCCTCGGCCACAGAAGCTGGCTCTTGGGACGTAGAATGTCACCTCTCTGGTGGGGAAGGAGCCTGAGCTGGTGTGTGAGGTTGAGAGGTTCTGGCTAGAAACAATCAGACTCACCTCAGTGCATGGCTCTGGATCTGGAATCAATCTCCTTGAGAGGGGTTGGACACTCTTCCACTCTGGAGTTGCCCCTGGTGAGAGGTACCGAGCAGGAGTGGGCATACTTGTTGGTACATCTTGGTGCCTGTATGTTGGGGTTCACTCTAGTGAATGAGAGGGTAGCCTCCCTCTGCCTATGTGTGAGGGGATGGATTCTGACTGTTGTGATTATGTGCCAAACAGCAGTTCAGATTACCCACTCTTTTTGGAGTCCTTGGACAGGGTGCTGGAGAGTTCCCCTCCTGAGGGCTCCCTTGTTCTGGCGGGGAACTTAAACTCTCACGTGGACAATGACAGTAAGACTTAGAGGCGTGTGGTTAATCTCAACCTGAGTGGTGTTTTGTTATTGGACTTCTGTGCTCGTCATGGATTGTCCATAATGAACACCATGTTCAAACATAAGGGTGTCCATATATGCTCTTGACACCTGGACACCCTAGACCACAGTTCGATGATCGACTTTATTGTCACCTCATGCGATCTGTGGACACGTCTTGGACACTCAGGTGAAGAGAGGCGCAGAGCTGTCCACTGATCTCTACCTGGTTGTGAGTTGGCTCCGATGATGGGGAGGATGCCGGTAAGCAGCACACAACTAATACTGTTTATATGGTGTGCTCTCAGGATGTTGTGGGTGGACAGAATACTTTGAAGACCTCCTCAATCCCACCAGCACGTCTTACACTGAGGAAGTGGAGCCTGGGGACCTTGGGTCGGGCTCTCCAATCTCTGGTGCTGAGGTAATTGAGGTAGTTAAAAAGCTCTTTGGTGGCAAGGCCTCAGGGGTGGATGAGATTCCCCTGGAGTTTCTTAAGGCTTTGGATGTTGTGGGGTTGTGCTGGCTTACACGACTCCACAAAATTGTGTGGACATCGGGGGCAATTCCACTGGTGGTGGTCCCCCTATTCAAAATGGGGGACAACAGAGTGTGTTCCACTACAGGGGAATCACACTCTTAAGCCTTCCTGGTAAGGTCTATTCAGGGCTTTTGGAGAGGAGGGTCTGTCGGACAGTCGAATCTTGGATTCAGGAAGAGCAGTGTGGTTTTCGTCCTGGCCGTGGAACACTGGACCAGCTCTACACCCTCAGCAGGGAGCATGGGAGTTCACCCAACCAGTCTACATGAGCTTTGTGGACTTGGAGAAGGCATTTGACTGTGCCCCTCAGGGAATCCTGTGGGGGGGTGCTCTGGGAGTATAAGGTACCATGCTGTTTGATATGGGCTGTTAGACCGGTGTCAGAGCTTGCTGGCAGTAAGTTGAGCTCCTATTGGCTTCATCAGGTCGTGATCTACAACTTCTGTGTGAAGTGTGACACGGCCAGGATGAAGATCAGGAGTAGCTTGATAGGCAGATTGGTTCTGCATCTGCAGTGATGTCGGCCCTGTACCAGTATTTCATGGTCAAGAGAGAGCTGAGACAAAAGGCGAAGCTCTCGATTTACTGGTCAATCTATGTTCCAACCTTCATGAACTTTGGGTCGTGACCGAAATAATGAGATCACAGATACAGGTGGCTGAAATGAGTTTTCTTCTGCAGGGTGTCTAGGCTCTCCCTTAGAGATAGGTCATTCAGGAGGGACTCAGAGTAGAGCTGCTGCTTCTCCATGTCGAGAGGATCCAGTTGAGGTGGGTCGGGCATCTGATTTGGATGCCTCCTGGAAGCCTCTCTGGTGAGGTTCTCCAGGCGTGTCCCACTGGGAGGAGACCCAGAGGAAGACCCAGGACATGCTGGAGAGACTATGTTTCTCGGCTGGCCTGGGAATGCCTTGGGATTCCCCTGAAGGAGCTGGCTCAAGTGGCTGGGGAGATGGAAGTCTCCCTGCTTAGACTACTGCCCCTACAACTTGACCTCAGATAAGCTGAGGAAAATGGATGGATGGAGTTAACAGGAAGTCATTGAAGGAAAGCTAAAATCGGAGCAATATGAGCTCTCTTTTTAATTTTCATCAGAAGTCTTGCTGCAGCGATTTGGATCAGCTGAAGCCTTTTAATTGCATTTTGTTTACCTGATAGTAAAGAATTACAGTAGTTCAGCCTTAAAATAACAAATGCATGGAGAAGTTTTTCAGTGTCACTCCTGGACAGCATATTTCTAATTTTAGCAATATTCTGAAGGAAATCTAAGAAACATGTTCATACGAGAGTTGAATGACATATACTGGTCAAAAATATAATGATGAGCCGTCCTTAAAAGAACATAACCAACAGCAACATAGTTTAAAAAAAAAAAGAAATTTAAAAAGGATTAAAAACTCTGTACTGTATTGTATTTTGGAAGCCTGTAAATGATTAAATAAATTAACACTGGAAAGCAACATACTGGCAAAATGAAAAATGTCAGTACAGTATTTTCTTGCAATGTAAGAAATTTGTTTTTAATCTTTTAATAAATCAACCCCAATTCTGTTCTTGTGTTTTCTATTTTTAATAATGAAACAGAAGTAAAGAAAATTTGCCTTAATAAAAATTGCTGCCTTTTTGATCCAATTTCATTTAACAGATTCAAGGCTGTGCTGCTCTCTCAGAGCAGGAATGAGTCGCAGGTAAAAGAGGGGAAGCAGAATCCCCAGAATTCCTCTTCCAGTGGTGACTAATATAATCTCATGTCACTACTTGTCAGAAAGAGCAACACTCTAATTACATTATCTTGCAGTATCTGCTGAAAACTAAAATATCTACAAAGAAGTAGATTTTCTATGTGATATTGAAGTTTTTGTTTCATAAGATTCTTTACTATTGTTATATAGAATATACAACGGTTTGTACTTCTGGATGTCCTTGCAGAAGTTGGACCAGATTTTCATTTTCTGTTTTGTTCCTCTGGGTAATTTGTAACCAGGGAGACTGATGACCATATTCTTATAAAGTGACGCTCAGTTGGCTGAAGTAATGTTGCAGAGACACCAACACTCCATATGATTGGATGATCAGTCATCCACTTCCAGGCCTGCGGCTGTGAGTCTGTCTCTTCCCTCACATGTGAGGAAAGAGGATTATATTACTGAGTGTGTCAGTCTTTCCATGCATCCATTGAAATTCTTTGCTGAACTGTG